>LPNX010385163.1:59154-122416 GCA_001517045.1 Pseudotsuga menziesii | reverse complement strand
CCAAATTAGGGTTCCATGCTGACAGCAAACCCCCCGAAAAACCATTAGCATCCACAGCACACATATACCAACGCCCCAATACCTTGGAAAAAACTTCTAAAGCTTTATCAGTAGACACCATCGTCTCCTGTATCAGCAGTACATCAGGCCGAACTAACTCACACACTCTACGGAGGGCTAGTATCTTATGGGTACCCCCCACCCCACGAATATTCATAGATAGAATGATCATGTATAACCCCGTGCAAGGGCCTTCTGCTCTCTAAGGGCCCATGGTGATTTGGTACAGGGTGAACTCACATTGGAAGTGTCGGCTATCAACCCCTTCTTTCTTCTAGCACTACGGGTCTTCAGGGGCGAGAATTCTGGGTCCAATCCCCCAAGAATACAGCCACTGGGGTCATCATTCCCCACAATCCCAGACCCCGAAGTTGTATGACCCTCAGGAGGAGGCATATCCATCACAATGTTACCGCCCATGTAAATAGGAAGTCTAGTAAGTTGAAATACATCACCAGAAGATGGGTTAATATCAGATAGCGAGCCAGACTCAACCGGTTGAGCAAAGGTTTCATAATCAACAGGTAAGGAGGTGTCATCCCCCACCCCCGACTCCACCCGTCCCCCCAGATTGCAAGAATCCTCAGAACAAGTCTGAGGACAAATCTCATTAGATTTATCAGGGTACTGCAGAACATGTGAAGTCCCTGCCGGCAAAGATTCCGTGGTATATTCCCCTTCCACCCCCCCAGGGGGGAACATACAAATCCGCACAACCATCCTTGAGGACCCCAGATCGAAAAATATGACCCTCATTGAGTACTGAAACCTTCAAATTATGAAATTCCTCCAATGAAATAGATGCAGCAAGTGTAGGAGAGTGTAATCTTAACTTACCAAATAGGGCAATGTCCGGATCAGTGAGAGAAGAGAGGTCCATCGACAATACGCCCACATCCTGCTCATTGGTCACAGACGAGACAACATCCAATGATATATCGGAGGTGTTGTCCTGACAGTCGAGCTGTGTCATAGGACGTCCATTACATTGAGCCTTCAAATGACCCACTGCACCACATGTCGAACACCGGAAAGGCAGACCCCAATAATCCAACTCCACCTCATAAGTATGACCTCTCCAATCAATAGAAAAATTCGCCACCAGTCCCTGTGATATATCAATATCCACATACAACTTACCAGTCCGACGATCCATTCCCCCCAATAGGGATGGTTCCACATGCAGGAAACGTCCCAGATGATTGCCAATGGCGGTAAAAGCGTCTAAATTCCACAGGAATAGGGGGCAGTTAATAATATGTACCCAAAGGTGTCTGACAACCAGGACCTCCTTCTCAGGATCAAAAAGATGACACCATCGCTTCACCATCAAACTTCCTTTCCCGCACAGCCAGGTCCGTGATAATATCGCCTCCGAATCCTCCAAACACTAAAACAGAAAGCAATACCATCCCCTAGCCAATTTGTAAATCTCAGGCATATATGTAAGAATAGGTAACCACTGTTTCTGAACATAAGACTCAACATCTCGGCTCGAGCACGACCAATAACTAAATTTACCGACCAAAGCCGCCATCGACATCGTAGTCACAGCTTCCAACCCAATATCATCTCCCAATACCATGCGAGGGCATTTCTTCTTCGGCTTCCAAGGCTTAACGACACTTCGAACACCAGAAAGCCCCAGTGGGCTGTGTCTCACAGGTGCTGATACCTGTGCTCGAACGCAAGGACCGGTTACTTCAGCAGATAGACAATTATCAACAAGAGATAGAATATCACGTTCATATGTCAACTCGGCCGGCACATTTAAGCCAACCTGTGCCACATCACTCGGGTAATAACTGCAAGACTTCGTCACCCCATGTGAGTTATTGCCACCGATGCCAAATCTACACCTTAATGCATCATCTGAGATGTAGAGTCCAGCTTCCTTCCAGAGTATCTCATCATGTGGATCCACAAATGCCGAGAAATCACCACCTGTCCCCGCCATCGATATCACCAAATAATTACCATAAGTGCTCAACCATATCAATAAATATAAAGAGACGTGTAGTCAAGCCAGCAACGATGGTAGCCACCAAACCAATATATGGGACGGTCGATATACCACAGCAATCAATAGATAGGACGTCGATAAGAGTAGATAGTCACCACCCCGAAAACAACAAGGCAAACTAGTGCACAGCCTCCCAGTAGCATTAAAACGTAATAATACCCAAGACCAACCACATCAATGCATAATTCAAAAAAGGTAGTTTGGAAATACCAGGTAGTATGTACACAAACCACAGTGCGCAAGAATGGTGGTGACCATGAATAGTATCACCCTGCACCTCCGGTCCCCAGAGCAGTAAACAGATAACCCAGAGACACAGCAGATGTAACCCAGCCTTGTAGCCCAGCAGATCCACCGAGTTATAACCGAGCAATCACCGTCGCCCAACAGACCAGTCTGACATTAATCATATAAAGATCACCATCACAACAACAAGTCTAGCCCCGAGACGTAGTCAGTGAATGATACAGCCATTTAATTGTATAAATCCCAAAAAAGTAAATGGATGATCCAATACTCCCAGATAAGTAGATGTCCAGGGAGAAATGTCAGGCACACCAAATAAACCGGTCAGAAGTCGATCAAGTATCAAAATGTTACAGATAAACCCGAATGGTTTTAACAAAGAACGGTGTCGCCCAAGCAAGTCTCACCAGAACGACAGTACAAACCACATATAATACCAAGGACCCACAGACCTCGATCTAATGGTAGAACCAGCGCACCAGCAGTGATAGAGTATAATACCGTTTTCTCCCTCGCTCCCCGCTCTCCGCTCCCTCTCTCAACCCGAATGTCCAGGTAGTATGTACACAAACCACAGTGCGCAAGAATGGTGGTGACCATGAATAGTATCACCCTGCACCTCCGGTCCCCAGGGCAGTAAACAGATAACCCAGAGCCGCAGCAGATGTAACCCAGCCTCGTAGCCCAGCAGATCCACCGAGTTATAACCGAGCAATCACCGTCGCCCAACAGACCAGTCTGACATTAATCATATAAAGATCACCATCACAACAACAAGTCTAGCCCCAAGACGTAGTCAGTGTATGATATAGCCATTTAAATGTATAAATCCCAAAAAAGTAAATGGATGATCCAATACTCCCAGACAAGTAGATGTCTAGGGAGAAATGTCAGGCACAACAAATAAACCGGTCAGTAGTCGATCAAGTATCAAAATGTTACAGATAAACCCGAATGGTTTTAACAAAGAATGGTGTCGCCCAAGTCTCACCAGAACGACAGTACAAACCACATATAATACCAAAGACCCACAGACCTCGATCTAATGGTAGAACCAGCGCACCAGCAGTGATAGAGTATAATACTGTTTTCTCCCCCGCTCTAATTGGGATTTTATATATTGGTTTGACACATAAGTTAATGTATATTTTTTTGTTTGGAAATTATATTTTTATTTTAAATTTATTCATATTGTTTTTTTCAGATACCTTAAAGTTAAAGTTAGTTTTTTGTTTTTGTTTTTTTAAATGATTTTCAATTGAAAAAATCTTAAATATACATAGATCTTAGATTATGAAAATATATCAATTTAGTATAGGTTATGTCATTTGCTAAGATATCTATATGCAACTTGTTCTTATGTTTGAGTTCATCTCTTCAAAAACAAAGGAACCAAAGTAATGAGAAGGTTTTATGGAGGAACTAAGTTTGGATACTAAACTTGATCAAGATGACGTAAATAAAGATCTGCAAGCTTCGATTAGGGAATCAACACATTTTTTGAGGGATAAAGTAGATGAAAGGGATAGTGGACTCTCCACCTCGAAGGGGGTTGTTGCAGCCGATGCTATCCTAGGTGGAACCAAATGACATAATGAAGCGGTTACCTCCGATTCAGATACAGAACTAATTTATTTAATGGATTATGCTCTTCCGCCTTCCAAATCACAGTTAGTTGCTATGGCTATTACTTCATAAGGGTGGCAAGAAGTTAAAAGATGAAAGGGAAATATAGGAGGATCAAAAATTATTTTATAAAAGCTACGAAATGAATTGTACAATATTAATGTAATTTTATTCTTTTAAGTGTAGGTTGCACCTGTGTTTATGTAAGTGAGGTATGTACATGTACTTGCTTTTATGTGCTCTTTATGTAAGTATAGTATGTACATGTACTTGCTTTTATGTCTATTATGTTTTGGGTACCTAAAAATGTGGTTTTCATTCTATAATGGAATAGAAATTGTGATTTCCTCTCTTGGATAAAAGAAAATCAAGGTTGAAACCACTTCTTGGTCACGGGAAATGACTTTAAATTATTTTTATTAGCTAAGAGTTAATTTTCCTTATACGTAAGGAAGACCTGAAAACATTTTATACGATTGAAAGTCACCCCCTTACAAACCACCACCAAGTTATTTCAATTAACCAAATTTTTATTTTTTTTGTAAAGTTCGTAAATTCTATTATATTAAGAAAACTAGACTGTACATATCCATATCCGAGATGTCAGAGAGTTCGGGTCATTCATAACTTTGCTTGACTTCAAAAAACCAGACAGACAAGCACCTATAGGTGACCACTTATCTATAGTGTCTATGACAGGCAATCCTTTATGTTGTTCAAAGTTAAAATGACAGAGAGTCCCCCACAAGTGGGGGCTTATGGCCAAGGAATTCAAAATGTGAATAGACTGAACTCTGATTTTACTGGCCCAAAAGCAAAGAAAACTAAACCAACTAATCATCATCAGAAAGAGGGATGTTTGGAGGGTTGCCACTTGGTTTGTTACCATTGTCGCTATCATTTGTGGCTGAAGGGAAGCACCTATACACCAACTGAGTGCTTGCAATTACGTCTGGCAAAGGCCTGGTGAAGGTTTTTCCAGCGGGGGCCCTAGCCCGAACGTCCAACTTGGTATCGATTCTTTATGTTTCTGCTCATTGATGTGGGATGTGGGCAAGCAGGTTGGCCTCAATGCTGGAGATCTTATCAACCAATGGAATTTCATCTTCATCTGGGTTGAGCAGCCCCTAGATATAGTCCTCCATTTCCATGGACATCAAGGTCTTAGCAGTCCAAAAATTCTTGGGGTCTTAGTGTGTTGCGTCCCACTTGTGCATGCACATCCAGCAACCTCAATCAAGCCCCCAAAATCAGCAGCAAGTTGTTCAATTGAGGGGCGCTTGTGCTTCTTTTTCAAACAAATGGTACGGGCTCTCACATATTTTAGGAGTTCCTGCTCAAAAAAACCCTACACCCGCCTCATATCAACCAAGGCTCGCGGCATATGCGAGGGACGCAAACCATTTTTCATCTTCCTTGGAGTCACCTTCGACCCAGCCATGGTGAGAACACTAACAAGAAGGGTCCAGACAAAACCTTTACAGAGGCAAAGTATTGTCGTGTTATCCCAAAGAGAACACAAAGAAGGGAGCTGAATGCAATCCTTGTTAAACTGAGCCCTACTTTTGTGTCGAGGCTACCATTTCCTGTGGTCTGGGATAGATTGGTGGTAACGCATGTCCCTTCTGCCACCTTCCACATGAAATGTCATGAGATCTCGCACGAGGGATCTAGCTTGCGTGCGTACGAGACCTACCCAAACATTTACTATGATAATGGGTCAACTAACTGATTGTAATTCCATCATACAGGATTTGCTCATAGGTTGACGCTAATGGGCCATGTGGCATCACACATGGTTCACAAATTTTAAATTTATTTATTTTTAAATATTAATAAATATATTTCAAATTTTATAACTTAAAAAATAATTTTAAAAAATAATTGTAAATTTAAGAGAAATAAAGCAACTTTGTTTTTTCAAACTAAGTTTGATATTTCATTATGGAATTAATTTTTCAAGTAAAGCTTATAGGTAACATTTGGATCGACTAATGTTTATAACGACTCGGTTATATTTGCAATAAATATATATATTGGATTATAATGACTCGGTTATATTTGCAATTTTTATTGAAAAAAAATGAAGCAAAAAAAATTGTTCCTTGGTATTAATATAAAATCAAAGTGAAGAAAAGTTCAATACATAATGATAAGCCAGTCCTAAATACATAAAAAACAAACCCCTTTCAAGCCTCGCCATACAGACTAAATCCAACAAATTACAACATTGTGAAAAAATTGAATACAACGCCAAAAGACATGAGAGAATTCCAACTAAATATTTGATTCCAGCTATAATAGAAAAAGTAAAAGTTCTCGAAGAGAAAGGATCTAAACAGAGTCAACAAGGACCAACTCATTCTCAATGTATTCCTTAAAAAAAAAGAAAACTTCTTGAAGGCCTACGGCTCTCTTAGATAGCTCATCTACCACAATATTGCATTCCATGTACGCATGAACAATATAACTTGTAAGAAAGAATTTAGAAGATGGGAGGTTCGAGAGCACCACTGATTGAATTCAAGTGCTTGAAGGCATGATCTAGAGTTAGCCTAATTGACAATCATTGATTAATCACCGTAAATATGCAAGGAGGGAATGCCAATACTAGAAGCGGAGTAAACCAAACCCCATAAAGCTAGGAATTCAGCTCTTGTATTAGAGCCAATGCCGCAATTTAACCAAAGCTTAAAGTGGTGCATCTCATTCAGTACCACAAACATACCAACTCAAGTAGCATTGGATTGAGCAGCCCCATTAAAGTAATTGGTAGCATACACAATCTTAGGAGGGGGACCAATTTGTCGTGGGTTCTTTGGTAATACCTCTGAGGAGTAATCTTTATACACACCCAAAGCTCTGATGCTACTCAACAATATTGAGGGAGCCTTCTCTTCAAATATGGTAAGATTCCTATATTTCCATATTCCCCAGCAAATGAAGATAGACAAGAATCTGTGATGTTTTTCGGATTTGACACAATGCTCAAGATGGTTGATGAAAGAAGAAGAAACCTAGCTACTAGTGCAATGGATATCCTCTAGTATCGTCTTCCATAACAAAGTAAAAAATAAATAAGTCATAAAAAAGATGAAATATAGATTCAAAGTCAAGATTACAAAGACGACATACATTAGGATTGATCCAACCCCTTTTTGAGAGATTATCCCAAGTAAAAATGTTGTTCTCATGGCATATCTAGACGAAACATTTTTCACTTGAGGGGTATTTTCCAATTTCAAATGTCCTTGTACCACCAATTTTGTACCGCTGATGATAGGGAATAAGAAAAGAAGGAATAGAAATCCTAGATTCAAAGTCAAGATTACAAAGATGACATACATTAGGATTGATCCAACCCCTTTTCGAGAGACTATCCCAAGTAAGAATGTTGTTCTCATGGCATATCTAGACGAAACATTTTTTGCTTGAGGGGTATTTTCCATTTCCAATTGTCCTTGTACCACCAATTTTGTACCGCTGATGATAGGGCATAAGAAAAGAAGGAATAGGAATCCTTGGTTATAACTTGACCTGTTGATTTATCGCTAGTCCAAACTAACATATCTTCTTCCTTAGAAAGGCAGATACTAGCTCTATTAAACGCCCCAATATGCCTTGATCATTCCTCATCCCAATGACTACCAAGGCCCAAATCCTCCATAGTGAGCCAATATGAAGCAAAAGGCCTTAACCACTTTGGTCTTTTGATAAAATGTAATGTCGTGACTCCTAGTTCAGTCAAATAGTCAATGATGAATGGAGATAGTTTGAAATATGCATACCCACCAATAAAATGATCCACCCCTACGCACAACATCTTATCGTTTCCAATCCTCCAGGAAAGTGTTGTACCGATCCAACAGAAGGATCGGATGAAACCATTCCAAATATTGGAGGAACCCCTAATTATATGAACATCATTCATGAGCCAAGTAATTCACGAGTACTTCTTGAGATATTTAGCATGGATAACATTTGACCATAACCTTGAACCGAAAATTCCACGCTACATGATTTTAAGCCTTAGAGCTAAGCCAAACCAAAAAAAATGAAATTCCATCCACTTAACATATTTGCTTTAAATAATTCCATCCACCAAACTAGAGAAAGTTGAACTTTTTCTTCCTTATAACCTAAACGATCGAAATAAGAACTTTCACCAAGTATAGCCAATAAATTGGTATTCCCGCCAGCACCAAGTGGACAAGGGTCAATCAACCTCCAATTCAGAGGAATTTGAAAGACCAATGACTAATCTTATTCTCAATTTTTTTAATAAGCCATTGACAGTCAGACACTCTTTAGTGAAGGGGTTTCAAATAATACCCCAAATATTTAAAACCAGTATCCATATTATCAAATTTAAAAGGCAAGAGAGTGGTTATCAAATCCACAATCCTATTATCAACTCCATTCCTAAGAAATGTCGATTTTGAAATATTAACCTCCATCCCCAATGAAACACAAAAGAGATTAACAATCTTAGCAAAATGTGACCACTCCTCCATTGATCCAACAATAAAGAGGATTACATTATCAACAAATAAAATATGTGTTAAGAATCAGGAGGAGGAGACTTTGATACCTTGAATTTTACCTTCGCCTTTTTCCAAATTGATCAATCTACTTAAGCCTTCAATGACCTGCAAGAAAAGGAGTGGCGAAAGAGGGAACCATATTTAAGGCCCCTGGAACATATTAACAACCTTGATAGGGAACCATTGATAAGGACCACAAAACGAGCAAATGTAATACACCCCTTAATCCAATTAGTTACACCCAATGGCAGACCAATGCATAATAATAAAAGTCTAAAGATTCCCCAATTCACTTTGTCATACACTTTGCCAAGATCCATCTTAAGAATCAATGCATGCAAGTCCCTAACCTTTACAAAATGTAAGCATTCATGGGTGATGCCCACCGCATCCAGAATCTGTCGGTTACTAAGGAACCCAAACTACTCATTTGAGATGACTTCAGTAAGCTTTGGCTTGATTATGTTAGAGAGGATTTTAATTATAATTGTATAAGCGAAATTGCATAGAGAAACAGGACGATAATCCGCACATGATTCTATCTTATTACTTTTAGGGATAAGAATGATAAAAGTAGCATTAAGGGCTCCAAAAACATAGCCCTCAATTCTAGATTGCTCCACCACCTTAAGAAAATCACCCCCCAATAGATCGAAAAAAGTGGTGTAAAACTCCACAAGACAACCATTAGGCTCAGGACATTGATCCCTGGCAAATTCTTTCAAAATCTTCTCAATTTCCTTCAAATGGACTAGCCTTCCAATGAGAGAACTTTCCTCCATAGAAAAAAAGAAGGAAATGTGGAAACAACTTTTAACTACTCTGAGATAGGAGAATTTCCAGGGTATTTGAAAAGCTTAGAAAAGGGATCAACAACCAACTTTTCAAGCTCCTAATGTGAACTCACCCAATTTCCGTGACCATCCTAAAGGTCCCATATAACATTCAAGTTATTCCTATGACCAGGGAAACTGTGAAAAAAAATTGTATTGTTGTCACCATGCGAGATCCATATGGCTCTACTTTTCCGACACCGTGGCTTTTCTTCTTAAAGGAGCAAGAAATGTTTCCTATGTTCCAAATTTGCAATTTTCAAATTTTCCTCCCCATAGAGAATACACAAAGAATTTAAAACAAAAACCTAATTAATATTGGCTTCAAAGTTGACCAATTCCTATGAATCTAGTTGCTTTTTATTGTCTTCCAAATCTTCCACCAAATGTTTTAATGCTTTTAATTTCCCAACCAGTTTTTTCATATCATCTAATTCATTAATATTTCCAAGGATATTCTGGTTAGAGCTTACCAAAAAGCAAAAGTATGCATCTTGTAACCAGTTATGGTTAAACTTGAAGGGATATTTATGTCTCGAGTGAGACCCCTCCAATTGGAGACAAATAAGATTATGATCAGAGATAACAAATTCAACCACCCAAGACCGATATCTATCCAAGGATTTTGAAAATAATTCTAAGAAGAGAAACGTGTTCATTAGTTTACTAATACCTTCTTTGGCAGTGCACCCATTGCACCAGTTAGGACCAAGTTTAGCAGGTACAACATCCACTAGATGATGACACTGGAACAACTGATAGAAATAATATGACAAAGGATCTAATCTTGGATAACCCCCCAAATTTCGGCCACAAAAAGAATCAGATCGGGGTCACCTGCAATGATTAAATTGGAAATATTTAGTAGACTACTACGATCAACAAAATTCCAAAATGCATGTCAATCCTTATAAGGGACACAACAATTGAGAATAGAGATGGATTCCTACAATCCCTTCATTTTTCCTTCAAGTAAAATCCCCCCACATGTTCACGACGATTTCAAATTTGTCGACGGGGTTCCAACTAGCTAATAATCCATCTAACACTCCAATGGCATCGGTGGCACACACTTCCCAAGAAGGAAAAAAATTGTAGAAAACCACGATTATGCAACCAAGTCCCAGAAATAACATAAAAAGAGTAGAAATAGACAAGAAGAGAGTAATCCATGCCTTAATAATGAAGAATAGAGATGAATAACAATCATCTCAAAGGTTTCCAATGAGCCAAATCCCAAGCCATTAAGTCATCCTTATTCATTTGAATATACTCAAACCTACCAATTAAAGCCCTCATGGATAGATCTTCAACTCGATCTAAGTTCGCATTGTGGCCTACAACGAACTGGTGTTTATGCTCCTTGTCTTTGTAGGCTTTGAGGCGACAATGTTTTTTAGCCCTGAACCCATACACTACATAATGCTTAAAACAATTCGTATGGTAGGGAGCAGGATCAGATTCTGATAAATGACCTTTAAGAGAGGCAAATACTAATAATTCCTTCTTGTTTGAGAGGGATAGTTATTTACAATCAAAAGACGCCAACACACCTAAATTAGGGTTATGTGTATGCTTAAATATCTTGACATTTTCCACCATCAAGCAATCGGGAGAACCGACTGCAACCAATGCCCCCAGGTCATGTTGAGCCATCACTATCAATAGACCATGAGATAACAATAGGAACACCAAATAGGTAAGTGGAAAGAGAAGACTATAGGGATAGAGTCCCCAAACAGGAATCCACAAAAAACAGATCCCGAAAAAGACAAAATCCCAAGCAGTGCAACTTGTATACAAAAACGCTAGATGAAAAATTCCCTTTTTTTATATTCATAGCTCGTACTAAGTTCTCTCAAAAAACAGAACAGACTCCATGTATTGCAGTAAGTTTAGGTGTATGCAATAGGGTTAGGGCAGTAAACTCCACCAAACCACCATCAACTCATAAGGTGCATAACCATAATTTGTGCCCCTTTAAATATATAGGATTATGATAGGTTTTCCTTTTTTTCTCTTTTTCCTCATATAACTTTTCATTAAGAAAAGGCATTTATAGCTCATAAAAGAACAAAAGAAAATCAACTCTCTAAAATTATCTTAATCATATTTTTACCCTCTTATTTAATTAGCTATGGAACCATGTCACATCTAAATTGGATGTCCTCCTTTAAATCTAAATTATTTGATTTTTAATGTCTATGCATTCCACCAAGTGGTTTCTGAATATGATTATTGGTATAAAAGGAGAGGGAATTGAGGTTATATCCATGTTAATACCATTTATGTTATTAGTTTAAGGTTACATACAATGTTGTTGGTTTCAATAAATCATCATCTTGTTTTGGCATTCTAGTTTCTTTTTTTAGGGTGGCAAGGACTCTAGTAATCTTTGTGCCTTTTGTATTAATTTGCATGTAACTTCATGCATTTTCCTTTATTTAATCTAAAGTTTAGATAGTTATTTCATGAAAAACTTTTTATTGATGAATCAGATAATTGAATGTCTTATTTGGCCTCTTTTCAAGGCACGCATGCATATCTTCAACATATTATTTTCAAACGAATCTTTTTGTCCATGCTTTTGTTCTTTTATTTCCACTCCAACTCGATTAATGCTAAGGATGGCCTAGCATTAATCTGATGTTTATTCTTTTTTTAATGTTTACATGGTCTTTAACCTCTGCCTTCCACCGCCTTGATCTACCAAATGTGCCACCGTCATGAGGTAGCCAACAAAACCATCAATATTAAACTCAACCTGTATTGAACTCAATCTTCCAAACACTTCATGTGGTCACTAAAAACAGCAAAATGATTAAAGTATGTTGTAACACCCCGGTTTTGACCTCGACTGCATTAAAATGTATATGACGTATATATTGTAATTAATCATGGTGAGGAGTTGAAGGAAAAATCCTTGCCATGGATTATCGTTTCATGTTTCGGCGATTAAAATCGATGCCGATAGTATTTTGTGCTATCCAGGCACGATATAATGTTGGACACCATGTAAATATGCATTTTAATTAAAATACCCACAATCAACTATGTCAATGCAACCATAATGAAAAGGGCATGATTTCCTAAGGATAAGGGGGGGATGTTTACCCTTTGGGTCCATTGGGGAACAACTATGTGTCACAAGATGAACCCACCTAGCTGCCAACTACCTTTTTTGTCTTACTCGTCCTTTCCTTGTCTCATCCACCAACCAATTTAATTCCCAGGATTTGGTTGGGTAGTTATTTCCATGAGGGACGTATGCATAGGCAACCGTTAGTGTGGTAGGACTGTTAGTCCTTTGACCATATGCATGCCCAGAGGTAGAGGGCATTCAGCTCCTGATGTGGGCAGGGAACCTCATTTTACACTCACACAGGAGAAAGCTTGGCCTCAGACAGATATTGGCATTCTGCATTTTCCCTTTCACGATTTGGGTCTGTGTGGTGATTTTCCTTCACGTTGGGGTTGTTCTCATCATTCTACGCAGGCTGGGAAAATCGTTGTTGTTTTCTCCACGAATTTTGGGTGCTGTGAGTCATTTTGGCCACGTTAGGGCCATAAACAACTCTGGAATTTGAGTTGCTCAGTTTGAACCATTTTAACCAATTGCCACACCCGACTCGGCCTCTGTGGTGTGTTTCCCTTCAAATTCCATATCTATGAATTGTTGTGTATTATGTGGTTGTTGGTCTTTGGACTGTTTGGGAGTGGAAATGGAGCCTGAGTGTGCTTGATAAACCTAGTGTGTTTAGGAGCTTCACAGACTGAGCTAGAGGGTTGGCTTTCTTCTCTACACCCCTTGAATAACACTGGAAGGGAACTCATGGCCTGAGGGACTGTGCAGCAGAGAAGGGGACGATTCCTTGTGTTGGGTGTGTGTGGATGTCTTAGAAGTCATACTAGCTTTGGTGCATGTGTGCTTAGCTCTTCAGTGAGCCCACTAGCTTAGAAGCCAGCGTTTCCAACTCCTGATATCCTGATAAACCCAACTATGTTGGCTTGGCTATGTATTGTTGTGTATCCTTGGCTACGTGTGGGCCTGCTAGTTGCCCCTTATTCCTTGTGGAAATGATTCCCAGCTCAGGGGTGGCAGTGTTGCCGAGATATTGATGAGCACATTGGCCTATGGTTGGGTGGAACGTTGCAGCGATGTAGCTGGTTGTGGGACAAGCTTCTTCTAAGATAAGTATTCTTGTGTTTAAATCCTTGCAACCGTGTTTGTTTTATAAATCAATATGAACAGGTTAAATGTTGCGAATGAATGAATTGCTTCCATTGTTTGATAATCATTTATGCATTTGTGTATGCTTTTATTTCATTTCATTTTATCTTATGTTCATGGGGCTTAGTTGCCCAGATTAGATACCAAGCAGTTATGTTAGTCGCGTCCTCTTTGCCGAGTAGAGGGGTGGGGACATGACATATGTATTCAATACCTTTCCTCATTTTTGAAGCAAATCCCATAAATATGCAAGGCTTGGTTGAGGGTTGTATCCCATTACTGAAATGATTAAAGTTTGTATTCAATACCTTTCCTAAGTTTTGAAGCAAATCTCAGAAATATGCGAGGCTTGGTTGAAGGTTGTCGACCATTACTAGATGACTTCCATGTCAATTTCACCTTTGTATTGGTGCTTTTAAAAAGATTATGCATAATGCCCTCCCATTATTTAATGAAGGTCTATAGGCTCAATGTTAGAAAATGCAGGAATAATCTTGGTATTACGGTCACTTTGTGAGCCCAATATATAATTTAGTGCCTTGAAGCACCAACCCAGTTTATCATAACTCTCCGTGATAAAGGTAATATGAATGAAGGCATTAGCCAAGGACTTCATTTGAGAGAGTATATCCCTCTCGAATCACTTCTTGAAGAAAATGCACAGAGTGTCACATTTAGTGAGGCGATGATAGATGAGCCTAGTAAGAGTCTTTTGTTTGTTGTGAGTTTGATCACCTATTCAAGTTAAAAGCCACAAAGATAGGTCGAAAACTAACATCAACCATCTATGGGTTTGTAATTGTGTTAATGCTACATTGTTTCAAGAAAATCAAAATTTTGATTTTGCATATGTCTATAAATAGCTACACTATTCAATTTCTATCAAAGATCTCTTCTCCAACAAATATCATTTTCAGATTTGTTGAGTTTTCAACCATGTTCGATAAAAAGCTTCATGACATTAATGGATTGAAATTTATTTGATTACAATGTTTATTGAGCATGAAATTTTATCAAGACAATGCTAGAAAAAGATACAAAAGATTAAATATGGGTTTGGTCTTTCACACCTTATAAAATGTCCAATGTAAAAGGATGATAAATATCAAAAATATTCTAAATGTGTGTTTTCAATTATTTACTTTTCGAATTTAAATGAAGAGTGTCAAATTATAGATTTAAATAAAAACAAACACTTAAAAAAAATTCAACACTTTTGAAACATAATTTATCCGAAATGTACTTTTCAAACAATGGAATTTCTTGGTTTATCCATTTTAATGGGTCTCAAACAAATCATCTTTAACAAAGCCAAAGCCTAAATAATAAAATCTTTAACTATGCATTAATGGCCAAGTCAACCCACCACAAAAATTATGTAACCAAGTCCCTTAAGCTCAAATATAGCTAACTAATTAGGCTAATAATAACTATAATCAAGGGTGGGTTTAGGTAGCTTAGAAGAACTCCTAAAACAACTCGTTTATAGCCTCAAAGGCTCAACCTAGCAAATCAACAACTTTTGAGATGTTGATGTCAAATAAACCCATAGCCTCGATCGTTAGGAAGGAGGTGGTGTGTCCCTCCCAAACACCTCCTCTCAATGAAATGTAGGAGGGTGTGTTTCCCATCTCCTTTGTTGAATTCCCAGGAAGCCATAGACCCCAAATAGTCCCAAAAGAAGCTCAAAATTTTCACCCTACAAGATTTTTATGTCTTGACCTTTAATGTTTTGGGGACATCAAACATGCTCTAATGCATGGTTGGTTTGTAGGAAATGTGTATGATGATAACATGGATATTATACTCTTTATTAGTTAAGGTAGCACTAGGGAGTGTCAAGGACTCGTCAACCCCCTCAAATAAATAATTGTTTTCAAGATGTGTTCCCAATTTCAAAGTAATTGATTTTTTATTTTTTTATTTCAAGGAGTAAAAGTTTATGGTTTTCTATTAAAGAATGCATGAACCTATATTTAGTCGAATGAGATCACTTTCATGGAGCTTTCATGTCCATGCATGTGTTGTAATTTTACATCTCCATTATACACACATCTCCACTAACAGAGTTTATCCCACAACTAAAACATAAATAATTAAACATCAATCAAGCTTCAAATACGCATAAACAAAAGTATTAAATGGAAAAAATCAAAGTGAAAACACCACATATCAAGCTAAAATAATTTTGTAACATTGATCACTATCTTCTCATTAACACATAAGAAAAATGCAATATTGTCCTCAAAGAATTATATTGGCTTCTCTCGAGCCTTCAAGCTCTTACTACATGTCTGCACATCATACATTTATAAATAAATAATACTAACTACTGCACCCTCGCTCATCTAGTCAAAAGGTGAGGTCAACCCTACAAAAAAATGAAATCCAATCTACAAAAATAGCGGCATGAATATAGTAGATATCAAGCTAAAATAATTGTGTAACATTTATCACTATCTTCTCATTAACATAGAAGAAAAATGCAATATTGTCCTCAAAAAATTATATTGGCTTCTCTCAAGCCTTCAAGCTCTTACTATATGTATGCACATCGTACATTTATAAATATATAACCCTAACTAGTGCACCCTCCCTCATCTAGTCAAACTTGATAAGAGGAAAAATCAATCACAAAACTTAATTACTAAGAATAGACCAAAGAGTGCCATACATACAAAGGAATCTCTCTAAAATAATGCACTCTACCTAATTTTAGAATATCTATTACACACTCTTCCATGAAAGGAATCCCATGTCATAATTGTGTCATAACTATGTAAGGAATCCATTATAAAGCTACCATCGCTATGTAAGAGGAATCTATCATAAATGTCATAGAATTTGTCATTACCTTACATTGACCAAAAATAGAAGATGGAAAGCATCATAAGTGTAGGAGTATGCCTTAAGTGTGCAAGGGAATCTCTTTGATGTGGCACACAGGTCCTGCAAGGAATCCCTTTCAACACTCATACACACTTTTCCTAGGAGAAAAATTAAAAGCAACACAAAACTTACACTCCATCTTTATGAGGAAGTTGTTCTCCATTAAGTCAAGCTTATGTAGTGATCATTGGCCCATAAATTGAATCACGGACCATATAGAACCTTTAAACTTAAAAAATAAGTCAATACGTCCACATAGTATTAAACAAAAGAATATGAAAAGATGTAATGTACTTGGGGGAGTATAACGAGGTACCTGGGAGGTACCCAAGGGGAATATATTATGTAATGTGTACCTAAGGGGGAATAATTAATTTAATGTGGACATAAGTAATGGAATAATATGGCCAAATGGTTAGCTAAAGGAAGTAATATTCTAATAAGGCATAAAACCTTAGGAATATTCAGAAGAAAGTATAAATACACATTAGTATAACTATATTGAGATAAGTTGAATTATTTTATTGTAGCAAGCATGGCTTGTGGAATGATTCCTTCCTCAACGAGTATTTGATGGTGTTGCCCTACCTTAAGGGTTCTTCTCTATATTATTATCTTTTTTATTGTGGAAAGTATCTTGGTATTTCTGAAGTATAAGGGTTCTATAACATTGTTGTGATTCAATTGATGGGTTAAAGATCACTACAAGTGGTATCGAAGCACTTTCTTGGGCCAAAAAAATTGAAGATTTTTTATTTTATTTTTTGAAGGATTTTGAAGAAAAAAGAGGATGGTGGTATTTAGCTCAATTTTTTTAAATTTTTTATGAAGAGTAAAAAGAAAATAGTTGCATACCTGAGCTCCTATATCTGAAACACCTTAATTAAAGAAAAAAAAATTCATTCAAATCAAAGTCCATACAAGGGAGATATATTTGAAATCTATTATTTTTAAGGTTTTTATAGTGACACCCACACATATTGCATAATTGATATATTTTGATAGAGTGACCATATTTCTATCAAACCAACTCCAATAGATGCAAAATGTCTAAACATTTCATAATGTTGGTTATAATAAAGATTCCAAGAAATATTGAGGGGGGTTTCATCATTTTAAATTTGTTGTTTCAATTTGGAGGTAAATAGAGGACGATTAAATTTGACTTGATTTATGAAACTTCATGTGTAGAATCTAATGAAACTAAATGCATATTTGTGTTTTTTTCTCCAAGAAACCCAATTTAAAAAAAAAATTGTCGAAATCAAAGTATGAGAAGTGAAGATATTGTTGATTTAAAATCATTGATTTTTAGGGATTTTCCATTATGATGGTAGGATTAGTAGAAAAAATATTTTTGATAGGGTGATCAAATCACAACCAAACCAATGCCATAGGATAAAATATTTTGTTGGGTTTGATTTGATATATTATATATTACACTTCCAATCCATATTTAATGTGTTGTATCCCTTGCAATTCGTTTCCTTAAAATCCTAGCCACATAAAGGAACTCCCTTGAAGACTAAGTATTTTTTTTTCAAAACCCTGGTTCTATTTTTGGGAGTTATAGTAAGGACGATGTTATTCATAGGGAAACCAGATGGTCCTAGCTTTGAAGAATACATCAAACATGCAAAAATATTATTTCTAAAGAAATGGAGAAGTTGGTTACTCATAGGCTTAAGAGAAGATGCCTCCAAATGGTGGCATTTTCTTAACCATGACAAAATGTAAAAAATTCCAGATGAAGAATTTGAAAAATATTTTAAATAGGTGGTCTCATGCTGTGACAAATAATGAAGAAAACACTAAAATTTTATTTTCATGAACAAACTTTCCATTACATGTTTATGGATGTATTCAACATGAAACTATTATTATTTCTAAAAACCCTGGTAGTAAGTATATTTCATCAATTGGCAAAAAAATTGCAAGTTCACACAAATCATATTCAAAGCATATGTGTTGAGGGTGAAAATGTTCAAATTTTTAAATATTTGAAGATTACTATGGATAAATATGTGTTGCATTCATATTTTTATGTTATAGATATGGTTGATGTGGATATTATTTGGGATATCTTGGATGGACTCAATTGGTATGATTAATATTAATGTGCAAAAGAAGTTTATGAAGCTTTGTTATAATATAAATAAAATATCATTGCAATATATTTATCTTACTAATCAAGAAGGGCCCAAGGGGGCATGAAGACATCCTTGCAAGTGAAATAACTGAAGTACCTATTGCGACATTCGATGTAGATTCCAAGATTGAATCATAAGAATAAGAAGCTATATAGTCACGTAAAGAAAATCCCCTACAAGAAGCTAGAAAGGAAGAATAAGTTAAGGAGCTACATGACCTAAAGGAGAAACAGGTTCAAGAGTTAAAGAAAGAACAACCAATTGCTCTATTCACTACATTTCACTTCTGTCACATGCCCCAATTTGCAAAACATTTTATGTTTTAAGAAACATTCTGTTACATTTTATGTTAAAGTTTGTAATTAATGACCAAGTGGGGTCAAGGATAATTTAATGTAATTGGTGAATATTTTATTAATAAATAAATGAAAGATGAGACAACAACTTAGGGAAGCTGTTAAATGAGTGTTTTACTGGTCACTTGATGGAGAAGGATAGGTTGAGAGAATATTGACACTTGGCAGCATCCTCAAACTACTTTTAGCTATTGCAGGTGGCAACTTCCCTATTTTTGTGGTCATGTTCCCCAAGAAAGTGGAACAAGAGCAGGTGGCTCATTAAGTAAAAACTGACCCAAAATACCTAGGCATGCTAATAAAACTTCCCATTGAAGATAGCTCAGGCTGCTCATTCTAGATTTGTGAACATTCTGAGTGAATGAAGTGCACAAGAAAAAATCAATGGAGGGGACTAGCTGAAGTATGTTTTGAGTGGAGAAAGTGCTGAAGACCTGAACTAGTGCAACTATTCTAAGCCGAGTTCATACTGCTGCTTGCAGAACTGACTTATTGTTGAACACTTAGTGGAATTGCAGAGGATTACTAGACTACATCTCTCACCCACTATTTCTACGAGGTGGACCAGGAGACAAGCTCGGGGGCCCTAAGAATTGCAGTCTAGCTTTTCTCCAGGAGTTGGTTGGGAGGAACAGTTTCCTTAAGCTTTTGTCACCTCATCTGTATTTCCAGGTTCTACTTGTTTTATTCAGCTATCTAAGTATTTACCGTTATCTAGAAAGTTTAAGTTTAATCAATGATATGTTATGCTTCTGTTCTTATTGCTGCTAGGGTTAGTTAGGAGAAATGTATATGCTGTGAAAAGATAGTAAGTTCTAAACTAGCTAGATTAGGGTAAATGATTAGAAGAATTTATAGTTTAACTGATAGATAGAAAGAAAATACCTAACCTGCATTTTTCCAGACCTTTTATAAGGTAGTACTCTAGTATAGTAGGTTAGTTTAATTTCAGATAAAGAATCGAATCAAGTATGCATGCATATGAAATTATTATCTTCTACAGGTTCATATGTATAAATTGTTTGTATGCTTTCTTTTATACTTTTCATTTAGTTAGAGTACTTGAACAAAATAAGCATAAACTGTTAGGAAAGAGCTAAGGGTATAAAATACTAGTCTCTGTAATGGTTTACACAGCAGATAAAATTATTTTTATAAGTCCATTATTTTAATAATTAACAGTTATTATATAAACAAGAATTAACATAACTAAGACTAACTTAAAGAAACAGTATACAAGGCTAAAACATTTACTGAATAAATTCATCTAAGTAAAAATGCAAACTAGGGTAACCCCAAAAATGGAATACTAACTATGTAATTATTCTAAAAAGGATTAGGGTTTATAAATAAACCCGTTTAAAAGAACTGTAACTATATATACAAACCAAATTTATACACCCCTTCTTATTAGCAAGGAAATTGTTCTTTTTACTTCTGAAATAAAGAAAAACCTATTTACTCTATCATATGTAACCATAAACAACAATTGGATGACTGTATGAAATTACCAACATTTACTCATAAGCAACATTAGTAAATAAAAACATGTTATCATATTATCACATTCAGAGAATACAGTAAATATACTAGGTTAATTAATCTATTTTTGTTTCCTGTATTTATTTACTGCAAAAGTTTAGTACTGACAGTAATAACTAAGTTATAACCTGGAAACCTACTGTCGGAATCCTTAAATGTAATTTTATACTAAAAACAAAATAATTATCAATTTACTCAACCATAACCTTTGATAGGTTAATTTTCAACTTCAAATAACCAAAATAACAAATCATTACAAGACTGCCTTCTTCAATTTAAAAACCACAGATAATTATATATATTAACAAAGCATAATTACAATCAATAAGCTATGAGCTTATTAAATGGAAATCTAAACAATATATAAAAAATAGTAAACTGTGAACATAACAGTTACGACCCTATGGCCTTAAAAGCCTGATCGAAAAAAACAACATAACTATAAACAAAATCCAAGACTGAGAAGGCATTTGTCTCAGCTGTGAAAGCCCTAATCCTTCTTTTCTAAAACAACCACTAGGGCTTCATAAAAACTGAACCAAACATCTTGTAACGACCCCTGGCCTTTCCAAACTTTTACAACACAGTACATCACGACCAAGCTGAAAACCTAGTAAACCAACAAACTCCATCAACTAATTATCAACACCATACACCACTGTAGGAGAACCTCAGTGAAACCGAGGCTTACCAGAAGAGTCGTTTTGTTGGAAACCCATCGCTTGGTATCTTTCAACTCAGGATCTATCATTTGGATGGGAGCCTATGGAAAAAAAGAAAGAAAGAACCACAGTTACTTTAAAACCCTTTGTAGCGAATTAATAAACTTGAATACTGCAAGATAGGATAAAAACTGAAGGATTCATACCTGGGATTAAATCTTTGACATCGCTGTAAATAGGGTAGTTATTGAGTAAAGAGGAGTTGCGTTCGAAAATTGGAGATCTCGACGTTTCGATCCCTACTCTGGGATCATCATCAGGAGACAGTTAGGGTAGTTATTTTCAAACCCTAGCCACCATTTTCAAAGACAACAAGCTCCACGAGGTACTGTCAGAAGAAGAAACACAACGCTTAGAGTTCCAGATCAAACTTCCCAAACCACGACAGAGCATGATCAAATGCCACACCGAGAGTTCGGCAGTAAGAATATTTAACTCCTAATCCAACAAGACTACACTACTACAACCCAAGAGCCATGCTTACTTCCACAACTCACCAAAGCACCAGGGATTTACTAAAAACACTCGCAAATTCAATGTAACGATAAAAGCACCATTGTTGCAGAGCTGAGAAATGACAACGAAGGGTATATCCACAGAACAAAGGCAATCCCCCAAGTGCAACTCTTTATGCAGTTTAAAGAAGGATAGCGATGAGGAAGTTCACTCTGTGGAGTGACAAACAGGTTGAGCGGCCATGAACCTGTGGCCCCTCTTCCAAAGCAAGGTAAAGTTTAGGTAAAGCGAGAATTTAGGGTTTAAAAGAAATTTATATGGGAGAAACTCCAAAGTCAAAACCCTATTGATTGAGCATCGAACACGTGGCTCCAAATATTTGTGCAAGGATGGGTTTGGTAATATAGTCGAAACTCTTTTATTTTTCAACCTGCACATATGAGTGTAAAAATTAATACCATATTATATTTTGTCTTGACTTCGTTATCGTTGCTAGGGTTTATGCTTGTTTTTACCATAGCAAATAAAATGGGAGTTAGTAATTGGACTAGGTTTTAAATATAAGATAAAAACCTTGAAATTGTATAAGAAAATTATGCTACTCACATAATAAACAATGTTGTGTAATTAGGTGTTAGGAAGATACAAATGAAGAAGGGAATCATTTGGAAGTAAATACTTATAACCATAGAAGATACCTTGTAAGGACTTTAGTCTGGGTATTATACTATGGACACTAACATATGATTTAATGAATAAAACCCTTATGAGGTGAGAAAATCATACAAAGAATAATAGAATAGACCTCCTTGAAGAATAATTCTTTATATTAAAATATAAGGGTAATAACACTTTGGTTTAAAGAAAAACATTGGTATCAAGGAATCTCAAATTTGGTAAGTATTTGAGTAGTTATAACTCTCTTTTATACTAAGTACTAGTTTCCATGTGTGGTTATTAGTCAAAAGTATTTTATGACTTCAATTGGATCATATATCTTCTAGGTTATTGTAACCTTTTAATGGTAGAAAGAAATCCGTTCCACAAGATGCATCTACTAGAATTACATACAAGTTTTCAACTGAAAATCACAGGATGAAAGTTAAATGAACAAGTTCTGTGATAGTAAACGTAACTGAGCTAAATCCAGTTTATTAAAATATTGTTATTACTAACAATTATGAATATTTCAAACAATAAAGATCAACGATACCTCTTACTTGGCTCAAGCTATAAAACAAATAATTTATCTAGCAATTTAATTTATGCTAGTGGAGATGATAAATCTTGATGTGGAAAACTGGTAACAAAATTCTTACCTGTAAAAGACCTGTAACAGAAGCATCACTTCAGTGCATGCGGTATAAGCTAAGTAAGCCTCGATCTCAATTGAAGTTCTTTCCTACTTGTAATAAGACAGTAAAACAAACTTAGTAATAGAAGTTTAAACATATGGTTTACTACTATTATATAAAGCCGTAACTCAATTCCTTAACATGGAATTATGAAAACAATCTAGTAAGTAAACAAACTAGAGTTTTACAAAATAGCAAGTTCTAATTTAATACAGATTAGAGTAACCGTTAGTAGTTAATTATTTCTTAGGTAATGACAACTGCAAACATTTTATGTTACATGAAAAATTTTAAATTTTTATGATCCAAAGAGAATATTACATGTGGTATCAGAGCACAAGGTTCAGACACTAGGCCTGAATGTGGCTCAACTTGCATAGATAAGCAGTAGATTTAAAAACATGCATATTGATTATTACTTTTCTTTTGAAATATATTTCCAGAGAATTTTTCTCAGTTAAACTGTAGGTATGGAAAGATTGGAGGAATATGCGGATGAGGAGTCCTCGTTTACTGAACGAAGTATTTATAAAAGAGAACCTATACAATAAAAATAACGAATAACTCTTCTGAATTATTACAAATGGTTAAAGAACTAAAAATAGAGATGGAAACAGTCAAAAAGGAAAATGAGATAATTCTGATAGCTCAAGAGGAGCTGAATCAGATTTTAATGGAAAATTTTCAAAATGAAGAAAAAGATAAACAAACAGAATCTGAGGATATGCCTTACCAACATAAAAATAAAAAGTCTAAACAATCTAAAATCGAAAGTAGCTCATCCTCTGAGATTTATGGCGATCCACATAAGAAGAATTATCAGTATACTAGTGACAGCAGCAAAGATAATCATCAGAGAAGAAAGAGAAAATTTAAACCTTATGAAGAAATTTCAGGAGAATTTAAGAAAATAAAACCACCAACCTTTAATGGTGAAACTGAGAAAGGAGAAGAGGCTGAATCATGGTTGTCTGGGATGAAGAAATATTTTCAAATTTATAATTATTCTAATAAGCTAAAAGCAAGAATGGCCATTTATAACCTCACAGGGAAGGCAAATATTTGGTGGCAAGACCTAAAACAAGTAAAATGAATTAGGGAGAAGAACATTAACTGGAGTACGCTTAAGAAATATTTTAAGAAGAAATTATTGTCAGAACATTACTACGAAGAGCGGGCTAAGGAATTTTTTGAACTAAAGCTAGGAACAATGAACATGAAAGAACTAAACAGTAAATTTTAAGTCTAATTCGATATGTGCCTTACATTGTGGATGAGAAGCCTAAGGTACAACGTTTTCTAAGTTGTTTACCCTTCCATATAAAAGATAGAATTTAATATGTCAATCCAAAAACGTTAGAAGAAGCGATGAGAAAGGCGAATTTATGTTATGAGCATAATCACAAAAAGGAAAGTATGTCAAACTAGAAGGCTAAAAGATCTAATAATTTTGAACAGAGAAAGAAAGGTTTCGTACCTAACCGTAATTTTAGGAATAATAACACACGTGATTTTCCTAATAAAAATTTCCAAGGGAATAAAGGTAATTCACAGTTAAATCCAAATGGCCAAAGAAATAAAGAATCTGTTAATAACCACAGTAACTACACCAAGAATAATGAACGAAAAGAACCAATAAAATGTTGGGAATGTAATGGTCCTCATTATGCATCAGTTTGCCCCAACCGAAAAAAGACTGTTACCAACATACATACGGTGTAGAAGGAGATGACTGTTGGTGATCTGGCAAGGACAATGCCTAGGATCAACGCCGCACTAGAAAACAGGCAGGAGGACTATCAAACTTCCATGGTGGAAGTGGAAGGTAAGTTGAATCAAACACCTATATCTATTTTAATTGATCCAAGGGCTAGCTTAAGTTATATTTCTCCTGATTTGGTAGAAAAATGCAAGTTATCAGTAGAAAAGTTTGCAAAGTCATGGTTAGTCCAGCTAGCTAGTGGCGCAAAAAGAAAAGTGATTAGTTTTGTTAAGAATTGTACTCTAAAAATGGATCAATTTGAAACCTCTGTTAAGATTAATGTACTACCTTTAGGTTCTTATGATATGTTAATTAGTATGGACTGGTTAGAACAACATAGGGTAGTCCTGAACTGTTTCGATAAAATGTTTACTTGCATAAATAACGATGGAGAAACAATAAATGTAAGAGGAATCCCTAGGAAAACAAATATAAGACAGATCTCAGCTTTATAATTAAATAGAGTTGTTCGAAAGGGTTGTAAAGCCTTTGTTGTAATAGTAATTAATGAAGAAAATACTAATAACGAAGATAAATTAAAAATGGAAGACATTCTGGTCCTGAGGGAGTATTTGGATGTATTTCCGGAAGAAATTCCGGGACTGCCTCTAAAGAGGGAGTTAGACTTCACTATTGAGGTGGTACCTGGTGCAGTGCCCAGCTCAAAAGTCCCTTATCAGATGAATATATTGGAATTAAATGAATTAAAATCACAGTTAAAAGAACTTATTGATAATAATTATATCAGACCCAGTGTGTCTCCTTGGGGAGAACCTGTTATTTTTGTTAAAAAGAAAGACAAAACTCTACGATTATGTATAGATTACTGTCAACTTAATAAAATGACTATTAAAAACAGATATCCGTTACCCCGCATAGATGACCTGTTTGATCAGCTACGTGGAGTGACTGATTTCTCGAAGATTGATTTACAACCAAGTTATCACCAGGTCTGAATCAAAGATGAAGACATCTTTAAAACAACTTTTAGGACTAGGTATGGTCATTATGAGTTTGTTGTTATGTCATTTGGGCTTACTAATGCCCCGACTGTCTTCATGTGTATGATGAATAATGTAATGCATAAGTGCCTTGATAAATTCATGGTCGTATTCATTGATGACATTTAATTTATTCGAAGTCTGAAAAAGAACACGAAGAGCACTTAAAAATTATTTTCCAAGAATGACAAGAACATCAGCTCTATGCAAAATTCAGTAAATGTGATTTCTTTAAGGAAAAAATATAGTATCTGGGTCATGTAGTGACTAAAGAAGGGATCTCAGTTGATCCAGAAAAGATAAAGGCAATCGAAGAATGGCCAGTCCCAAAAGACGTAATTGACGTATGATCATTCATGGGGATTACTGGCTATTATCGAAGATTCGTCAAAGGGTTTTCAAGAATTGCAAATCCCATAACTTCTTTACAGAAGAAAGGGAAGAAATTCAAGTGGAGTCAAAAGTGTGAAGATAGTTTTAAAAAGCTAAAAACATTCTTAACTACCGCACCAATCTTAAGAATTGTTGATCCTAGCAAAGACTCTATAGTATGTACTGACGCATGCAATGATGGTTTGGGTGGAGTTTTAACTCAAGAAGGACACGTCATTGCATATGAGTCTAGGAAGCTGAATATTCATGAGAAAATCTATGCGACTCGTGACTTAGAATTGACTGTTGTCATACATGCCTTAACGATGTGGCGTCATCATTTAATCAGAAGAAAGTTTATATTAATGATAGATAACAAAGGGTTAAAATATTTGTTGGATCAACTTAACTTAAATGCAAGGAAAGCTAGGTGGTTAGCCTTCCTTAGCGAGTACGATTTTGAAATCCAACATATTAAGGGAAAAGAAAATAAGGTTGTTGATGCTTTAAGCGGGAATGCAAAACTAAATTTTGCAGCAGCAATTAGCACCTATAAAATAAATTTAGAAGAACAACTAGAAGAAGGAGTAAGATTGGATGAAAATTATCAGAAATTACAAGCAAAGGTAACAGAAAATTTAATTGAAAGTTTAAGTACAGGGTATTGTTGTTGAGGATTAAACACCCTTGTAACCTAGGGTATGGGGTTACCAACTTACTTCTAACCTTGCAGACAATTAGCTTTAATATAGTACAGAAGGGAAATAGGAAGAAATACTTGACTTACCCAATTTTCGACAGTTGATCCAAGCTTTATCTTCTTCCGCTCTACTTCTCTCCAAAGCTTCCAGGGATGCACCTCCTTCACCTGCAAAGAGAAAATTATCCAAGTACAATCTTATACATGTATATATAACAGGTTAGATAAACAATATATCTAATGCATAATCGAATATATTCATCAACCATAATACATGAAAGAGACTCAACACAATGTTGGAAGAAGAATTCTCTTTATTAATAATCAGTGAATGAGATAAGAGTACAACCCAACACCTGAGACAAGGACTCCTCTACAACCAAAGGAATCTGAGTTCTGCTGCTCCAATGCTTCTGAAGATATACCAGCAGCATAACTTTGCTCTCTAAACTTGATAGATTAATGCCCTCCCCAAGGCCTCTATTTATACTTTCGGAAATATAATGGTTTCAAAGGTTGAGGAGGTTGAGATAGTTGGGGTAGTTAATGATTAGGGCCCAACTAATCTCCATTAATCGTGATTTATATTTTTCAATGTCGAATGAAGATGTACATGACTATTAATATAGGCAACCCACGTATGACACGCGAGTTGCTTAAAGGAAACCCACGTATGCTAATGCATGCAGGTTGCAATGGAGATAGTTGCGTACAATACGTGAGTTGTCAATGGGAATAGTCATGTACGTATGCGAGTTTCAATGAAGATAGTCGTGTACGCCATTCAACACTTAGAAAAACAATATGGCAAGCTGGTTGAAGGGTAAATGCATCTCATGTCATGCCCATCTATAGTGTTTTGGCAAACTTCAATCCTAAGATGTCCTTTTGTGTACCAACATAAGGAATGTCGGCACTTGGATGGAGAAGTGCCATTTGGGTTGATAACAGATGCCCCCTAATGTGTGAGGTCAGAGGGAAGCGATGGCCGAAATACATTATAATCTTAATCTTGGAGAACTCAAAATTCCAATGGAGCAGAGGTAGTACCTGAAACAAATACATAATAATGTCATATACAAAGTCATATCTGAGGATGCTATGTTCAATATACTGGAACACTGGCTCCTTTACAATATTTAAGTACATCATATAGTACGGGTACAAGACCACGTATATTACAAAGGTGGATCGAAGCCATAATATACAATAATGATGAGTCTTCAAAGATCTGGAAGCTGTGTAAGTGACATAATCTTGCGCAACTTAGTCCAGAGATGTGAAACTAAGGTCTTCGTAAAAAATCCCAAAGAACCAGTACAATCCAAGCCATGTGAATAGATGTTATTGAAGTTGAACATGGATAGGATTCAACAGATTGTCAACCAATAGGTGATAATTGACAATTGAAGCAAATGAGTTCACAAAAATGAAAGTGAATCCTAAGGTATGATCGTCAAAACTCTAAGTCTTCGTCGTCAGGAAGTGCTGATGTGAAAACATACTATGATAAGGAAGGCAATAGATCCTCCAACGGATCACAAGAGTGACTAGGAACTGGGTAAAGGAAGGGAGACACAAGTAGTAATAGATATGACAATGATGGAAACAGGATATAGATCAGATACAGGGTTAAGTCCTTGAACAGTGAGCACGACACAGACATGACCCAAGGCAGCTTTTAACTTTACAGATAGTACAACTAAACTTATCTGCCATGTAGGAGACATGATCAGATTCCCCAGGTAGAACTGATAAGAGGAGGAGTAAAAAAAAAAACTTGAAGTAATAGCTGAACTGAAAGTGAACACTGAGACATGAGTATCGAAAAAGACAGAAAGTGCCCTGTTCAAGGATGACATGCTGCCAATAACTGAAAACCAAAAGAAAACTTCTTCATTATCTTCCCTGTTAAATTTTAACGAGTCCAGGAAAGTCAACTCAAGTCTCTCTTCATTTTTTGACAAGCTTGAAGAGAAGAGGGAATAATGCTTGATAGTGTCACTGATTCGTGGATTTTATGAGCCCGAACTAGTACATGCTCACTTGGTATTTTCATGTTTAGAGAGTCTGAAAACTCCAAAGAAGACTCCAAGGGGTCCTTTTTCGTCCAATTTAGTCTCCTGAGGCCGAAAAAGTATAAAACATACCACAGAAGAACTCTCTTAACTTTCGTAGAAGAAAAGGTGAACCTTTTTCGTACTTAGTCAGGGAGGTCCGAAAAAGGTTAAATTACCACCTACCCAATGCTCCTTCGAGAGCAGCATATAGCTTGAGTCTTACGAGTGTGATGGAAAACAAGATCACTCGGAAAGATCCATTTGAGTACGAGAAATGGGGCTTACAACAATAAACTTGATGCTTTGTTCTTGGTGTTTAACGAGCATGACAAAGACAAAAAGTACACTCGAAATCTTTTTCATGTTTAGGTCCAAAGCACGAAAAAGAGAAAACTGAGCTCATACTGGGAGTTCCTTTCTGTAAGTTTAGTCCCTTAGATCCGGAAAAGTGATAAAGCTGTATTTGAGAATACTCTTCTCAATTCTGTAGAAAATAGAGTGATCATTTCTTGTATTATTCCACACGGTCTGAGAAAGAGATAACCTACCACCAATGTGGATGCCCATTCACATATTCTTAATGAGCTTGAATGAACAAGTTTACTGGGCAGTCAAGTCTATTTTGAGGAGTTAGACCTGGGCCTAAAGAAACGCCATAAGGGCAGGGAGTCCTATAAAGGGATAGCTTGTAAAAAGAGACCAAAATGAGGCTCAATTTGGCATGAAAAATAGCTAAAAAGATTCCCCTAAACCTAAGATAGCTGCAGCATGAGTATCGAAAGACAATAAATAGGTTCCAAATGAGGATATTCATGGGAGGAAGGTCCTATCCATGGAAGAATAATGGTAAATACAAGGAGCTACTAGTTAAAAATAACATAGTCCGTGGTCGAAGTGTTAATGCTAGGATTAAGATGGAGTAGGTATAAATGTAGAATGCATGTGAAATGACCAAAAACCATCCTATATGAGCAAAAAACAACTTAAGAATGATGATAAATCTGTCACATGGAAGAAAAGATATGGCATTAGTTTAAAAATTATGAACTATAGGGAAAAAACCCACTTTGAAAATAAATTTTCTATAAATAGTTCAAAATATGAATACAAAACTCACCATTTGATTTTTAACCATAAAAAGACAAGTTTTACCTCTACCTTTGATTGCTCGGTGTGGACGATTCGGGGGACCATTCTCAAAACCGCAAGTGTCAAGTAAAACTACACTCCATGCTCTTTCATTTGATCTAAGCAATTGTTAATTTTGAGCCCTAATTCATGTTTTTAAGCGCCCTCAAAGCATGGACGCTGTGTATGCCGGTATGGTATGTTAATAGTCGCGTACACGCGTTCTGTACCCGGGTTGCCTGAAAGACAGTCACGTACAATACGCGACTTGCCTAAAAGACAGTCGCGTACGCTGCATGAGGTAGAAAAACAATGTATAGGGTGAAAATTTTCAAATTTTATATGAATCTAAAGGTTTGCAATTGCTTGTTTATTAGATTGAAAGATGGTGCTTGAGTGGAGGGAGCAGGTACATGAAGACATGGACCAAGAAGCTCTTCAAGATGCCCCCACAGTGAATGTTTTACGTCAAAGTGGGCTATTAAAGTTTTTCTGTGCCTCACCTATGCGAGCAAATGTCTACCTCTTAGAATTCTTGATAAACTATTGGGATCATGATTTGGGCATGTTTGACCTTCATGGTGAGTCTTTGGAGATTACATCGGAGGATGTCTATTTCATTGCTGGTTTATCACGACGGGGAGCTCCTGTGAACTTGGAAGGCACCGACAAAGGCGGTGACCCTCTAAGTGTACACAACCATATCGATATATACTGCGAGCCAGGCAATCAAAAGAGGGGTAGTTGCATCCCTATTGTTCACATTCGCAACTTTCCTTTACAGGTGTTGATGGGCACTATAGTGAGAGGTGCAAGGTCATCATCACTTCACCTTGCAACTCAAAGCCAAATGAGACTAGCACTAGACTGTATGCAAGGATCCCTATATGACTGGTGCTCGGGAGTGATCCTGATTATGAGAAAACATCTCTCTAGCTGCAAAAGAGGCAGGAGGAAGAATTTTGGTTATTCCAGCACATCAGTAGGCTTCTTCTTTGAGAGAGTGCCGGGTTTGAGTCTTGCAGTTCCATTTCCAGTTCGTTCTCCCCGTCAGCCTAGGCTGAGTAGGTGGGGAGATATCTTCCTCCACCAGGGAGGTGGTGGATCGATCCAGAGTGTCTATGATGATGACTTCTACTTTTGGCGGGAGCGACAGTTGCCAACCTTGGAGCAGTTTCCATATGCTGGATTAGATTTCTGAGGTGATACCGACCTCGTCCTCCCTCCAGGAGGAGCATGGGGAGAGTTAGGTAATTTTTATTTTCAAAATTTTCAAAATTTTTATGAATTTTAATTATATAGATATATACATATGTATAAGAGTTCTAATCCTTTTAAAAATGTTAAAATGCAGATATTGGACTAGTCCACCCTGCTAGGCATCCACGCATGTATGTGCATCCTGTTTTGGGAGAGGACCAGGGCTTGATTAGGGTTCTTGAGGGGAAGTTGTCCAGGCTTACCGAGAAATTAACTACCTTACAGATTGAGCACATCCCAGCCATCATGCAGGAGCTAGTGGTTGATGTACCACCTTTCTGGATACGCCTTCTGAGACGAGTAGCCAGAGCAGTACTTGTGTACATAGATGATGTTGAGGCTGCTGAAGCCGAAGAGGCTGAAGAAGCCTGAGTGCAGGATGATCGGGGCGACCAGGGTGGTCCAAGTGACCAGGGCGGTCAAGCTTAGACCTAGGAGCATTTGATGGACTTTGATCCATGTTTTGTATATTTTTTGTATATTATACAGTTATGACTAGATCTGAGGATCAGAGACTCGACCTATTTATATGGACAGATATTCACACACACACACACACACACACACACACACACACACACATATATTATCGGTTTATTTACAAATGTTTTTTAATATGTATGCTATATATTTTTATGTAAAATGTGTTAAATGTCAATCCAAGATATAATTAGCATATGCATCAGTTAATGAATTTTGATCTCTTGGAATATGATTGAATGTAATGAACTCAAAATTTCTTTCCAATAACCTAACTTGCATAAACTGACATAATAGAATAGGGTTTCACACCTGATAAACCTGATTGAGCTGGGAAACCACAAGTTAAGAGTCCAGTCGGACTTCCAGCTGAGTGATACCACATGACAAAGCATCCCATAGAAGCTCAATGACAACCCTACATTCAGCCACATTATTGGTAGCAGGACCTAAGCAAGCGTCTCCTGAGGAAACTAACTGTCTTGAGGGCGAATAAATGACCCATTACAAGTGTGGCGACTGGAGCCGTCAGCAAAACCTACGAACCACTCGAAATACATCTGTAACAACCATCAGATGGTATAAAAAACACTAACCGATGAGCTATTGTACATAAAAATACATACAATAAAATACAGGAAAAAGTGTTAAGCCTAAGCATAGTACTTTTCCAGGTAGAGCCCATTTCTAGGCTCAGGCAGCTTATTCCCATAGAAATCAATTAATTCATATGCGCCCTTCTTTAACACCTTTTATATGACATAAGGCCCCAATGACATAGACCTAAATTTTCTTGCCCCCAGGGGTTCTTTGTCTTGGTCCCTGAGCAAAACAAACTCCCCTTCAAAGAAAGTCCGAGGCTTGATCGATTTATCGTATTGGCTTTTGACCCTATTTTTATGAGCTTGGTTTGCTATTAGTTCGTCTCTACACTGTTCATCTAGATGTTCTAAATGTATTAGACATTATTCTAGCTCGGACGTATCAGGTAACAAATGAATAACAATTCTTAAGGATGAGATTTCGCATTCAACCGGTGTAACAACTTCCACTCCATGAACAAGTTGGAAGGGAGAAAACCTCGTAGCAGTTTTTACATTGGTCCGAATGCCCAAAGTGCAGGATATAGCATGATATTCCTGTTGGAACAGGCTGCATTAATAGTATGTTTGAGGATAGTTTTCCAAGTTTTATTGACAGCTTTGACTTGACCATTTGTTTGAGGATAGAACGAAGATGAATGTTCTTGTCTAAATCCTAGCATAGTGGTCAATTCAGTCATCATGCTATTTTAGAAATGACTTCCATGGTCAGTGACAATCACTTTAGGTATACCGAATCATGCGATAATTTGATTGAACACGAAAAAAGCTGCAGTTTCCTTGTCAGCTTTAAAGGTGGCCATTGCCTCTGCCCATTTCATAAAATAGTCTACAGTGATAATGATATATTTGTGCCCCCCATCCGAGGCTGGGTTACACATCACGTAATCAATCCCCCACTTCATGAAGAGGCCCACTGAGATGACGGAAAATAACAGAGCGGGATGCGACCGCATCTTTCTGGTGTAAAGCTGACAAGGATGACAGTGCTTCACTGCTTCCACACAATCTTTAAAGACTATGGGCCAGAAATAACCGGCACGTAATAACTTCTAGGCCGTTGCTAACCCAGATAATGACCCCCACATGCTCCACTATTGGCATAATTTAGGACAATCTCCACTTCCTCGTGGGTAAGACATCGACACAAAACGAAATCTACCCCCCTACGATATAAAGTATCTCCTATAATGAGGTAGTTCTTGGCATGTAGGCGTAGTTTACGTTGTTCTTCCCACGAGAAAGCTGCAGGATACTTCAAAGTCTGGATATAGATAAGTATATCTCCGTACCAGGGGTTAGAGTTGGAAATCAAAAAGATATGCTCATCTGGGAATGAGTCTTCTTCAATGGCTACATCTTCTTCTACTAGAAATTCTGCAATGAGCTCAGCAAAAACCAAGGATTTTTTGGATTTGGCGGATTGAATATCTAAGTCAAACTCTTGGAGAATGACTATCCATTTGTTGAATTTTCCTCCAACTATCCATCGAGACAAAACATATTGAAAAGGATTAACATTTGCCACTACCGTCGTAGTCCTCAGTAAGATGTAGTGACGTAACCTCTGAACAACATAAACAACTGCTAAGGCCAACTTCTCGACGTGGGAATACCTAAGTTCAGGTCCAACTAAAGCACGACTGAGATAGTAAACGACATGCTCTTGGAGCTTATATTCCTCCTGGAATAGTACTACCCCTATGGTCGACTCAGATGCGGTTAGATACAATATAAAATCCCCAGAGTAATCTGGCGGACGCAATAATGGTGCCGACAACAAAGATTTTTTTAATGCCTTGAATGTGAGTTGTGCAATTTCATCCCATACAAATGGGGTGTCCTGTTTCAACAGGCGCAGCAAACCCTTAGTAATCTTGGCATAATTTACAATGAAACGTCGAAAAAAATTGGACTTCCCTTGCAGGCTCTGAAGCTGCCTGATAGAACAAGGAGGAGGCAGATTTACAATGGCCTCAACTTTCAAAGGATCCACCTGAATGGCTTTGTTAGAAACAACAAATCCGAGCAGTCTCCCTGACTTAACACAAAAAACGCACTTGTGGGGATTCAAGCAAATCTTATAATATCTGCATCGTTCAAAAATCAAACGCAAGTGATTTGGGTGATCGATCCTCTTACGAGTTTGTGCTGGCAGATCATCAAGGTAGGGTTAGACAATGGCTTTAATATCATGGAAGGAAAAATTCATTGCCCGCTAAAAGGTTTCCCTAGCATTTTTCAATCCAAAGGGCATTTTCTTGTACGCGAAGGTACCCCAAGGACAAATGAAAGCAGTTTTATGTTGGTCTTCCGGTTTAATTTGGATTTTATTATATCCGGAGAAACCATCCATAAATGAAAATACTTCACTTCCTGTGCAAGAATCAATAATTTGATCTATAAATGGCATGGGATAGTTGTCCTTAGGGCAGGCTTTGTTTAAATCTCAAAAGTCAGTATGCACACGTATGGTCCCTTGCTTTTTATCAACAGGAACAGGGTTGGATACCCATTCTGTCAAAGCTATGGGATAAATAAAACCGGCTTTCAACATTTTCTCCACTTCAGCCTTTACTGCCATCGCTTTACGTGGGTTAACAGGTCTCAACTTTTGTCGAACAGGTTTAGCATTAGGGTATGTTCGGATATCGTGCTCGACTATAGATGGATCAATGCCTGGAATCTCGTCATATGACCAATAAAAAATGTCGCGGAATTCCTTAAACAAGATTGTATAGGTCGCAATCTCCTCAGGAGAGTAGTTTGCACCAATATATATATTTTCCACAACATCAAGATTTACAGATATGTTGATAGGGATGGTAGTAGAAATATTTGCCATATTCCCTTGAGCAAACATTCCTTCCCTTGGTAAGGGATTAATGGGCATATCAACATCATCTGCCAGTCTCATATGAAACTCTTGATTCTCTATCCTGCTTAACTCTAAAAGAAAATAGGATCGATAGTGAAGATCTTCACGGATCTTATCTTGTCCTCACATGGCTTCCAGAATGGCTTCATCAGAAGGTAAAACCATATCTAAGCAATCTCTAGAATGCAAAGAGTTTTCTGCCCAAGCAGGTAGATATGCTTCTTCTGGTTCCTCTGAGACTGTGAGGGGGACCAGAATGGGATCAACAACGGTACGGGTGATAGCTTGATAACCCACTTCCACTGTTGATAAGGGCACTTCAGGTTCATGGTGGGAAGGGAGAACCCAAGGATCAGTCCTATCAACAACTGTAGCTATGGACTTCCCCACACTAGTAGAACCTATATAATTAATCAGAGCCAGAAAATCAAATGTGCCCATCAATGATGCGTACATTCCAGCCCCTAATCTCTTTGAAGCGGGTATGACCTAATCAACCAATGGCATAGTGGATTCATTAGATTCCATGTGGCCTTTTCGAGTAAAACTGAGTTGGTAAACAATAACCAACTTCCCTTCATGTGGAAACACTACCACTCAAAAGACGACCGATGCAATAGCATACATGGCATAAGTCCAACTTCTCCCCAAAAGGAAGTTGTAATCTGAAGGTGCATCAATCACCTCTACCTCAACACACACTGATTTCCCTACCAGCTTAATTTCAAAAGCCGGTAGGATACCATGTGGACGGAATGACCTTCCTTCGAAAGCAGTAAGCAGGGTGTTTGACGGGACCAGCTCTGAGGATCCAAGAGCTTTCCAACAAGACAAGGACATAACACATGTAGAAGCACCCTCATCGACAACTGCTCTTCCAATGGTCTTTCCACCATAGATGACATCTATCGATAAGGCTACATGATATGGTAGATGAGTTTTGACATCAGACAAATTAAATTTCGCCATGAGACTCGATGAGTCCATACTACCTAAGCGGCTATTAAGAGTGCATCCCGTTGGGCGGGACAAATCTGTAACACTTCTAAAGCCGACATTACACAAGGTGTTTGGGCTAAGTCTTCAACTATGAAGTAGTTTTCTACAGCCCTAGCATTAGGATTATGCAAGGTCTTCTTAAAGACACCTTTCGGTATCTTGGGCATAATTTTGGTAGGTTTCTCAATCGTGAGAGGGTTAGAAGTTTCACCTATTGACTTACCCTTCTCGGAGGTCTCTTTTTCATAGTTTTTGTTCCTGGTCTGTAGTAAAGTTTGGGATTGAACCATGTTGATATAATTGGGGTCAGGAGCATTTAGGGTGCCCCCTACTGCATTTGAAGCTAAAGCAGAATTCTACCCCTGGGGAAAAGGACCGTTCAGGACAACCGGTTGTTGGGCTTTTAACAACTTCTAAGCTTGTCCCAAAAGGGGACATAGATGGGTAAGGTGATCTTCATGGCACAACTTACATGGGAATTTCACCTTCTTCTTTTCTTTCTTGCCCCCATCAGCACTGTTTTGCGGGTTTTTGCTTGTTTTGATTTCCGTCCCATTTCTTTCCTCTCTTCTTTTTCCCACCGGGCTGCTGATTGCCCTTCTGGGAGGTTTCTACAAAAACATTTGCATTTTGGGGTGAGGGGGAAGCCTTTTCTACCTCCACTGTGGAATGTTTGATGGACAACTGATGGAGCTGCTTGGCCAAAGATTCTACAGTGGGAGAATTTACGGAAACAACCACACCATCGGCATGGGGTCCACGCTTAGGTTTCTCTACATCATGCGTTGGCCTCAGTGCCTCAGGGATAATCTCATATAAGATCCCAGACTGAGAATATATCAAATCTAGTTGCTGGGCCCTGAGGATAGCTTCTTCCTTATTCATCACTCCTGAAGTAGACACATCCTTAGATATATAAGGTAATAGGGATTTAAGGAACCATTCTAATAAGAACTCAGGAGGAATAGTGGCTTTAATAAGGCTCTTCCGCCTCCTCCACTCTTGGATGTGATCCGAGATATGGGTAGCCTTGTTCTGCCTGAAGGTAGACAACAAGTCCGTTCCGAAATCATATCGGACAGGAAGATGGAAGTGACTAAGGAAAGTGTTAGCCAAGTCCTAAAAACTACTAAACGCAACAGAAGGCAACTCAATGTACCATTTTGTTGCAGTACTTGTCAAAGTTATTTGGAACAACCTCATTCGAACTGAATCTTCGTTTAGTGAGTTGGAAGAGCACCATAAATGGAAAGTGGTGGCATGAGCTCCAGGATCGTCACCAACTTTGCCTTAGATTTTTGGGATATCCGAGGGCAGCTTGGTAGGGACGGGGGGCCAGGAGGGATCATGTCTCACTGGGTCATTCATTAGTTTAGATAAATCTGGCAAGTTTAATGTTGCCAGGAAAGGAAGCTTAGGTCTAACCAGAGCACTAAAAGTACCAGTTTGGGGATTAGAGGGACTTGCCCCAAGATTCCCATATATGAAGGTGGGCTTGCCCCTTGCTGTTGGTTGTGAAGTGGATGGGTTGCTTTGGAATGGATTCCAGCCGTTAGCCACATGATTGTTTGTGTGAGGTGCAGTATAAGAGGTTATGGCTGCCCCGGTCGAAACGAGGGTTTGAAATATAGGAGTAGGTATCCCTCCTCTAAAAAGAGAAAAGGGAGAGCTCGTGAACAGAGCCGAAACCGAAGTTTGAAAACCTTGACCATAAGGGTTAGTGTTTCCAAAATGCACCCCTACATATGAGGGTGTTGGGCCTCTGTATGGAGTGGATTTGGGAATGTGCCCCCATTCCAAGGAAATCCTTGGACAAAAGCCGAGGATCCTATAGGACCACTCAGGGCAGTGTGTACGAAGGAAGTAGGAACTATAGATACACTAGGAATCCCAGTGACCATACCACCAGAAGCACCTACTAGACTTGTGGGAGCCGGTGGTTGAACCACTTGGCTCACTGGAGTTAAGGGCGTAGTAGGTATACTTGATCTAGGGGCATCTACTGGGGGAGGTAGCACCCCTTCAGCCGGAGCAGCTGAGGTGGAAGTAAAAGAACTTTCTCCTGCAATAGACATTACTCTGCCCACAGGGACACCAATCACGAGTGGATCGAAAGGACGAACTTGAATGATCACATGATCGTTTAAGTCAGTTAGAGGTGTATTAAAATTCCTTGCAAACTCGTCAGCCTGCAAGTCTTCTATCTCAACTGTGTTTAAATTAAAACGGTTTTCCTCAAGTTCTGGTTCATCCGGAACTACCTAACTCCTATTGGTTTAAAAGAACCGTCTGTGTCCAATCTCTGACTTTGAGGGGGAGGTGGAGGTTCCAATGTGATAAACGGAGGAAGGTTTTACAACCTTCGTGACCTTCTGATAGATTGGTCCTCCACGATTGTAAATTTAACTTTTCAAACCCTAAGGTCGGCTAAACACAGATAAACCACAGAGCAATCACTACAAAAATTCCTAAAGTCTCAACAGTCACAAGGGGTACAAGATATGCTTTCTGAAGAAAGCTGAGAGACAGTTTCTTGGCGTCCTTGAAGAGGTTTTTAGGCATAAGTGGAGGAATCACCCACCGCCCTCCTACACTTTCAACAAGGGTTACCTTCCAAGCCCGTCCAAGGTAAACTAGAAATAGCCTTCTTGTTTACCTGCGTATAAACCCTAGATGTTAAGAGACTAGAGGCTACCTTAACTATATCAGTAGTCTAGGGGGACAATCGCAAGCCTGATTCATACGCATGGACAGGGTAGCCGTGCCCGAAACTCTGTCTAGGACAGAATCCCTAGATGCATAAAAACCTTGGTCTACATTTTGACAAGGAATCAGAGGGTTATCTCCTCAGTCCAATGCCTCCACGCGGCCTCGTGCTTAACTCCCGTTTGAGAGGAGCTTCCCAGATACTATCAATAAAGAGAAGGATTTACCTATCGATTGGCCCACTATGTCTGAATTTAAGTACTTATGGGGAGTTTACGCTTCCTATCCCACAAGTCTAGCCTAAGCTAGTAGGTGTATGGCCCTATAAAACAAAAATTACTAATAAATTTTAAATTATAGCGTTCATTTTAAGGGCTATTTTTACTCAGAAGGCAAGTGGAGTGAAATACTATGATATTATTGACTCTATAAGAAATGTAAAAAGCAAGTGTATAAATCAATTTCAAAGCAAATTATCACTACTTAAAACAAGCTTCTCTTTTTCTTTTCTTTAAAAAAAAAATATAAACTAATGAAAATGCAACTAAGAAAGAGAAAACTAAGACTTATTTTTGTAATTTTTGAGATTTTATTTAAAAACTGAAAGTAAAACTACCATATGCAATTTGAATGCAAATGTTTTTAATGCTTTTCTTTTCACTTTTCAAATTCCTCAAAGATTACTATGCACCTAAATGCAAAAATTCTTGAGTATGCTTGAATAATCTAACTATATAAAGTAAGAAAAATGAAGTAAAGCAGATTTATAAAAACCAAAGATCAACCACCTAAGGAAGACTTGGAAAACACCCAGCTTGGGAAGACACAATGAATGGAAATCACTGAAATCAATCAAAGGCAAGTGACAAACCAACACTATTCGGAAATAGAATGGGATATACGGTATCTAGAACCCTGATCACTGATTCAAACAACCAGCACTTGGACCTATCACCCAACATGCAAATCCACTTCAAATTGCTAAAAGAAAGACAATCCAACCAATAAAAACCCAAGGGATTATCAAAAAGCATAAAGTATGGTTAACAAGGCTATCAAACCTATAGTGCAATGCCAGTACTAAAGACCCCTAAGCAAAACAAAATCTACAAAAGGACAGGGGCAAGCAACCCAACCCCAAAAATTTTGTTGCTCAGACTTGTATGCGACTGTTCATAAGAGAAACCCGCGTACTTTACGCGTCTGTCTAATACAACAACCCACATACACAGACCTCTGTACGCGACTGTGTATCACAACAACCTGCGTACAGGAGTAGAATTTTTCAACAAAAGAAAAAATTATAAAGGTCTTCAAACACAACTATAAGTCTGAACCAAGACACAACACCACACACTGAATCAAAGTAAAGACTGGGCAAGGATCTACAGAGTTAACCCACAACAAGCTGGGCTCCCCAGTGGAGTCGCTAGTTCTATTGTTTAGGATTAAACACCCTTGTAACCTAGGGTCTAGGGTTACCAACTTACTTCTAACCTTGCTGACAATTAGCCTTAATAAAGTACAGAAGGGAAATAGGAAGAAATACTTGACTTACCCGATTATCTACGGTTGATCCAAGCTTTATCTTCTTCCACTTTGCTTCTCTCCAAAGCTTCCAGGGATGCACCTCCTTCACCTACAAAGAGCAAATTCTCCAAGTACAATCTTATACATGTATATATAACATGTTAGATAAACAATATATCTAGTGCATAATCACATATATTCATCAACCATAATACATGAAAGAGACTTAACACAATGTTGGAAGAAGAATTCTCTTTATTAACAATCATTGAATGAGATAAGAGTACAACCCAACGCCTGAGACAAGGACTCCTCTGCAACCAAAGGACTCTGAGTTCTGCTGCTCCAAGACTTTTGAAGATATACCACTGACATAACTTTGCTCTCCAAACTTGATTGATTAATGCCCTCCCCAAGGCCTCTATTTATACTTTGGGAAATAGAGTGGTTTTGAAGGTTGAGGAGGTTGATATAGTTGGGGTAATTAATGATTAGGGCCCATCTAATCTCCATTAATCATGATTTATATTTTTTAATGTCGAATGAAGATGTACGCGACTATTAATATATGAAACCCGCATATGACATGCGAGTTGCTTAAAGTAAACCCACGTATGCTGATGTACGCGGGTTGCAATGGAGATAGTCGCGTACAGTACGCGAGTTGTCAATGGGAATAGTTGCGTACATACGCGAGTTTCAATAAAGATAGTTGCATATACCATTCAACACTTAGAAAAATAATATGGCAAGCTGGCTGAAGGGTAAATGCATCTCATGTCATGCCCATCTATAATGTTTTGGTAAACTTCAATCCTAAGATGTCCTTTTGTGTACCAACATAAGAAATGTCGGCACTCGGATGGAGAAGTGCCATTTGGGTTGATAACATGCATAGTTTAAACGAAAAATGATTATTACTATATAAAGATAGACTATATATACCTAATGTACCTAAGATTAAGTTATTGATTTTAAATGAATTTCATAAGACTCCTTACTCAGGACATCCTGGTTATGAGAAGACTATAACCATATTAAGAAAGGATTATTTTTGGCCAAACATGAAAAATGAATTGGAAGAATACATTGCTAAGTGCTTTGAAAGTCAACAAGTAAAGACTGAACACCAACATCCAGCCGGGTTACTTCAGCCATTACCTATTCCTAGCTGGAAGTGGGAGATAATCAGCCTTGATTTAATTACAGGATTACCTAGAAATCAAAATTTGAATGACTCAATAATGGTAGTCATTGATAAACTAAGTAAGGCAACTCATTTTATACCTGTAAAAATTACTTACAAAGCTTCTAATATTGTTGATATATTCCTGAAACAATTTTTTCGTTTACATGGAATACCGAAAGTAATAATTTCAAACCGAGACCCTAAGTTTACGTGCAACTTCTAGAAGTATTTGTTTAAAGGACTGAATACTACATTAAATTTCAGTACCTCTTTCCATCCTCAGACAGATGGACAGACTGAAAGAGTGAATCAGGTATTGGAAGATCTGCTCAGAATGTATGTTAAAGAACAACCAGGTAAATGGGAAGATTACTTACACTTGGTAGAGTTTGATTACAACAATCACTACCAAGATTCAACAAGATATAGTCCTTGTGAAATTTTGTATGGCAGGAAGTGCAATACCCCCATCTCATGGAGTAATCCAGTTGACATGTTAGTATTAGGACGTGAACTATTAAAAGAGATGGAGTTAGTTGTAAAACAGGTGCAAGGTAACTTGAAAGTTGTGCAAGATCGATAGAAAAGTCAAGCAGATCTTAAACGAACCCAAAAGGAGTTCTAGGTTGATGAACATGTCTTTATTAAGGTAAGGCCTAAAAAGAGCTCTCTGATATTAGGAAGTTGCGCTAAGTTAGCACCTCGATATTGCGGACCTATTGAAATACTGTCAAGAATAGGACAGGTGGCATATCAATTGGTTTTACCATCAAATTTGAAGGTTCATAATGTCTTTCATATTTCCATGTTAAAAAAATATGTACATGATGCTACTCATGTTATAGATTGGAATGATGTGCAGGTGGAACCCGAAGGATATTTTTTGGTGGAACCGGATTGTATCCTTGAAACCAGGGAGATCATGCTTCAGAATCGCACTATTGGTCAAGTGAAGGTGCAATGGAAGCACTTTAGTCCAGAAGAAGCCACCTAGGAATCAGAGAGTCATATGCGGGATGCATATCCAATTCTGTTCTAGGGCAATTCTGAAGACGAAGAATAAATAACATCGAGGATGATGTTATAATTTAAGGGGGTGTGTATGTCACATGTCCCAATTTGGAAAACATTTTATGTTTTAAGAAACATTATGTTACATTTTATGTTAAAGTTTGTAATTAATGATCAAGTGGGGTCAAGGATAATTTAATGTAATTGTTGAATATTTTATTAATAAATAAATGAAAGATGAGACAACAGCTTAGAGAAGCTGTTAAATGAGTTTTTCACTGGTCACTTGATGGAGAAGGCTGGGTTGAGAGCAGATTGACACTTGGCAGCATCCTCAAACTACTTCTAGCTATTCCAAGTGGCAACTTCCCTATTTTTGTGGTCATGTTCCCCAAGAAAGTGGAACAAGTGCAGGTGGCTCATCAAGTAAAAACTGACCCAAAAGACCTAGGCATGCTAATAAAACTTCCCATTGAAGACAACTCAGGCTGCTCATTCTGGATTTGTGAGCATTCTGAGTGAATGAAGTGCATAAGAAAAAATCGATGGAGGGGACTGGCTGAAGTATGTTTTGAGTGGAGAAAGTGCTGAAGAACTAAACTAGTGCAGCTATTCTAAGCTGAGTTCATACTGCTGCATGTAGAACTGACTTATCGCTGAACACTCAGTGGAGTTGCAGAGGATTACTAGACTACATCTCTCACCCAGTATTTCTACCAGGTGGACCAAGAGACAAGCTCGGGGGTCCTGAGAATTGCAGTCTAACTTTTCTCCAAGAGTTGGTTGGGAGGAACAGGTTCCTTAAGCTGTTGTCACCTCATATATATTTCCAGGTTCTACTTGTTTTATTTAGCTATCTAAGTATTCACTGTTATCTAGAAAGTTTAAGTTTAATCAATGATATGTTATGCTTATGTTCTTATTGCTACTAGGGTTAGTTAGGAGAAATGTATATGCTGTGAAAAGATAATAAGTTATGAACTAGCTAGATTAGGGTAAATTATTAGAAGAATTTCTAGTTTAACTGATAGATAGAAAGAAAATACCTAAACTGTATTTTTCCACACCTTTTATAAGGTAGTACTCTAGTACAGTAGGTTAGTTTAATTTCAGATAAAGAATCGAATGAAGTATGCATGCATATGAAATTATTATATTCTACAAGTTCATATGTATAAATTGTTTGTATGCTTTCTTTTATACTTTTCATTTAGTTAGAGTACTTGAACAAAATAAATAGAAATTGTTAGGAAAGAGCTAAGGGTATAAAATACTAGTCTGTGTAATGGTTAACACAACAGATAAAATTATTTTTATAAGTCTATTATTTTAATAATTAACAGTTATTATATAAACAGGAATTAAAATAACTAAGGCTAACTTAAAGAAACAGTATACGACGCTAAAAAATTTACTAAATAAATTCATCTAAGTAAAAATGCAAACTAGGGTAACCCAAAAAATGGAATACTATGTAATTATTCTAAGAAGGATTAGGGTTTATAAATAAACCTATTTAAAAGAACTATAAATATATATACAAACAAAATTTATACATCCCTTCTTATTAGCAAGGAAATTGTTCTTTTTACTTATGAAATAAAGAAAAACCTATTTACTCTATCATATGTAACCATAAACAACAATTGGATGACTGTATGAAATTATCAGCATTTACTCATAAGCAACATTAGTTAATTAAAACCTGTTATCATATTATCACATTCAGAGAATACAATAAAGATACTAGGTTAATTAATCTATTTTCGTTTCCTCTATTTATTTACTACAAAAGTTTAGTACTGATAGTAATAACTAAGTTATAACTTGAAAACCTACTGTGGAAATCCTTAAATGTAATTTTATGCTAAAAACAAAATAATTATCAATTTACTCAACCATAACCTCTGATAGGTTAATTTTCAATATTAAATAACCAAAATAACAAATTATTACAAGACTGCCTTCTTCAATTTAAAAACCACAGATAATTATATATATTAACGGAGCATAATTACAATCAATAAGCTATGAGCTTATTAAATGGAAATCTAAACAGTATATTAAAAAAAAACAGTAAACTGTGAGCATAACAGTTACAGCCCTATGGCCTTATACATCACTGAGTCAAGGCGTAAAAGCCTGATCGAAAAAAACAACATAACTATAAACAAAATCCAAGACTGAGAAGGCATTTGCCTCGACTGTGAAAGCCCTAACCCTTCTCTTCTAAAACAACCACTAGGGCTTCATAAAAACTGAACCAAACATATTGTAACGACCCCTGACCTTTCCAAAATTTTACAACACAGTACATCACGGCCGAGCTGAAAACCCAGTAAACCAACAAACTCCATCAACTAATTATCAAAACTATACACCACTGTAGGAGAACCTCAGTGAAACTAAGGCTTACCAAAAGAGTCATTTTGGTGGAGCCCCGTCGCTTGGTATCTTTCAACTCAGGATCTATCATTCGGATGGGAGCTTATGGAAAAAAAAAGAAAGAACCACAGTCACTTTAAAACCCTTTGTAGCGAATTAATAAACTTAAATACTGCAAGATAGGATAAAAACTGAAGGATCCATACATGGGATTAAATCTTTGGCATCGCTGTAAATAAGGCAGTTATTTTCAAACCCTAGCCACCATTTTCAAAGACAACGAGCTCCATGAGGTATTGTTAGAAGAAGAAACACAACGCTTAGAGTTCCAGATCAAGCTTCCAAAACCACAACAAAGCAGGATCAAATGCCACACCAAGATTTTGGCTGTAAGAATAGTTAACCCCTAATCCAACAAGACTACACTATGACAACCCAAGAGCCATGCTCAGTTCCATAGCTCACCAAAGCACTAGGGATTTACTAAAAATAGTCGCAGAGTCAATGTAATGATAGAAATATCATTGTTGCAGAGCCGAGCAACGACAACAAAGGCTTTATCTACAGAACAAAGGTAATCCCCCAAGTACAAATCTTTATGCAGTTTAAAGAACGCTAGCGACAAGGAAGTTCACTTTGTGGAGTGACAAACAGGCCCAGCGACCATGAACCCGCAACCCCTCTTCCAAGGCAAGGTAAAGTTTAGGTAAAGCGAGAATTTAGGGTTTAACATAAATTTATATGGCAGAAACTCCAAAGTCAAAACCTTATCGATTGAGCATCGAACACGTAGCTCCAAATCTTTGTGCAAGGATGGGTTTGGTAATATAGTCGAAACTCTTTGATTTTTCAACCTACACATTTGAGTGTAAAAATTAATACCATATTATATTTTGTCTTGACTTCGTTATCATTGCTAGGGTTTATGCTTGTTTTTACCATAGCAAATAACATGGGAGTTAGTAATTGGACTAGGTTTTAAATATAAGCTAAAAGCCTTGAAATTGTATAAGAAAATTATGCTACTCAGATAATAAACAATGCTGTGTAATTAGGTGTTAGGAATATACAAATGAAGAAGGGAATCATTTGGAAGTAAATACTTATAACCATAGAAGATACCTTGTTAGGACTTTAGTCTGGGTATTAAACTATGGAAACTAACATATGATTTAATCAATAAAACCCTTATGAGGTGAGAAAATCATACAATGAATAATAGAATAGACCTCCTTGAAGAATAATTCTTTTATATTAAAATATAAGGGTAATAACACTTTTGTTTAAAGAAAAACATTGGTATCAAGGCATCTCAAATTTAGTAAGTATTTGAGTAGTTATAACTATCCTTTATACTAAGTACTAGTTTCCATGTGTGGTTATTAGTCAAAAGTATTTTATGACTTCAATTGGATCATAGATCTTCTAGGTTACTGTAACTCTTTAATGGTAGAAAGAAATATGTTCCACAAGATGCATCTACTAGAATTACATACAAGTTTTCAACTGAAAATCACAGGATGAAAGTTAAATGAACAAGTTATGTGATAGTAAACGTAACAGAGCTAAATCCAGTTTATTAAAATATTGTTATTACTAACAATTATGAAGATTTCAAACAATAAAGGTCAACGATACCTCTTACTTGGCTCAAGCTGTAAAACAAATAATTTATCTAGCAATTTAATTTATGCTAGTAGAGATGATAAATCTCGATCTGGAAAATTGGTAACAAACTTCTTACCTGTAACAAAAGCATCACTTCACTGCATTAGCTATAAGCTACGTAAGCGTCGATCTCAACTGAAGTTCTTTCCTACTTGTCATAAGACAGTAAAACAAACTTAGTACTAGAAGTTCAAACATATGTTTTACTACTGTTATATAAAGCCGTAACTCAATTCCTTAACATGGAATCATGAAAACAATCTAGCAAGTAAACAAACTAGAGTCTTACAAAATAGTCAGTTCTAATTTAATACAGATTAGAGTAACCATTAGCAGTTAATTATTTCTTAGGTAATGACGACTGCAAACATTTTATGTTACATGAATTTTTTTAAATTTTTACGATTTTAAAGGAGTATTACAGCTTCCCACACCACTCAGAGTAAAAAATGTCATCAAGTCAAGGTTGTGAGCATCATTGTAACTAATAAAAATACCCTTGATAATGTAGGGTTCATACTTAGTTCTCTTCTCATTGGGCACATGAATATAACTAGGACAACCAAGTATACAAAAGTGAGAAACATATTGGTTTTCACTAGTAAACACTTCCTCTGGATCATAATGTTCACTATATTTACGATGGATCTGTTCTTCCTATCCATAACCCCATTTTGTTGATGGTTGTAAGGTTCTAGCATCTACCTCTTGATGCTTACTTGCTTTCAAATGCAGCAAGTCCTTATAGGTGTACTCGTCCATTGTTAAACCTCAATACTTTAATCATTGTACCTATTTAATTCTCCACAAGAAATTCAAAATCTCAAAACTTACTCATGAACACATAATTGGGATGAAATATCAATGCTAGATACATATTCTATCTAACTTGGCACTCCTTGCTAGTTATCAATATATGTGTAAAATAAATATACATACTCTTATGGAAAGGAATGATACCATGGGTAAGGTAATCTCCATATTGGGTGCTAACTCATCCTTTGTGAAAGCTTTTGCACTCCATGCAAACTACTTGTGTTGCTTATTCTCTGTTTTAATATTCATAGGATGTTAAGATGCCCTTCTTGCGACACTCGAAACATTTCAACTGATTCAAGTCCTTCCCAAGTTGTAATTAGCATGGACATTCCATGTCACCCTTCTTTCTTCCTTTCCTCACCTTATCAACAAGGTTTAGTTCAAGATCTTATTATTTCTAGTTATGATTGTTGCTCTCCTTTTCTCCTCTTGGATGTAAGCATCCCAAAGCTATTGAAAGGTAGGCACGTTCTCATAGCCATAGGTGCTCTGCATAAAGGATTCCTACGGCTTTGAGAATTCATTCTTTGTGATAGGCATAAACTTCACATTCTTGATTTTCATCCAAATGGTCATGAGCTAATCTTTGATCTAGGTAACGTTCATTAAGTAAATATATACTATGTCTAAGTCACTCACGTGTGTATTAGTGAGTTAATTTTTTAGAGACAATTTTTGGGACACATTCCCACTCTAATCCAAAGTGATCAATGTTGCATACATCTCGTCAACTAACTAACTCTCAATGTGAGGGATAAAATGACCCCTCTCCGAATCCACAATCCTTTGTTCACTTTGGCGACACTCTTCTTATCTGTAGCCAACAAATTATCATCAATAAGAGCAACAACAACCCCTTTTACCATCTCCCAAAGATCCATTTCCTCTAGGAACATCTATAATCACCATTTTCTAGATGTAAAGTTGGAAGTACCCTCTAGATGATCACACTCTCTAACAATGAGAGTATTCATACTCCACACCTAGAACACACTTCTACTGTAACTTCCCCCAAAAAATAAACATTATTCAACAGTTATGATTTATTTTGTTATTGTTTTTTGCTGGATTTGAAATCTTCCAATAGGTCCTTGGAGGATATATGTAATAAAAACAAGATGATTAAATAAAATTATGAACGAAGGAGGACAAGTACGTTGAATGAGGAATATTTTGCATGCAAGAGTGGGAGACAAGGAAACGTTAACCTCAGGGATGATGAAACAAGTGTGAGAAGTGCAATTATGGCACTAGACACGCCCTGGAAATCAAGGATTTTGTTGCTACATAAATTCCATGAGGAATTGGCTTCTAGAGAAAAGACCTAGGAAAAATAAAACTATAAAAATGGAAGCACACGAGGGAGGAAGGATGCTGCTTAGTATGATGGAAAGGAATCCTTGCTGGGTAAGCACTTTGTGTAAGGAAAGTTATCCAAAACTTGTTGTGTGAGCACTTTGGTATTAGGCCAGTTGTTCTAATTGATTGACAGATATCTGATTCTGAGGTTGATGGTCACCATTCTTGGCATGCATAATTTAGCTCGGGGGTGATTAAGAATAGAAAAGAAAATTGTTCTAAATCTACGGTTGGGTGGAACGTGGTTGTTCCTACCACATTTTGGATTGATGTATTACCAAGTTCTTTTAAGGTTTTAAAATTATGCATAGAGTTATTTCCTTATATATATTTGTATGTCATTGTCAGGAAGTTATCAATGTATGATCCTAGGCTTGACTGGATGGAAACTGTAAATACTTTACAGAAATAATAGATCTTGTTTTGTGTAATGCTTTGATTTATGAATACCTTTTAGATATATGAAATGATTTGTTAAGATAATTCTCATCTACTCCTTGCAGTATTATTCAAAAAGAGATCTCTTTATGTACATTAGATGTAATGGATTCAGATCTGAACATCTGTAATTGTTGTGTATAATGTTTAATCTCTGCGTGTTGAGTTATATTCATGGGATTCAAATAATAGAAGGCTACACTTTTAACAAGTGCATATTGAATAAGATTTATTTGGAACAAATATGATCTTTCATAATAGGTGATTTTAGTAATTAAACCTCTACGTGTAAACTTAGATCCAGGTTCGAATATCTGTATAATGTGTTTTCAATTTAACACACTTGCATTTCATCTTGGACTCAGATTTGGAAGATCTGTATTATTAGACTACGAGTCAGATCTAGGGTATTACTTTCCAAAACATCTGCATGATCAGGAAAGTGATGTATCAGTTTATGAATCTTTAATAGTTTGTTTGTAAGGTCCTACAATTGCTTTCAAAATCGCTTAATACCGAATTAGGCTCTTACCAGTAAACATTTAAGTACGAAAGATGGCTGCAGAAGCCTTTTTGCTGAAGTCATCAGTAAAATCTGCAATCCACAATTGTGGAGGAGTAATTTGTAGGAGTGTTTTTAGAAAATGTTTGAAGTCAACCTGCAACCCACAATCCATAATTGTGGAAGGGTAATTGCGGGAGGATTTGTTGGAAAAAGTTTTGATTCAAACCGCAATATGCAATTGCGGAAGGGTAATTGTGGAAAGGTTTGTCAAAAAAAGTTTTGAGTTAACCCACAACCTGCAATTTGCCATTGCAAGAGGGTTTTTTCGGAAATTTTTAGTTCAAACCGCAACCCACGATCCACAATTGCGAAAGGGTAATTGTGGAAGGTTTCGATAAATATTTTTAAGTTTAAACCCGCAATATGCAATTTCGGAAGGCTAGTTGTAGAAGGAAATTTGCAAAGATTGAATTTAAAAAAAAAAAAAAAATTTACGCACAATCCACAATCTGAAAATTGTGAAAATGGAATTGCAGAATTTGCGAAAGTTTCAGTTCGGAAAAGTGATCATGGAAAACCGCAATCTGCAAATTGCAGAAGGGTATTTGTAGAATGAAATTTATGGAGAATGAATTTCAGAAAGGTTTAAAATCAACCCACAATCCACAAATTACGAAAAAGGGAATTGCAGAAGGACTTTTGCGGGAGTTTTAGTTCGGAAAAAAAAATGTGAAGAGAAAACCCGTAATCCGCAAGTTGTGGAAAGGTAATTGTGGAGGGGTATATGTGGATGGTTATTTTTCCCAATGTTATTATGGGCATGCGAGTTCCTCTTTTACCTATGTTTCCTAATTGATATGACCACGATTTGAATGTTAACTTGTTGCTTACGTTCGATTCGTAAATCGATCTGTGTTTGTATCTAGAATGAAACCCCTGCATTAAGGAGGAAAACATACCTTTTCCTGTGCTTTATTTATAAGTAGATATGTATATGTATATATATCATGATCTCTGTTATAATAGGAAAATCACTTGTAGAGTTTAGACCTAGAATGTAGACTCTAGAAATCGTGTCTATGTTATATGTGTGTGTGTGTTCAGTTATAGAACCAGTAAATCGTATACAACAATAAAATCTTAGATCTAGATTTCAGATAATAAAGTATACAAAACATCACCAGTAGGTTAAAAACTCCTTGAAGTTATTTGGTAAGCATTTGTATTACACAACCGCTAAGGGAACAACAAGTATGGTTTTAGTAATAGAACTTGGACAGATGACTTTAATCACATGTAAGGAATCTAATGATGTGTGATGTGCTTTATATATATATATATTATAATCCTTTTTATGGATAATTTTGGTGTGTAGTTTGGGGATTTTACATTTGGTATCAGAGCCACAGGCTCAACCCTATTTCCTGTGGAAACATCTAGTTCCGTTGAACACACTAAAATGTTATTCTAACAATAATGAACTGTGCTCTGTTTTTTGTATGTATGCATAAAAAATTGCAGGACTAAACATTGGCTTCAAAAAATGGAAATGACGACCAACCTGGAGAAGATGACCATGCACAACATGCAACACAACTAGAAGAAGAATGTTCCAAATCTAGTCAAGTACTAGAAACAATGAGACATGTAATTGTGGAAATACAGAGATTTAAGGAGGATAATGAACAACTGAAGAAAGTGCAGGAGAAACAACATAAAATCAATGAAATATTACTACAAAGTCTACATGAAAAGAACAATGGAAAGGATCAATGAATAAAAACAAAGAATGATCAAGAGGTTAGTGAAAATGATGAAAGAAAAGATAGGTCCTCTAATGATACAAAAAAGTATAAAAAAATCAGATAAAAATCGTTGAGAAGAAAAAAGTTGACCATTTGGAAGGTGAATTCAAGAAAATCAAACCAACCAACTTTGACGGAGAAATAAAGACCAGAGAAGAAGCAGAAACTTGGTTGCTGGAAATTAAAAAAATTTCCAAATTTATAATTAGTCCAACGACATGAAGGTTCAAATGGCAGTTTACAATCTGAAAGGAAAGGCCAGCATTTGGTGGTAGGATCTAAAAATTTCCCATGGGTTAAAGGAAAAGAATACGGAATGGTCGGAATTTAAGAAACTATTCAAGAAACAATATCTTGCGGAAAGTTACTATGAGAAAAAGATAAAGAAGTTTTATGAATTAAAACTTGGCCAAATGACCATGGAGGACTTCATTAATTAATTTCTAGATATGCTACGATTTGTGCCCTATATTAAAGAAGAGAAGGTAAAAGTACAATGGTTCCTGAGTTGTTTGTCGCAGTCTTACAAAGACTAGATCGAGTTTGATAACCCAAAAACCTTAGACGAAGTGCTAAGGAAAGCAAGGTTATGTTTTGAATAGTATAAGGAAAGGAATTCCATCTCTAAAGTATGGAAGGATAAGAAGCAGGAAAAATTTAACCACTGACAAAAGGGCTTCAAGCCACCACCTTTTAGGAATATTCCAAGAAATATGCAAGGGAGTTACTGTAACAGAAATGAACAATGGCAACAAAAAGGTAATAAACCTGTTAACTTTGGACCAAAAGGGACTGTTGGAACCCCTAAAGAGCCACTAAAGTGTTGGGAGTGTAGAGAACCCCATCTACAATGAAAGTTCCCACCCTTCAACGAAGAAAACAGGGCTATCCATAACCTGCAAGAAGTTTCCACTGTTTGAGAAATTGGAAAAAGTTTCTATAGGATTAATGTATCCCTTGAAGACCATCAGGCAGATCATCAATTTGAAATTGTAGAAACTGAAGGTACAATTTCTAACCAAATCTATCTATATTAATTGATATAGGGGCTACTTTAAGTTACATCACTCCCAAAATGATGGAGAATTTCCAACTCACCAAGGTAAGGCATTCGAAACTCTAGTTAGTTCAACTGGCCATTGGAGCAAAAAGAAAGGTAATTGATTTTATTGTTGATTGTGAAATGAAAATACAAGATCATGAGGCTAGAATCAATAGGAATGTTTTACCTCTAGGATCGTATGATATGATAATCAACATGGACTGGTTAAGAAAGTATAAATTAGTGTTAAATTGGTTCAATAAGACCTTTACATATTTTGCTAAGGATCAAATTGTTAGGATGGTTAAGGGAATTGATAAACCTTTCTCTTTGAGGCATATTTCTGCCATGCAATTAAAGAAATGTTTGAAGAAAGGATGCAAGCTTTATGCGGTTCGGGCCACTAACCTATTCCTTAATGAAAATCAGACATATGTAAGTGATCACCCAGTTCTAAATGAATTTATAGATGTGTTTCTATAAGAGATACCAGGACTACACCCTCAATGAGAGATATATTATCCATTGAGTTTATACTTGGATCTACGCTAGTATCTAAAATAGCGTATCGAATGAGCATTCTTGAACTAACCGAATTGAAAATTTAGTTACAAGAATTGCTTGATAAGGGTTATATCAGACCCATCGTGTCTCCTTGGGGAGCACTAGTTTTATTTGTTAAGAAAAAGGATGGAACTTTACGACTTTGCATAGACTATACACAACGTAATAAAGTAACCATTACAAAAAAATACCCATTGTCTCAAATTAACGATCTGTTTGATTTGGTAGTGGGAGCAAAATCTTCTCCAAGTTAGATTTAAGATCTGGCCATCACCAGATGAGGATTTAGGAAGAAGGTGTTAATAAAACAACTTTCAGGACCCATTACGGGCACTATGAATTTGTAGTAATTCCTTTCGATTTAACTAATGCCCCGTTACATTCATGTGTCTAATGAACAATATCTTTAACAAGTACTTGAATCAGCTTGTGTTAATTTTTATCGATGATATCTTAATTTACTCCAAGTCGGAGGAGGAACATAAACAACATTTAAGAATTGCTCTACAAACCTTAAGAGATCATCAACTTTACGCTAAATTTGAAAAATGTGAATTCTTTAAAAAAGAAATTCTGTATTTGAGACATATTATCTTTGAAAAAGGAATCGCAGTATATCCACAGAAAATAAAATCCATCTTAGATTGGCCAGTTCCAAAGGATATAGATGATATTCGATCTTTCATGGGACTCGCCGATTACTACCGAAGGTTTATTGAAGGATTTTCAAGAATCGCCTATCCCATTGCTTCCTTGCAAAATAAAGGAGTAAAGTTCGTATGGTCCCTAAAGTTTCTGGGAAGTTTTGAAAATCTCAAACAATGATTAACCATGGCACTGATTTTAAAAGTAGCTAACGCTTATAAAAACTATACAGTATGTACAGATGTTAGTAAAGAAGGTTTGGGTGGAGTGTTATCTCAAGAAGGAAACATGATATGTTACGAATCTCGTAAATTAAAAGACAATGAACAAAATTATGTGGTTCATGACTTGGACTTGGAAGTAGTAGTGCATGATTTAAAAATGTGGCGTCACTACCTGTTAGGGAAAACGTTTATTTTATTAACAGATAATACTTACGTAAATAATTTATTTATACAACTTGGACCTAATGCTAGGCAAGCTAGATGGATGGTCTTTTTGAGTGAATTTGACTTCGAAGTAAAACACATCAAGGGTAAGGAAAATAACGTGGCAGATGCACTCAGTCAAAGAACTCATGAAGTATATAAATTAGCTATGAGTAGACCAGAAAGTGATCTCTTAAGTAGAATAAAAACATCAAGTGAACACGATGCTAAATATTTGAATCTACTAAATAAATTGAAAAGAAAGGGATTAAATTTAAGTGGGACAAAATTTAAGATAGGTCGAAATGGCTGAATTTAGTTTAAGGACAGGTTGTACATGCCTAATATTGCAGAATTGAAAATTTTGTTCTGAATGAGATGCACAACCTCCTTATGCAGGTCATCCTGGTTATCAAAAAATGATAACAACCCTCTGAAAAAAATTCTTTTGGCACGTATTAATAACAAAGTTAGTTGATTATCTATCTAAAAGTTTGGAATGTCAACGGGTGAAAGATGAACATCAACACCCAACAAGTTTGTTACAACCATTACCAATTCTTGAATGGAAATGGGAAATCATATCTTTGGATTTCATCACAGGTTTTCCAAGAATTCAAAGACAACATGATTCAATTATGGTTGTAGTAGATAAGTTAAACAAATCTACGCATTTTGTTCATGTGAAATCGACTTACAAAGTGGCTGATATTGCAGAAATATTCCTGAAGGAAATATTTTGACTGCACGAGGTACCAAAGATGGTAATTTTTGTCCGGGATGTTAAATTTACATCAAAATTTTGGAAATCTTTGTTTGCAGGTTTAGAAACTAAAATAAACTTTAGCACTAGCTATCACCCTAAAACAAATGGAGAGACAAAACGTACAAATAAAGTCATAGAATATATGTTAAGACTGTATGTTATGGAAAAACCCACTAAGTGGGAAGAATATTTGCATTTGGTAGAGTTCGCATACAATAACGAATATCAAGCCTCATAAAAAATGAGCCCGTTTGAAATCCTTTATGGGAAGAAGTGTACTACCCCATTTAGATGGGATAGCCCCATAGATCGTCTCATAGTAGGACCTGAACTATTATAGGACATGAAAAAAATGGTTCAAAAAGTATAGAAGAACTTGAAAGTGGCACAAGATACCAAAAGAGTTACACTGACTTGAAAAGACAACATAAATAGTTTTTCATCGGAGACCATGTATTTCTTTGAGTCAAGCCCAAAAAGAGCTCCCTTAAATTGGGAAGCTGTACCAAATTAGCTCCACGGTTTTGTGGACCCTTCCAAATCTTGGAAAGAAGTGGAACCGTCGAATGCAAACTTGTGCTTCCGACACATTTAAGAATTCATAATGTTTTTCATGTTTCGTTATTAAAGAAATATATTTATGATCCCACTCACATCATTAACTAGAATGTGGTGCAGGTGGAAACAAAAGGCGAGTTTCTATGGAACCTTTGCGAATTCTGGACAAGAAAGAAACAACACTTCGGAACTGATTCATCGCTCGGGTAAAGGTGCAATGGAATCACTTTATCCCCAAGGAAGCGACTTGGGAATTGGAAGAAGATATGCAGAGGAAGTACCCAGAATTATTCCTAGAACCAATGGAGGAAGAATAAAAACACAAGGACAGTGTTTGGAATAAGGGGGCAAGGATGTAACATCCCCTAAGAAATAAACATTATTCACAATTATGATTTATTTTGTTATTGTTTTTGGCTGGATTTGAAATATGCCAATAGGTCCTTGGAGGACAGATGTAATAAAAACAAGATGATTAAATAAAATTATGAATGAAGGAGGACAATCACGTTGAATGAGGAAGATTATGCATGCAAGAGTGGGGGAAAAGGAAATGCTAACCTCATGGATGATGAAACAAGTGTGAGAAGTGCAATTATGGCACTAGACACACCCTGGAAATCAAGGATTTTGTTGCTACAGAAATTATATGAGGAATTGGCTGCTAGCGAAAAGACCTAGAAAAACAAAACTATAAAATGGAAGCATACAAGGGAGGTATGACGCTGCTTAGTATGTTGGATGGAATCCTTCCTGCATGAGAACTCTGTGTTCGGCAAGTCATCCAATCCTTGCTATGTGAGCACTCTAGTGTTAGGCAAGTTGTTCTCACTGCTTGACGGATATTTGAGCCTAAGGTTGATGGTCACCATTCTTGGCATGCATAATTTAGCTCGAGGGTGATTGAGAACAGAAGGGCAGACTGTTCTAAATCTATGATTGGGTGGAACGTGGTTGTTCCTACCACATTATAAATCATTGTATTACCAGGTTCTATTAATATTTTAAAATTATGCACACTATTATTTCCTTATATATATCTGTATGCCATTGTCAGGAAGTTATCGGTGTATGATCCTAGGCTTGAATGGATGGAAATCGTAAATACTTTGCAGAAATAATAGATCTTGTTTTGTGTAATCTTTGATTTATGAATACCTTTTAGATATATGAAATGATTTGTTAAGATAATTTTCATCTCCTCCTTGCAATATTATTCAAAAAGAGATCTCTTTATGTACATTAGATGTAATGAATTCAGATATGAACATCCATAATAGTTGTGTATAATGTTTAATCTCTGCGTGTTGAGTTATATTCATGGGATTCAGATAATAGAAGGTTGCAATTTTAACTACTACATATTGAATAAGATTTATTTGGAACATATCTGAGTTTTCGTAATAGGTGATTTCAGATTTTAAACCTTTGCGTGTTAACTTAGATCCAGGTATGAATACTTATATTATGTGTTTTCAATTTAACACACCCACATTTCATCTTGGAGTCAGATTTGGAAGATCTATATTATTGGACTATTAGTCAGATCTAGGGTATTGCTTTCCAAAACATCTTCATGATCGAAAAAGTGATGTATCAGTTTACGAATATTTAGTAGTGTGTTTGCAAGGTCCTACAATTGCTTTCAAAATCGCCTAAGAATAACATAGGCTCTTACCAGCAAACATTTAAGTACGAAAGATAGTTGCAAAATCCTTTTCCCTGAAGTCATAAGTAGAACATGCAATGCACAATCCGCATTTACGGAGGGGTAATTTGAGGGAGTGTTTTTGGAAAAAGTTTGAAGTCAACCCGCAATCCGTAATTGCAGGAGGATTTGTCGAATTTTTTTTGAGTCAACCCGCAACCCGCAATTGCAGAAGGGTAATTGCGGGAAGGCTTGTCGAAAAAAGTTTTGAGTCAAGCCGCAACCCGCAATCTACAATTACAGAAGGGTATTTGTGGGAGGGTTTGTTGGAAAAGTTTTAGGTCAATCCGGAATTGCAGAAGGGTAATTTCAAAAGGGATTTTGCGAAAGGTTTTGATAAATATTTTTAAGTTTAAACCCGCAATCCGTATTCTGCAATTGTGGAATGCAAGTTATGGAAGACTAATTGCGGAAGGAAATTTGTGGAGAATGAATTTTAGGAAAGTTTAAAATCAAACCGCAATCTGTAAACTACGGAAATGGAATTTTGAAAGGATATTTGCGGAAGTTTCAGGTTGGAAAAGTGGTCATCGAAAACCACATTCCATACATTGCGGAAAGGCAATTGTGGAAGGGTATTTGCAGAGAATGAATTTTAGAAAGGTTTAAAATCAACCTACAATCCGCAAATTGTGGAAGGAATTTTGTAGGAGTTTTAGTTCGAACAAAAAATGTGAAGAGAAAACCCACAATTCGCAATCCACAAGTCGCGGAAAGTAATTGTGGAGGGGTATCCGCGGATGGTTATTTTTACCAATGTTATTTTGGGCATGTGTGTTCCTCTTTTCCGTATGTTTCCTAATTGATGTGACCACGATATGAATGTTAACTTGTTTCCCACGTTCGATTCTTAAACCAATCTGTGTTTTTATCTACAATGAAACCCCTTCGTTAAGGAGGAAACGATACCTTCACCTGTGTTTTATTTCCAAGTAGATATGCATATGTATATATGTATCATGATCTTTGTTTTAATGGGAAATTTACTTGTAGAGTTTAGACCTAGAATGTAGACTCTGGAAATCGTGTCTTTGCTTATATATATATATATATATATATATATATATATATATATATGTTTAGTCATAAAACAAGTAAATCGTATACAACAATAAAATCTTAGATCTATATTTCAGATAATAAAGTATACAAAACATCACCTATAGTTTAAAAACTTCTTGAAGTTATTTAGTAAGCATCTGCATTGCACAATCTCTGAGGTAACAAGAAGTATGGTTTCAGTAACAGAACTATGACAGATGACTTTAATCACATGTAAGGAATCTAATGATGTGTGATGTGCTTTATATATATATATATATATATATGTTATAATCCAATTAATTATTATTATTATTATTATTATTATTATTATTTATGGATATTTTTGGTGTGTATTTTGGGGATTTTACATCTACCAACAAATTAGCCAATGAAATAAACCCGTCGTAGGTTCACCATGTCTATCTCAAGAAACAAATCCACTCAAATCATTAGAGCTACAGGGGAATCTCATCCACAATCTCTTACAATTCCTAGTGAGAGGGCACCTTGAGTCTTCTAGGGATTAGACCCAATGAGATCCTTTAAAAATCATTTTCACATGTAGTAGTCCATTCCATACATGGATATGGAGAATTTCAAATGCATAGATCTAATATCATGTGATAAGTTTACAACTCCATGATACACATATATGCACTCAAAGAATTTTTCATACAACTAAAATAGAATGATTGAAACACTAATGAAATCCTTAGATATACATAAACATATTTGTTGAACATAAAAACTCATAAGTGCAAACACCACAGATCAAGAGATGAGACCACCTTGCAAATAATATGATATACATAAACAACAACATTACTTAATGGACAACAAACTAAAATTTTGTAACAACAATCACTATCTTCTAATTACAACAAGAAAAATATAATAGAATCCTCAAAGATCTACAATGGAGTCTCTCAATATTTCACAATCCTACTATATGTTTACACACCTTACATATATGAATACATATCCCTAACTAGTGTACCCTCCCTCATCTAGGGAAAGGTGGTTGCACGACTTAAAAACTAATGATAGGCCTTAAAGAGAGTACCTCATATCCAAAGGAACCTCTCCTTAGAATCACACCATGTCTATGTTTAGAATATCTCTTACACATTTCCATGAAAGGAATCTACAATAAAGGGTGCATCATTGTGCACGAGGAATATGTCATAACCATCATAGAATATACCATAAGCTTACATTGACCAAAATAGAAGATTCCAACTATCATAAGTGCAAGGAAATTCGCATAAGTGTGTAAGTTAATCTCTCTCATGTGAAATGTTCATCTTATAAGGAATCCCCTTCAACACTCGTGTGCACTCTTGCTAGGAGAACAACCCAAAGCAACAAAAAATTAACAACATGAATAGGATAAACACATGGTTACAATCCTTGCATCACCTTAGATTTCCTCTTCTATTATGGATTAGGGAACAACCCCACATAGATATTTGTGTAAAACATATTGGATTTTGATAGGTAAATGTTGAAACTCACCAATATTTACACATCTAATGATGTTGAAGAGAGAGTCCTTTCTTAGGGATCAATAGAAAATGAGCTCTTTAAATCTCATTGGTTTGTTTGTTTTGGGATTTTCATGTGGTGTGTGCTCCAAAAAAATAAAGGAATGTTTCCTATCACAATACCTCACAAGAAGAAGAAAATCTAGAATGCCCTAAATATTAGGTTTGGTTTCTATGAACTAAATAAATATAGAAGAAAATATTCAACAAAGGTATGGGTTAATTGATTTAATTAATTTTAAATAGAACTAGACTAATATGTACCTTAAATTTGAAAATGTTATCACACACAAGATATCTAATAAATTCCACGAAATATCCAATACGATATACTAAGATCCAAATACAATATACTCTAATACATGCTCCATGAGGAGGATCCCATCCTTATTTATGAATATCTATGAAATCATATACATAACCACCTCCTAACTATCTAATGGACCTACTTTAATGAGGTGATGTTACATTTATTCCATGTTAATTGAGTAGTGGGTATTATTTAATAATAACAAACATAGCAGACCTAGTCCACTTTGTATTGAATGGACACCAAAAAAGCATTTCCCTTGCCTAACATTACACCCTTAGGGAGGATCCCAATATTCCATCTCCCTTAAAAAAGCATTACTCTCAGTGCTTGTAGCGAGGATGAACAACAAAAGCCACAATCCCATGTATGGGTGTTGATTACAACACTTAAGTAGTCCATGAAACCAAGTTCACATATACAAGGGCTAGTCACAACGCTAGTGTAGTCAAAGAAACTCATCCATAAACCTATGTCCCATGTACAAGTGTTGAGGTGCATGATAAAGTAGTAGGCACCCCATTTGCAATTACTAATTACAATGTTGAAGTAATCCAAGGAGTTTATCCATAAATCTAGGTCCCATGTCCAGGTGCTCATGTTGAAGCCCAAGTGATGAATCAAGAGCTCAACAAATGGTCAAATATTGTGCTCCAATTCCACCTCGATCACGTGGACACAAATAAACAAAATCCAAAAGATCATCCACAGAACCGTAAATGGTTGATTCTATAGCTAGAAAGAACATTGACAATATATATATATATATATATATATATATATATATATATATAATCTAAACAAGGTAGTCATAATGGACTCTTGAATAATCTAAGTGATTTTCTTGGCATAAGGTGGAGTAGAGTCATCAAATAAAAGGTGAATGTAGTTATCTTCCAAGAAAAACAATTGTTTATATACCATCCATCACAAGCATCCTCTAAATGCCATGCAGAATATATTTCTTTGTTATAATCTCCATTGATGCCAATACATGCATCAATAAGGCACCAACTCTCTTGAAATTCTCATATGATATGTCACATGTGATCCCCCTGTTTCATGGTTATTCTTTGGTTTCATTAAGGTTTGAGGGAAAAATGTACAAGTGTTGTAAAATACTGAATATCGATCATAATAATAACATTTAATATATCGAATCATTCTATCAATTGGAATTGGATTGGTTACATATGGGTATTCTATCAAAATATATGTTCTACAATATTCACAACCATCACACAAAAAAACTTAGATATTTATTTTAAATAAGCAACATTTCCACTTCCTAGAGTCTAATTAAGACCCTTTTTGGAAATTGGATATTTTATCAATAAGAATTTAGATATACACTTGGATTCTTTAGATTCAAAACAAAAAACTATGGGAATGGATATATGAAAAATGTTCTCTCTTTTGGGCCCAAGAAAGAGATTAGATACCACTTGCATTGAACTTAGTACATAGAACATAAAAGATAACTCTTGACTTTAGGAAAATGAATCCACGCAAACATAGAATAAAAGAATGCAAATAACCCTTAAGGTAGGGAACACCATCAAATATTCATGGAAGAAATTACTCCATAAGCAATAGTTGCTACAATACAATACTCAACTTATCCAGTACGATGATATTGATGTGTATATATACTTTCTCATGAGTATGCATTGAGGTCTACGATAAATACCCTTATTGTAATATTATTTTATCTAATTATTTAGTCGCTATATTTATTAACAACTAACTACCAAGTTGACATATTCCATCATAATTATAGCCGCATTACATTCATTGCCCCCCTATATACCCATATTATCCTCCCTGGGTACATGACAATGTTGGGATCATCCTTAGGGGTGTAATAGGGGTGGGGAAGGGCTCATTAGAGTAATAATAGTGTAGTTATGGTGACCATTCAATGCAAAGTGGACTGGGTCCACTATGTTTGTTATTATTAAAGAAGGCCCACTAGGTAGTTAGGAGGTGGTAACAAATAGGGTTTCCATGTAGTCCTATCCATGTTTGCCCTCAATGTTAAATAAAAAATATAACATAATAATATTAAATAATAACATAATAAAATAACATCAATATATTAATATTAATGATAATTTAAATAATACTAATTATTAAAGGTTATAACTCTTATGAAGAGTCACCTTGCCCTTCAAGTAAATATTTATATGGGCCTTTATACATTTGTAAAGCATCATATATTTTACCAATATACATTTTACTATCCATTCATGGAGCATATGCGTTATTTGCACTGGTTATTTTGGTAAGAAACATTTTTTTTGTTTCAGTGGTAGTAGAGCCCTTTCTTGGGCATTCTGTTGATTCTAGTTTTTAACCAATACTTCAGAGTTTCTTTGAGTTGGTGGTCCGTGACCAATATTAGGCCCTTATCCATCTCCTTTGTTCGACACCATTCCATCCCTCTCCATACATCGCCGCACCTTTCCTCTTCAACCCCACACTCCTTTCCCCCACCTACTCGAAGCTTCATCTCTACTCTTTTTCCAACCCTCTACTTGTTGAACCCTCTCCACTTGCACACTCCACCTCTGTACCTCTCATCATGCATTCATCCCTTCCTTGTCCCCTGCTCACATCTCCGATCAGCCACATCACCATTGTCGTCACATCCACCAACACATCCCCATCCACCATTGTAATCTCCCATTATTTCCACTCCACATGCGCAGTCCTCTCTTCCCAATACCCCCACCGTGACTTGCACTTCGCTTTCAACTCCCACCACCTCATGCTCACTATTACGGAGAATATTTCCTATGGCTTGGGGTGGACCACAACAGACTGAATGACACCAGAAATAAACCCATTTCCATATGCAATAGAGATAAAAGAGATAACACTAAGGGATGGAAGGCGTACCTTATTCCGGAAGGTTGTAGTCGATACCCATTGAGCTTTTCAACCATGCTTGTACCTACACT
>LPNX010385163.1:0-58963 GCA_001517045.1 Pseudotsuga menziesii | reverse complement strand
ATATATATCAAAGTAACTACATCATACATGAATAAAGATCATACATAGTTACACACATACGATGGACGAGAAATGGATATTTCTATTAATAATGAACAAAGATATAAGTGACAACCTCTGTTGGCACCTCGTCGAAACGGAGAAAACGAGTCCTCCACCTGGGCCTACACCACTTCAATCCTCCATCTCAATGGCAAGCTCACAATGCAAAGGCAAGCTTGGGAAGAGAAACAATGGATGCTCACAAGGACAAAGGGGATGCAGAATCAAGCGTATGTGAATGAGGCACAAATGAACTATAGTTTCCTTGCTATCTTCAATTCTGCTCCTTTAATGTATCCAAGGGGCTCAATATATAGCCCTTCAATAGGAAGTGAAGGGTCGAGTCAGAGCATTTCGAGGCATATGGAAGTCCAAAGGTCAAGTTATTCGTGACACAATGAGGAAAACTCCAAAATATTTTATTTTTGGGAACATTTTTGTATGTACGCGAGTCACAGTGGGACAAGCTGCATGTACACACGAGATGTAAGCTTGTGACCCACGCATACAAATAAATAGGGATTTTTTGAAGTGTTTCTTGGAACATCAAGGTTTCTTTTGAGCAAAGGGGGTCCAAAGAGTCTGCAGAGGGACATGGAAGGCCATTAAAGTGTGATCTACCAAGTGTGGTAAAATCATCTATAACATATTCCCCCTAATGTGTGAGGTCAAAGGGGTAAAATGATGGCCGAAATACATTATGTCGATCTCAGAAGTGGAGTAATGAAGACTTAGGTGGAAAAACTGGCCGCTCATCAGTACAATACAATAATAAGTCTTAGAATGTGACTGCAAATATGAAGTACAATAGTCTCGGATACAACATAGTACAATGGCCATGAATAAGCATGATAAACATATGAGTCATGTGGTCATCTCCATGTACAATATACAGTGAAATAAGATCTCCATACTTAATGAAGACATCTAATGGTACACTAGAGTTTGTTCATGAGAGATGACATCTCATGGCTACTGGCACAATCAAAGAGGTAGCAGATATGGAATGCCACCAAGCTCAGAGGTCTTCTACACAAACCACTACTGGTACATGTCCCATCACGCGAATAAAGGTGTCGAGGTCAAACATGATGGACCATCATCTGATTACCGGTCATTGATGTATACCGTTAATAGACGCGAGATATCCCATTGATAATGATAATGGGAATCAAGGTACAGAGTGCAATCACACAAGTGTGAATAGATGTGTTGAGGTCGAACACTTGAGTGAATCCATCGATAAGGGGACATTGATCTATTCCCAAGATTGTCGATGGCGAGAGAACCTGCCACTGATGACTACAAGCCTCAAGGCATTCAATGGACTCTAGACTCTTATTCCAAAATAGATGATATGAAGTTGATGGAATGTAATCCGCTGGAAGGAGGGAATTAAGGCATCCCCCATCAACCAACATGAGGTACTCAACAACACTGGATAATTTGGAAGAACTCAAACGAACCAGATGTGCATGAACCAATAACAGTATCGGGAATGGCCGACATGCGAAGACAAGATAACTAAGTAGTGGCTGACGGAGGCTAAAACTTTCTTTGAATAAGAGCATAAGGCAGATGGTGACTCACAAGTATCATAGACTCTCGACATGCAAACTGGGACAACTTTGCGACACAGGAGGCATCAAAAGAGGCTCCGTAGGGACTGGAAGCATAACTCGTAGGTGGAGAAAACTCATAATAACAAGTACAAATCCTAAATTCATACTAGTAAACCGACTGATGGATGGAATATACAGTGCTATGTTCGAAGGCGACATGACTCGTCAGCTGCCAAAAGTAACATCATTTCCCATCTGAATTTTTATGTTTTAAAAAAAATAAAATTTGGTCCTTTTCATATTAGGGAGATTGAAAAAGAATAAAATTGCTTATGATACATAAATAGGAGGAGAGGAGTGTCACGGGAAATCAAACTAGTTCCAAGCAATGGAACATACCTATGCTCAATGCAAGGAAGCATGTGCAGGATAAGGACATTCGAGGGAATGTCTCCTCCGGGTAAGGGATGATCAAGCTGTAAAAGATATATAAGAGGATTTCTTGGCTGGAATTGAGGCAAGATCAGGCTATATGGCTAATGAAACTGTAGTAGGGACTCAACATAAACCTCAATATAGCAAGCGAATGCATGAAAATGCATTTACAACTTGATACAAAGAGGAGTCCCTATGGGATATGTCCATCATAAAGTTAAGGAAATAATATGTGGTTCTTGATCGAAGACATGGCGTGACTATAAGGGACTCCCAAACCTAAGGGAAAAATTGCAGCATGGGTACCAAATGGCAAAGCGAGATCTAACTAGGGCTCCCATGAAATAAGAAAGCTCTACCACTTACATAATGCCACTTCTAGTAGCAGTGTGAGGTTCTGTAACATTACGAAGTGGGTTTCTACCTATATTTAAGGTGGCATGGTCATAGGACCATGCATGATGCAAGTGAAACATTGATCCTATCCTATATGCCAATTCAAAAATATACCTGTGATAGATACGAATGGGTAAAGACCTCAGTGAAATGCGCTCAAAACAAGTCTCTACATCATAAATTAGGCCAAAACAGTCAAAAGGGTTAATAAGGGTCCAAAACTATAGGCAAGTGTGTAAAAATTTCAAAATAAATTTTATAAATAGTAAAAAAATCACTTTTCACCATACCATTTGATTTTTTACCAAATATAGTGCATTTAGAGCCATTTTGAACTACGAACTTCAATCACCAATTCCGAGAGCTAGGAGCAACAAAATCGCAAACTGTCAGGGCCGGGTAAATCCTCATCACATTCTCTATCTTTTGCATGTATTTATTTCAATTTTCAGTGATGTAATTTTTTTGGCGCCCCATAAAGATGGGTATCCCGGCCCATGCGGGTCACCGTTTATCGGGTCACGTAAAGGGCCAGGTATACGCGGGAAAATCAAATCCTTCCCACGTATACGCGTGAATGTCAATAGGAAAAGTCACGTATATGTCCACGCATACCCAAAAAAAGGCATAATCTCATCAAAACTACGGGTTTCTTCAGCAGGATGGTGCTAGAATGGAGGGAATGTGAACAGAAAGATGTGGATAGAAAAGTGCAACATGATGCAAATGCCCAACAAGCTCTAAGGGGATGTGGTATTTACAAGTTTTGGAAACTTGGGAGATTAAGAGATCAACCAAGGCTACTCCATATTCTAGTGAACTATTAAGATCCAGATCCAGAGGCATTTCGGCTTGATGAGATGCCATTGATACTTGAGGTTGAAGACATATATTTAATTATTGGACTATCACGCTGAGGTGAGGTAGTCAATATGCAGACTCATGGAGTGGGGGGTGGTCTCACTATCAAGGAGTACATATTTGTGTATTGTCTTCTCAATACTGAAAAGATCGAAAGTCAGGTTCCTGTCAACTCCATCCGGAGCCTCGGTCTCAAGGTGATAGTACTAGTGCTAGCCAGAATAGTAGGGTTGGCATCTCTACATTAGGATTCCAGGCCTATTATGTTATATGCGGTAGAGTGTATGAGTCCCACAATATATGAATGGAGCACATCATTGTTGAATAACATGAAGCAACAACTGATTGACTGCAAGCTGGAGAAGACCAGGAACTTTGGGTTTGCCAACATTCTCAGTACTTTCTTCTTCTAGTGGGTACCGGGCCTTATCCCAAGAGTGCGGGTTCATCCTCATGGTCTACAATATCCATCCCAGACTCGATGGGAAGAGCTGATGTGGCGACTAGGGGGAGGCAGGACACCCACTTCATTTCCCCCAGACTTTTACCACTACTGGCAGCGAGAGATCATGGTCGTGGATGACTATCCCTCTACAGGGATCGACTTCTGCAGAGACCTAAACATGACACTACCATAGGGAGCTCCACATGGTGATCTAGGTAACAATCCCATAAATGTTTTTTTTAACTATTTGATTTTTTTGTATTTTTTGATACAATGAAATAAAAAAACATGTTTTTGGTGGTATCATGTACTAATACTAATCATGCGCATGCAGATGTGGGACCTAGACGATCGTATGGCTTCCCCCGACATCATTGGAGGGGACGAGGTGATGATATCTTAGGTGCAGACATAGAGCACACACTACATAGCATACATACCAACTTTGTCTGTATGCCGCACATGGTGCCTATGGTGCAAGTCGAGGACTTGCCCGAGGCAATGTAGAGACATGTAGTCGGAGTGCCCCATGTATGGGTTAGACTCTTCAAATGGTTTGCAAATGTCATCATGTGTTTTCATGACCATGATCCCGGTCTGCAGGATTAGAGGCCTAGATATACATTATGTATCGGTTGTATAGTGTTTTTTGGTGGCTTTAAAGCCTCAATTTTGTACCATGTCATTTGTAATATGACACTATTTTTGGACTATATTTTGAAAATGAAAATGCTTATAGTGATTGGTTTTATAACATTTATATGTGTATCTTAATGTAATTGGAATGTGTGTGATTTCATGATTGATGTAACGAATTCCATTATAATACATAGTTTTCATAAGAATCAACAACATGATTATAGATCCTAGGAATAAGAATGTATGTTATGTGCTCAAATTGTCGTTCCAACAATGTTACTTGTAAGAATCTCCGTAATAAAGTCGGATCTCTGATACGATACATGCCATTTAACTTTGAGACAATCAACCGTGAGTCAATATGTACCTTAAGGGATTGAATACCATGAGAGATGGCATCACGAAGTAGCTCAATCATGACACTATATTCAACAACATTGTTGGATGATGGCCGGAGACATACACCCCCTGAACACACAACATGACCTGTAGACGTATAAATGACCCAAGCAACTGAGGCTGAGTTCTAGGTATGGCGGCTGGTACCGTTAGCGTATTCTACATATATCGAATACTCTGTGGACATCTACCACAACAAAGGAAAGTGTGTCAACAAACCGAATCGTTACAAGGGGACCAAAAGTAAAAGTATACAACTGTACACTGATATACAAAGTATCAGCCTCAACTAAGCATTAAGCACAATATGTTTTAAAATAGAGCCCATTTTTAGGCTCCTCCAAGGCTATCCCTTCATAATCCTCGAGCTAGTATGCGTCCTTCTCTAAGACTCGTTTAACCACTTAAGGCCCATGCCGCATGGGGTTGAACTTACCCGCCTCTAATGGTTCACTAGCTTGGTCATATAAAAGAACCAAGTCACCCTCACTAAATCTACGGGAATGGACAAACGTCTCATACCGAACCTTTATGCGACACTTATTCACTTCAAGAGCCACTAAGGCATCTTGATGCTGTTCATTGAGGTGTTCTAAGTGGACCAGGCGTTCTTCCAAGTCAAAAGTCTTTGGTAAGAGTTCTATGGCTAGTTTCAATAAAGGGATCTTAGATTAAATCGACAATATCGACTCCACCCCATGTACTAACTAATATGGAGAAAAACCAGTGGTAGTCTTAACGACGGTTCGGTAGTCCCACAAAGCAGGGTAAAGCATAATGTGATTTGTGCCATGGATCTTTACATAATGGAATTAAGGGATTTATTAGCAGCTTTGACCTGTCCATTTGCTTGAGGATAATAAGAAGAGGAATACTCTTGATTATACCCCAATTTGGAAGACAAATCATCCATCATCTTATTTTGAAAGTGCCTGCCATGGTCTGTGACAAGTTCTCTCGGGATACCAAACCGAGTAAAAATATGGTTGAACAAGAAGTGAGCGTCCGTCACACCGTTGGATTTGATAGTAGGCATAACCTCTTCCCATTTTGTGAAGTAATCCATGGCCACTATGATGTGATGGTGCCCCCAGTTGAAGCTGGGTTGCAATCCATAAATTCAACCCCCCACTTGGTGAAGGGACTGACTGTGATAATAGGGTGCAACTAGGTGGGATGCGAACGTATATTCCATGCAAACACCTGGCAAGGGTGGCACAACTTGATCGTATTGACACAATCTTTAAAGATCGACAACTAGTAATAACCCTTTCTCAATATTTTTGGGTTGTAGCAAGCCCAAATAAATGATCACCACACTCCCCACTGTGGAAATCATTCAGCACCGTCTCAGCCTCTTCATGAGTCAAACGCCGACGTAAAATGGAATCCACCCCATGACGATACAAGTTGTCATCGATAATGAGGTAATTCTTAGCAACATGTCGTAAACGTTAAGGTTCATCCCGTGAGAGGTGAGGAGGGAACTTCAAAGTCTGTAAATATACTATGATGTCACCATACCAAGGGTCTGCAATCGAGATGAGGAAGATATGTTCATCAACAAAAGAATCTTCATGAACTTCAACTTCGTCGAAACTAGGAAAATTTGACATGAGATCCGTAAAGACCAATAATTTCTTCGATTTTGCCGAAACAAATTCGAGTTCGAATACTTGCAAGATAACAATCCACTTATTATATTTCCTCCCTATCATCCATCTAGTTAGGACAAACTGAAATGGATTGATATGAGCCACAACCATAGTTTGGCAAAGGAGTATATAATGTCTCAACCGCTGAACCGCATGAATGATCACTAAAGATAGCTTCTCAACATTAGTGTAACAAAGTTTGACATCAATAAGGTTCCAGCTAAGATAGTAGACAACATGATCATGGAACTCATCGTCCTATTGAACCAAAAACATCCCAACTGTCTCTTGAGACACGACCACATATAACAAGAAATCACGGATATAGTCAGGTGGACTGAGCATGGGGGCCGATGCCAAGGATTTCTTCAATGCATCAAAGGACCCATGGGCTCCCTGAGCCCAGATAAAATGAGTGTCCTTCTTTAAAAGCTGCATAAATCCCTTGGTTAATTTGGCGAAATTGATAATAAACCTCCGTAAGAAGTTAGCTATCCCTTGAAGACTCTGAAGGTGTCTAATAGTGCGTGGGGGAGAAAACTAAAGTATTTCCTCAACCTTAAGAGGATCAACCCTAATCCCCTCCTTAGAAATAATGAATCCCAATAAATGACCTACTTTCATGCAAAAGATGCACTTCTGAGGGTTCAACTAGATTTGATAACGACGAAATCTTCTTGAAAACCAAGCACAAATAGTTCGAGTGATCCACTCTCAAATGAGAGTGAGCAACTAAATCATCCAGATAGACTTCAATAATTCGCTTAAGGCCATGAAAAGAAATGGTCATTTCCCATTGAAACGTAGCTCCTGCGTTTTTAAGGCCAAAGTGCATTTTTTGGTATGCAAAAGTTCCCCAAGGACAAATGAAATTTGTCTTGTGCTGGTCCATAGGTTTGATTTGAATATGATTGTATCCTAAAAAACTATCCATGAATGAAAATACCTCACTTCCCGCACACACATCCAAAATCTGATCAATGAATGGTGTGGGAAAGTTATCTTTAGGACAAGACTTATTCAGGTCTCTAAATTCAGTGCATACTCAGATGGTTCCCTGCTTCTTATCATCCAGAATAGGGTTGGATACCCATTCAGTCAAGGGAACTGGATAGATAAAGCCATCCTTGAGGATCTTCTCTATCTCTGCCTTAATGGAAGGTGCCTTACGGGGATTCATCATGTGTAAACACTATCAAACTGACTTAGCATCAGGATAAGACTTGATCTCATGCTTGAGAATCCTAGGCTCCATTCTTATCATCTCATCATATGACCAAGCGAAAACATCACAAAATTATTTAAAGAGCTCAGTGTATGCCTTAATCTCATCAGGAGAACAATCTGTCCCAATGTAAACGTTTTCTATCTTGTCAGGAGTCCAATAAATGTTGATAGGGATTATAGGTGACAAATTCGCCATGTTCCCTTCGAAATATATACCATGCGTGCCTAATGAGACCAGATGACTACCAACCTTATCGCTAAGGGTCTCCCTAAAGTCATCACACTTGATTTGTTCAAGCTCCGGGTGAAGTAAGAGCGATGATGCAAATATTCCCAATGACATTCCAAACTATTCATGCCTTCGAGAATCGCTTCATCTGAAGGAAAGAAATCATCGAAGCAATCATGTGAGCATGATGATGTAACTAACGAAGCAGGAAGTGCAAATGTGTCCTCTTCCTCCGTCCATGGAGAGGATGGATTAGGATCTACAATGGGATCAAGAGTAGCTTGATAAGCAATCTCTGCTGCAGAAAATGACATCTTCGTATTGGTAGGTCTAGGAACTTCATCCGAAGTGCTCGAAAAGGGAGAGTCCAAGGGTCCTCCAGATACATAGTGCAAAATGTTAAAAGTGGAACCTATAGTAAGGATTGGTGCGGAAATGTTAAAATATCCTATCAAAGATGGATACATTCCCACACCAACATTCTCAGTTTTCAACTGAGAATTATCAATAACCGGGATGGTGGATCCCAGAGATGCTGACGTACTAGAATTATCAAATGAAATATGCTCGATTGTGACAATCCTATCTTCGAAAGGGAAGCAAATAACACAGAATATGGAAGACAAAATCACTCTCATATTGTAAATCCAGTTACAACCCAGTAAAAGGTTATAGTCAAGGGGCACATCAACCACCTCGACCTTGATGGACAGGGTCTTCCCTCCCAAATGGACCTGAAGAGAATGAAGTATACGATGCATACGAAAAGAACAACCATCAAAGGAGGTCAACATGGTCCCTAATTTCGACAATGGGGTGAGATAAGACCTTTCCAACATGCTAGAGACATCACAAAAGCCGCAACACCTTCATCAACCACTATGCATTTGATTGTGTTGTTCATACACTCCACATGGACTAAGAAATACACATGGTAAGGAAAGCGAGGCTAGACCTCATGGGTTTCAAATGTTATAATCACTATGGAAGGATGAGAATCAACCATCCCAAGGGCATCCAATAAGGCCTTTCTCTGTGAAGGGAAATTCTGAACGACTTCGAGAGTTGACGTCACACAAGGATTCTGACCCAAATCCTTGACAATAGAATAATGTTGGGTGGCTCGAGCATTAATATTGTTCCCTGAGTGCTTTAGGACTCCTTTAGGAATGTGAGGTATAACCCCAGGCTTGCCAATATGCAAAGGAACCTCAAGAGGTGCAGGCTCTTTCCCCACATCGGGTTACGACAAACCATAATATTTAGCACGCGTCACAACATCATCAACCGAAATCATGTTGATACAACCGTGGCCACCTTCAGCATTCAATGGGTTTTGATTCCCACCATAAGCGCTTTCGAAGTCCACGTTCCTTGAATTCATATTTTGGTTATGCGGTAAAGGATCCATTAACACAGCTGGGCTCTGTGCAATGAACTTCGAGGCTTCATCGATACGAGGGAACAAGTAAGTAAGATGGTCTCCCCCACAAAGCTTACAAGGGAATTTATCCTTCCGTTTAGACTTCTGTCCCCCCCAACATCACTACCATTCTTATCATCATTAGAGTTCTCCTTCCTATTCCCACCTCTCCTATTATTTCTTCCCTTCTTCGTATTTCATCCGGGCTCCTCGTTATCCTTATGGTCCGACGAGTGTAGTGAAAGCACATCCATAATTTGGGTGGGTTTAGATGAAGTTGTAGCTTGTACGGTTGTAGGATGGTTAATAGACAAATTCCTCATTTGATTTGTAACCTGGTCTATGACTTTAGTACTCGCGGAACCAATAATGTCGTCGTCATGTGGTCTAGGTTTAAACTTAGGATTTAAATTGGACTGTGGTGCATTAGGGATAATCTCATATAAGAGCCCAAACTGAGCATAAATCAAGTCCAACTATTGAGCTTGAAAAATAACATGTTCCTCGTTCATAACTCCGAATGTCGAAACATCCTTCACGATATAAGGAAATAACGACTTAAGGAACCATTCCAATCAAAGCTCGGGTGGAATGTTGGCCTTAATCAACCTCTTTTGTCTATGCCACTTCTGAATGTGATCGAAAATATGTGTGGCTTTGTCTTACCAAAATGCCGAGAAGAGTTCGGTACCGGAATCGTAACGTACTGGTAGTTGAAAGTGGTTCAAAAAGGTCAAGGCTAGATCATTGAATGTCCGATATGTGTCCCTAGGAAAATCTATATACCATTTCACTACAGGTCCCGTGAGGGTGTGTTGAAATAGTCTCAAAGGAATAGAATCGCGATTCAAAGAATTCGAAGAGAACCATAGGTGGAAAGTGGTAACATGCTCTCCAGGGTCCTCACCACCCTTACCTTCAAACTTAGGAATTCCCGAAGAAATTTTAGCGGGAACAATTAGCCACAACGGATCATGAGAAACCAAATCGTTGGTCAATTTCGACAGGTCAGGAAAGTTCAATGTAGCTAATAAAGGGAGCTTAGCCTGCGCCATGGGATTACAAGGTCCCTAACAATATTGATTCATATAGGGTTAGTGATTATAAAGACCGTGGCCTTAGCCAACCAAATAGTAACCTCCTCTTGCATGACCCACAAAAGGATGCACGTGAATTATATAATTTGGTATACCTTGAGAGTGGGGTGTTGTATAACCATAATTATAATATTGGTAAAAGTGTCCCCCACAGGTATATAAGGAGGCTCGTAACCTCCCAACACAAAAGTACCAGTAGATGAGGGAACAACATGGTTATATGCATCACTCCGTCCCGAAATATTGTGCAGCTTATGAGGAGGGTGTGTCATGAGAAACACATTCGAAGGAATAGGTCTGGTGGACGAAGGAATATAGGATGGGATATAGGACGTACTTCCAATGTTCATGTGTCTAGGGTCACCTCCATGAAAGGGAATCCCAGTATTATGCCCAGATGAGGGGTATGAGAATCCTCCCACAAATGGTGTGGAAGGTGCAATATTACCATCGCAAAACCTATCGGCATGGAAAGGAATGATAGTGCCCCAAGGAACAACACTAGGACCTATACTAGGGTCTACGGTAGATGATGAAAAACTATCAGTCATATCCGACATGCCAAATATAAAAGGTACATAGCTAGAGGGAACATGGTGAGTCTCTTCACTCGAACTTCATGAGGAAGTCCTTCCAAAAGCAGCTGCAAAATATGACAACTGGGGTTGTGAAGTGTGAGAAGTGCTAGTCCCTTGAGGATCAGTCTCAATTGGAGTCCTGGGTCTCAGATGAGTCACTTTCCCCATCCCGGAGGATGGAGAGGGAGGGAGCTCCGCGTGCTCAGATGTAGTACTCATGAGAGTGGTGTGTGAATCAAAGTGTGTATGAATATGCCTAGAATATCTAGTCCTCTTTCGAGGAGGAGTAGTAGATCCACAAGGAGAAATCCCCGCTAAACGGTGGGAACACCGACGTGTCGGACCTTGCTCCATGACGACTCCACAAAAGAAAATAGACTCAACCAATAGTGAACCATAAAGAAATCTAGTGCACAAAGAACACACTCCTAAGAAAATCTAAGCCAAGTGCAAGCAATCCAAGAGGGAGGATAAATGAGCTCTTAAATGCAGAAGGTATGTCTCACCTAGGAGAGGCATGAGACTCTCATACACTACAAGTGGAGGTGCATAACCAATTATAGTGGTACTCAACTTCAACGCATAAAGCGACTATGATATCCGACCCCTACCTGGACAAGACATTCACAGAATAACCTTTGCATGTACCCCCTGCGATACCGAGCCAACCGACTCTCGATCTTTGCCATTTTTGAGGAATCCTGCCCAAAAGGTATGGAAGACGCCACCTTTGGATCTTCGATGAATAGGTGACATAGGAGCCGATCCCACCCCGCTATCCCGCTAATCCTAAAATCCATGGGGTTTACAATAGTAGAAGTCTTCACCCACATTTCCCCTCGCAAAAGGGGATCATACATTCTAAGTAATAAATGATACAAGAGGCCAGTTGGCTCTCTCACTTTCCCTACGAATAAGGTCGGTGTAAGGCAACTAAGGTCACCCCAATATAACCAATTCTCAGGCGGACATTCGTAGGTGGGATCTATCGTATGGGTAGGGTAACAAAGCCTGAAACTCAAAAGCACCAAAGGTACCTCAAAATCCCCCAGATATAAATAAGATCCTGGAAGTATATCTGGCACTGCACAGAGAGTGGCAATGGGATATCCCCACCATAAACATGTACGCTGCCTCATGCTTAAATCCTGTGTAAGAGGAGCCTCCCACGAACACTAATTATATCATGGATTTCTCTCTCTCGCCTAGACAGACACCTAAATGTTTTGTTTTGTAGTCTTGGAAAAATTTACTCACAACACCCTATTCCAAGACTCTACAACCTAAGCTTGTTGATGCACAACTATCAAATAAAAAGTGTAATTGATTTTAAATTAAGCGCTCATTTTAAGGCTATGATTACTCAAAGGAAATGATCGTGCAGCTAGTGATGTTATGACTTAGCGGTGAAGTAAATATGCACACCCAACAAACAATGCCAAGTGCAATTTGTCTTTGATTATGAAGAAAAGGGTATGCCACTACATGAGATGCATAAATTTTTCCTTCAAATGTCAATGCGAATTTCGCTATATGAAATCTTGATCACTACTCAATTAAGAAAAACCTAATGCAAGTGCTAATCCATGCAAATACATCATGCACAAACATGCCAAAAATAAGATATAATTGTATTTTTGTAATAAATGATATGTAAATGCAAAAAAAAGACTCTAACACTCCTTGACCCTGCAACAAGTATCAAACACAAGGAAAGAAAGACACTGAGATAAAAAGGTGTAATGCACTAATACCAAAACAAAAAGGAGAAAATGACAAGAACAACTCTTCACTAAAAAGAAAGAGAAAAAAGGTCTTTGGTCAGAAAAAAAGCAACAAACCAACACCAAAGGCACCCAAAAAGACTCAGCAACATTCAAAACCCACCCAACATCTCTCAAACATCAATCACTCACTCAAAAAGAGGGGCATACATGACTGTTCCAAGAAAAACCACATGTAAACGGGACTATTAGTACAACAACCCGCGTGTATACACGAATGAGACTTCTATGACCCGCATATAGCAAGAGGAAGGTGGAAAAAAGAAAGCTAAGATCCAAATTACTTCATAAAGACACCAAAGGGATTATATACTTCAGAACCCAACACAAAAACTCATAGAAACATAGAGCAATTCAAGAACATTGTGCACCCAAACCCTAAAGAAAAATGAGGAACTTCCCCTGTCGAGTCGCCAATTCTGTTACAGAGAAGATTTCCTATGGCTTAGGGTGGACCACAACAGATTGAATGACACCAGAAATAAACCAATTTCCATATGCAATTTAGATAAAAGAGCTAACACTCGGGGATGGAAGGCGTGGCTTATTCTGGAAGGTTGTAGTCGATCCCCGTTGAGATTTTCAACCACGCTTGTACCTACACTTCATCCTCAACAACAAAAAACAAGGAAAACATGATACATGCTAAAGTGTTAGGCCTAATATAGCATATATAAAACCTATATATATATATATATATATAAGTAATTACATCATCCATGAATAAATATCATACATAGTTACACACATACAATAGACGAGAAATGGATATTTCTATTAATAAAGAACATAGATGCAAGTGACAACCTTTGTCGTCAGCTCATCAAAACGAAGAAACTGAGTCCTCCACCTGGGCCTCCACCACTTCAATCCTCCATCTCAATGGCAAGATCGCAATGCAAAGGAAAAGCTTGGGAAACAATGGATGCTCACAAGGACAAAGGGGATGCAGACTCAAGCATATGTGAATGAGGCACAAATGAACTATAGTTTCCTTGCTCTCTTCAATTCTCCTCCTTCAATGTATCCAAGGGGCCCAATATATAGCCCTTCAATAGGAAGTGAAGGGTCGATTTGGAGCATTTCTAGGAATAGGGAAGGCCAAAGGTCAAGTTATTCATGACACAATGAGGAAAACTCCAAAATATTTTATTTTTGAGCACATTTTGTGATGTAGAAGAGTCAAAGCGGGACAAGCTATGTGTACACGAGAGATGTAATTTTGTGACCCACATATACACATAAATAGGTATTTTTTGAAGTGTTTCTTGGAACATCAAGGTTTCTTATGAGCAAAGGGGGTTTAAAAAGTCTACAAAGGGACATGGAAGGCCATAAAAGTGTGATCTACCAAGTGTGGTAAAATAATCTATAACACTCACACCCCACTCCCTCCTACCTCCATTCACATGCTCCCATTGACAACCTCCCTCACACCTGCTCCTTTGTGCTACGCTCTCAGTTGCCTCTTTTTCTCGTCCCTCTCGCTGCTCCCATGCACGTCCCACACAACCCTCCTACACGCATTCTCTCCTTCATGCACTGCTATGTCCTCATCCACCACACTTGTCTCACATCCTCTATATCACTCTATGTTACACTACATGCTCCTGCACCACCGCCCTCCTCCTTCCCTAAGGTTCCTGCGCCATCACACCTGTGCATCCCCCATGCGTGTTCGCTCCTTCTCTCCCTCTGCCTCGACCTACAACTAACCTTCACCCTCGCCTCCATTCTCGATGCCCCATGCTATTCCTTATTTTGGCTCCACCTGCAACACGGTGTCCCACATTGTGTCCCCTCTCCCATGCACCATTGCTCCTCCATGTTCCCACAATCTCCTTCCTCTAGCCTACACATTCTCATTCCTTCAATCTCCACTAACCCTTACGATTTAAAACCTAAATTCTAACCTTTCATAAAGATTATAATAATACAACAACAACAACAACAACAACAATATTAATTATTATTATAATCTTTTCAAGTGATGTTTCAATCAAAAATATTATAATAATTTGATTAATAATTAATAATAATTTTTATTATAATAATTTGAATTTCCTTCTCCAAAAGATACTATTAAACTATATAATAATAAATTATCCTTATATCTATTATTATATAGTTATTAATTTTCAAAATAATAATTCTTTTTGGAAAAAATCATCATTAAAAGAAGATTTTTACAAGAAGAATTACATTGAGGGTTATTACAATTTTTTGTATCTACCTCTTATTGAATAAAAGAAAATGAAGTTGGAAGAGAAGTCTTGAACTATGGCGATTACAAATTCAAAATTGCAGTTGCAATTAAGAGAAGTACTTAGCGAGTTAGAGCAATATAAAACAACCAATCATCATTTTACGATTTGAGTTGACTAAGTAGCTTCTTCTTAACGAATTAAGAAAATACTATAATCGTACCTTAGAAGATGAAGTTCAAAGGTTAGAAAAAGTGAATGAAGCATTCAAGAGAATGTTATCAGATAAGGATGAGAAAATATCGCATTTAAAAAGTCACCATGAAACCCTTGAGGACCATATTAGAAAGTCAAAGAATGTTGAAGAATCACCTTATAGAAGCGATATCGATTTAAAAAAATATAAAGCGTTTAAACAAGCTCATCGCAAACAAAGGTAATGAATTGGTGCAAATCCATAGAAAGTTAGAAAATCAAGAACCAAATATATGTTGACATCAACAACAGATGAAAGAACCCCAAGATAAATATGATGACATTAGAAAGACACACAATTTGGAGATTACAAAAAACAATAACACATTAACAAACAAGATTGAAGAAGTATTTTGACTAAAGAATCGTAACAAGACATTATTTACAAAGATCAAGAAGTTAAGAGGTTTTCAGAAGTTTGAACTAGTTAATGAATATAGTGAAGGGAAAATACTCAAGAAGCAAGAAGAAAATCGCCTGAGAAATATTAATCAAGAACTAGAAGAAAAAATCAAGAAGTTAATAGAGGACAAAAAGTCATGAGAAGAGAAGTTTGAGAAGATTCAACATAATAACAATCTATTCAAGAATAAATTAGAGCTAATCCAGAAGGAAGCATCCACACTCTTAGTTAAACAAATTCAAATTGAGGAGCAAGAAGCCAATCTAGTAAAACAAAAAACATCAAAAACTCTTTATTAACGCCCAAATTATAAAAATCTTTTTGACCAATGACATGGTCAAAATGAACATAGATAAAGGAGTTATGATTTTAGAAGAGAAAGAAATCAACAAATTAAGCAGAACATGAGAAGTTCCATCGAACAAAGCGATCAACAAACAACGACGATGAGCATATATCTCGGATGGACCACTTCACGAACGATGAGACAATTTTTCTTGGGAATTCATAACTCATATCGTTTCGTTTCATCGAGTGTTGCAGTTACTGAACACAAAGATCGAGAGATGACATTACAAACAAGAAATCACACGTAAGTCATGTCTTCAATAATATTTGAGGACAAATATTCCCTCAAGAGGAAGCCAATGTTATATAAAAAATATAACATAATAATATTAAATAATAACATAATAAAATAACATCAACATATTTATATTAATGATAATTTAAATAATATTATTTTTAAACTATATAACTCTTACAAAGAGTCACCTTGTGCCCTTCCAGTAAATATTTACATGGGACTTTATATATTTGTAAAGCATCCTATCTTTTATCAATATACATTTTACTATCCATTCATGGAGCATTTGCGTTATTTGCACTGGCTATTCCAGTAAGAATATTTTTTTTTTTAATATTTCACTCTAATCCTGTCCATGTTCCTTTAACGCTTTGTCCCCTTACTAGAATCCCTTATAGAATTAGTGCTTAATCTCTCAATGATTAGCTGTCCAACTGTTGGTTTTTCATCATATAAGCTAGCATTATGATCTTAGGATCTTTTCACTGAGAGAATAACAAGCACAGCAATAAAACATAAGCACATCACAAGAGACAAGAGACACAAAGAGTTTTTGATTGGGGAAACCATAAAGGAGAAAACCCCGCAACTTCCTCAGAGATAGAATCAGCACAAAAATGGTAAGACCAAAAAATAGTAGGATGCACTCCCGACAGCAGTAGTCTTCTTCTTCTGTCTAGTCCCAGTATTTCCTTCCTCACTAATGCACCACACTTGAGTGAATGAGTGATGTGTAGTACAAGTGATAAATAGAGAGGCTCTCACTCTCTATTTATATTCTTCCGTTCACTTGAAGTGCACTCAATCATGTCGGCCCAACTTAACAATTACTTACTAGAGCCTACATCTCTATGAGTGTATAATAACCCTAGTGCCCCACCACTTGTGGGGACTTTGCCTCCTCCGACCAATAGGAGGATAATACAATGGTGGGGAATATTGCCCCGACTTACAATGACTCACCTAGGGTCGACTTCACTAGGATAGTCTAATAACCCAAGGGCCCCACAACTATGGGGACTTTAACCCTTGACTAATAAGAGGGTTACCCACAATGACTTGACATGACTTTCTCATTATATAAACTTCCCGATCAGAACATCAGGGCATGACATGACTCAAATACATAACAATACATCCCAAAATGAACATCGGGTTACAATAGATAAGAAATACAAGTGAATACATTCTGAAGTTACAATTACATCAACACTCCCTCTTAACTAGGAAGGTATTCTCTTGACACAATTTATCATCACAAGTCTTCTTCTCTGTATCATCTAGGTCATCGCCATCTTCAAAGTCATATTCATCTTCAAGTCATCTTCCTCTGTAAATCATCTTCATCTGTAAGTCATCTTCATTAGATCTAGATCATCTCTCGATCTGGATCATCATGGAACATCATCACTGGATTTGGATCATCACTCGATTTGGATCATCATCACTGGACTGGATCTGGATCATCACTCGATCTGGATCTGGATCTGGATCATCTCTCGATCTGGATCATCACTGCTGGATCTGGATCATCACTCGATCTGGATCTGGATCTGGATCATCTCTCGATCTGGATCATCACTGCTGGATCTGGATCATCACTCGATTTGGATCTCTCGGAGTCATCATGACTGGATCTGGATCATAGCTTGATCTGGATCATCTCTGGTCATCATCATGTGTGTACTATCTCGTCATAGGAAGTTCTACATAGCCGGCCCTTTTTCATGCTGGTTGTAGGCCTAGCCACCAGGTAGGTCTTCGCCCAGCACTTACATCTGACCTGCTCATTAGAAAGGCACGCCCAACACTCACATCTGATCACGTAGTAAACTACAATCACATCAGAAAGGCCCAGCACTCACATTCACCAGCATGGTAGGCACATCAACTACCATCTGTGAAATGGCTCTGCACTTACATCTGACCTACTCGTCAGAAGGGCATAGTACTCACATCCATCCAGGCTGGAACCACATCCGCCACAATGATGAAAGAACCCTGTTCTTTTCACCCAGGTTGGAACCACATCCGCCACAATGATGGAAGACTTTCAACCAGGCTGGAACCACATCTGCCATAATGATGAAAGAACTCTGTTCTTTTCACCCAGGCTGGAACCACATCCGCCACAATGAAGAAAGATTTTGTGCACTCACATCTGACCTGGTAGGAATTGAATCCTACACCCTCGCCAGAATGGCCCCTAGTCCCAGACTGAGCTACGTGGTAACTGACCAGGTGCCTCCACTCTCCCGGAGAGTGGCAGTTGCCCTTACATCTGTCCTACTCGACAGAATGGCCAACACTCACATCTGACATGGAAGGAACTAAATCCTTTAGCCATGAACAGAATGGTTCAGCCCTTACATCTGACCTGCTTGTCAGAATGGCTCTCTCAGTCCCTGACTGAGTGTTCCTGGTAACTGACCAGGTGCCTCCATTCCTAGAATGGCAGTCAGCACTCATATCTGACATGGAAGGAACCAAATCCTCTCACCATGATAGAATGGCTCAGCCCTTATATCTGACCTACTCGTCAGAATGGCTATGGATCTCTAGCACTCATATCTAACATGGAAGGAACTGAATCCTCTCACCATGACAGAATGGCTCAGCCCTTACATCTGACCTACTCGTCAGAATGGCTTTGGAACTCATCACTTTCCCTTGGAGGAAACCTCGATCTGGAGAACACCAAGCTTCTCCCTGATGTACTCGAACTTCAGCCTAGCCAATGGCTTCATCAATACATCAGCTATCTGTTCCTCCGTCGCAACATACTGGAGCTTCACTGCTTCTCTCTGCACCATATCCCTGATATAGTGATACTTGATCTCGATATGCTTCGACTTGTCATGGAACACTAGATTCTCTAACAACTTCACGCAACTCTGGTTGTCACAATGTATACAAGTAGCATCCAACTGGAGATCAAATATATCAGACAGTAGCTTTCGCAGCCATACTGCCTCACAACTAGCTGAACAAGCTGCGACATACTCTGCTTCAGCTGTACTTAGTGCCACACAGGATTGATTCTTGCTAAACCAAGAGATCACACTTGATTCCATACTGAAGCAAAATCCTGAAGTACTCTTCCTGTCGATGGCACTGCCTGCCCAATCTGAATCAACATAACCCTCTAGGTTAATCTTTTGATTCGCATCGTACTTGATCCCATAATCAATTGTACCCTTCTGGTATCTTAGAACATGCTTTGCGGCAATCAAGTGAACACTTCTTGGATCTGTCAGGTACTGGCTCAAGGTGTTCACAGCAAAGCAAATGTCTGGTCTCGTGTTCGTCAGGTACATCAAATCATCTGACGATACATTGTAGCATCAATCGAATCTGATGAAGCATCACTCAATGGCTTCAGTTTCGATGCCATAGGTGTGGCCATAGCCTTGCAGTCCATCATCCCAAACCTTCTTAGGATCTCTACTGCATACTTCCCTTGTCCAAGGAAGATTCCATCTGCACTCTGCCACACCTCCATACCTAGAACAATAGTGCATCGACACATAACAAGAGCATCACTGGTCTTCCGCCTTCAACCTTGAAGCAAAGGTTGGAATCCACTTTACTCTCAGTAAATCCTAGAGTCATCAGTAATCTGCCCATCCTGTCATACCATGTCAAACCTCAAGATATTCTGTAGCCACTCCCTCTGAAGCGGAGCATCATACTCCCTCTATCTTCTGTACTCTATGCACTGAAACGTTTTGTACTGAAGTGACAAGTAGTATCCATCTAGGATCATTGGATACCAAGATCCTCTATTTTGAACTTTTTCAAAAGTTCTTCTCACATCCATCTGTGAGCTTGTCATCCTTTATCAACCTTGTAGTAAAGGTTACTATATTCGTCAAGCTCATCATGTATGTTGTATCCCATGGGTGTCTTCTGAACTCGTACAAGGCCTTCTTTCATTTGCACACATGATTATGCATGTCATGTGACTTTACTTCTAATAGTTGTAAATGTTTCTTTGAAGTCTATGCCTGCTTTTCGTGAGAAGCCTCATGCTACGAACCTTGCTTTGTATCCCACGGTGTTTCCATCTACTGCATGATGGAACTACGAACTTCTCTTCATGTGTCGATATTGCATCCTAGACATCATTCTTCTTGAACTGGTCTTCCCTTTCTTCTTGGTGGCTAGAAGGTTCTGCATCAATGATGTCACAGCACTCATCATATTATTCTTCATTTTGAAATGTCGTCACTTGTTCTTCGGAACAAGTCTTCATTCTTCTTTCCTTGTAGGTGATTATGTATGCGGTCTTTCCTACAAGTCAAATGCATTTGTATGGTTAGAAACATTTCATAAGGAATATTTATACTAGCAAGTTCTTATGCATAAATATATGATCATGCAACTACTTTAGCCAATACAACATTCATCCATATCTCACTGAAGCTTTCTAGATGCCTTCCATCTCTACCAGGACAATATTGAAATTGTGCACTAATCCAATATGCAACAAAGAGGTTTCATTCTAGATAAGTAGCAATGGAGAGTTGTATAGCACCATGAGCTACTTAACAATCACATGCATATTAGTAGTATGCTGTCATAAATGCAAACATCCTATCATGCATAATACATCAATTGAATATAAACAAATGCATAACAAAACAATATCATAAAATGACAATTGAATACTTATCTTTATTTGTTTTGTGGGTATACTCCTTCTTGAGTCTTCAGCTTCATCGTCTTCTGCATTCATGATAGCATCGTTTCTTATTCAAATGCTAAGGTGGATAATATATTCTTCAAGAGTTCAGATCTTCATATTCCTCATCACTTGAGGGATCTTCTTTGGATGATGAGAGCTTGATCTTCAGTTTCTTCTATCTTCTCTTCTCTTCTTATGAGTCGAGCTTCTTCTTCAGAGTTTGCTGAAAGTAATCACTTCCTTCTGGAACACATTCCTTGAATGAATGACTTCCATGATCCTGGGAGGCCATTCAAGGTGGCCATCACCACTTCTGCATTCTTCACTTCTTCTTTTACCACTTCAAGTTGTTCTTTGATTTAAGAGACTCTTATGACTGCATGGTCTTTGCATTCTGGATCTTCACATTCTTCAACTGGTTTCTCAAGGTCATATTCTGATTTCTGTTCTTCCCTTCAAATAGCTTGGTCAAGGAATGAAACATCTTCAGTGTCTTTGGGGAGACACTTGTGGTACAAGTTGATCCGTGACTGAATCAACCATGATCTTCTTGGCCTTGACCAAGTTCTTGTTGTGAAAGGCTTTGAGCCTCATCTCCCTCTGGAACTGGAACCTCTCTACTCATGTAGGTGTCCAATTCATTTCTTTAGGGAGATCATATACTTCCATACTTGGAAGTTACCAACTTCCCCAACCTTGTCATCAAGTTGATGTGATAGATTACTTTGAAATGAGAACCTCAAATGAAAATAGCAAAGGATTAGATCTAACCGATTTGAGGTGTCCGTCTTGGTTCCGGAGCTGGTTGATCTAGGGTTTGTCATAGAAACCCTAATTTTCAAAACTTGGAATCTTTCAGATCTAATTGGATAGACATATATATCTCTTCAAATGGAGCTGTCCAATGTACTCCTTTTCTTAAAACAGTGGAGGGAAGCTCCCGGAACAGGAAGCCCTAATTTTCCAATTTCTTCTGTAGAAATTCTTGTTACTGTTTCTGTGATATCTCTGAAATTACGGATCCTATGTGTCTTAAATTTTGCACTGAGGTAACCTCACATGTCCCTGATCCAACAACACAGGTTTCATCAGAATTTGTTTCACCATTTGGTATTTATGATCCTTCTCCCAAGGTGACCTGTTACAGGACTGTTCAGAACATCGAAGTTGTACGGCATGCCACATGTCACTGGTTCATCTTATGAGTCTGATATTCGGACCACCGAAATTAAAATTCGTTCCCTTTCTAGAACATCTTCAGGAATTCCATTTGGACGTCGGCAACCCAAGATATTACAGATCTCCCCAGATGTCCTGTTTAGGGATGAATTCTGGAAGAGGCTGGAACCCTAACTTGGAGAGATCATATCTCCTAGAATACAAAGAATATGAGTCTGATTTTTGGACACAGGCGTCATCATGATTTTATCTTCAGACCCTGAAATTTTCAGCTCCTGAAACATCGCCAATCTCGAAATATAGCGACTATACAAAAACTTAGCAGTTTTAGTATTTAGGGTTTCTCTAGCTCGGGGTCAAACTAGGGTTTGACTTTTCCAGAGTTTCACCCAACCAAATTTCTTGATCCAGGTCTCTAAACTTCGGTTTTTATGAGGAGAACAATCCTATGCTGGTCTCACTCAAAAATTTCTCTTCTGTAGAAAGCCCTAATTTCCGCATCGAAAATTGAAAATGCTCAAAATTGAATTCCGCTTCGACAGAAAGATGCACCCTTCAATGGAGAGTCATCCTAGCATACTTTTGCTGATGGATTGTGGAGAGAGACCCAACAAATAAGAAGCCCTAGCTTCTGCAGCTGCACAATGTCTTCTTCTCAGGTTAGCTCTGATTCCATGTTAGTTTTTCATCATATAAGCTAGCATTATGATCTTAGGATCTTTTCACTGAGAGAATAACAAGCACAACAATAAAACATAAGCACATCATAAGAGACAAGAGACACAAAGAGTTTTTGATCGGGGAAACCATAAAGGAGAAAACCCCGCAACTTTCTCAGAGATAGAATCATCACAAAAATGGTAAGACTAGAAAATAGTAGGATGCACTCCCGACAGTAGTAGTCTTCTTCTTTTGTCTAGTCCCAGTATTTCCTTCCTCACTAATGCGCCACACTTGAGTGAATGAGTGATGTGTAGTACACGTGATAAATAGAGAGGCTCTCACTCTCTATTTATATTCTTCCGTTCACTTGAAGTGCACTCAATCATGTTGGCCCAACTTAACAATTACTTACTAGAGCCTACATCTCTATGAGTGTATAATAACCCTAGTGCCCCACCACTTGTGGGGACTTTGCCTCCTCCGACCAATAGGAGGGTAATACAATGGTGGGGACTATTGCCCCGACTTACAATGACTCACCTAGGGTCGACTTCACTAGGATAGTCTAATAACCCAAGGGCCCCACAACTATGGGGACTTTAACCCTTGACCAATAAGAGGGTTACCCACAATGACTTGACATGACTTTCTCATTATAGAAACTTCCCGATCAGAACATCAGGGCATGACATGACTCAAATACATTACAATACATCCTGGAATGAACATTGGGTTACAATAGATAAGAAATACAAGTGAATACATTCCGAAGTTACAATTACATCAACACCAACACTCCTTATTTCTTAATTTTCGCCAACCACCGTGATCTTCCTTCATTACTTCCCTCATCCTTGATCTTCCAATGTAACTACTCACTTCACTCTTTAACTACTAATTAATTTTAAGCCAACATTGGTCTATGATATCTTCCTTTCTTATAATACATTCTTCCCTCTATTTTTCCTCTCTCTCTCCATGATAAATTCTCTTTTATGCTCTCATCATTGCTAGCACCACTTCAACCATCCCCATGGTGCAAAGATCATGCATGTCCATACTAGTGGGTTCGAAAGATGACCTTTATTCCTCTACAAACAACATCTTGATTGATAGTGGGATCTCTTTCACAAGTATTCCCCTTGCTTCCCACTTAAACTCTTCCTTAGCTTTTGAATATGACTAGTATGCCTCTACTATAAACTGAACAATGAACCCATCCATTATTGTCTTTACCTAGAAATTGATTGCTTAAGTTACTAGGTGGCCTACTAATTCAAGCGTAACTAAAATTGGAGACTCAAATCTACTATATTCTTCTCCTTCTAGGTGTATTCTAGTGTCTTGTAATGCCACTTTAACCATTGATAAAGGTTCATTGGAAAATCCACCCATAAGATCTCATACTCATCTTTGGTAGCATCACCAATACACAAGTATCTATCTAAAACCTTTGATCTTCCATCCTCACAACCCTACTTCCTATTTAATAAAATTCCCCAACAATGTTTCAAAAACCTTGGTCAGATAGCTTATTCATTTATTTATTTATTATATTAGCCTAAAACTCATAATCATTCATTAAGCATCCATATTCAATATAGAAAAGAATACATAAATCCAACAACAAGCTAATCGTCCATATGGCATGTCACAATCATGATCTAAATAACAGGGGGTATTTTATTAATATGACCGAATTAAATCAATATATTCAACATATTTCCCCTAAGAGGCTTGTAGACCTACCATCCATAAAACAAGCATAACAATAAAAAATTTCAAAGAAGTTTATTAAACAATTTTGTAATTTATTAGTTGTAGTTCGATCATAATTGTACATCCTTCTTTTTGGATCATAATTGCTCTTGAATCTTGCTCCATGCAACATAATATTATTATACAACAAATCTATTAATACAACATTTGATCCAGACTTGAAAACACCTCCAAAGTGTCAAATTTAAGTATTAGATGTCAAATGATACTTAATGCATGCAGACAGATTCATTATAGTAAAATTAGGAGGATGTCTTGTTTTAATAATAAAAATGAAGTTTGCAAAAGTCTTACTTGTGTTAAGATATAAAGTTATATAATCATATACTGAACTATATTTTTGTAAACTTTTTTCTATAAATCATTGTTGTGTTGCAAAAGTCTTACTTGTGTTAAAATAAATAGTTACATTATGATTTGTTGAACTATTCTTTGTAAACATTTTATTTTTTCATTATATGAGGCAAGATATGAGAATTCAATGTTTCATATAGTTATTATAAATACTATTTAAAAAAAAATCAACTATGAAAGAATGTTAAAATTCAAACAACTTATAAAAATTTCTTGACATGCAAGGTAGGATGTCAAATTTCAACCATGCATTTATGTTTTATGATTATTTTTTAACATGCCAAAACCTTAATTTAATTAACTTAGTCATATATATAATTACAACCCATCAGTGATAATAAAGTCTAGTTGATATAAGCCGCAAAACTAAGGATTATTTTTTGTCTATTTGATCCATTGATGGTTGACTAGGTTATTCGATCTACTTCATGTGGCAGAGATATATGCGTCCAATTTACAAAGGCTAGAAAAACTAGTGTCCCTAAAATCTTAGAATGGGCCCAAAATTTTCTTTTAGGGGCTTTTCCCTCGAACCCCTTTATTTTGATAATCTACAAAAAGTACAATACATATCCAACACTAATTTAGTACCGGGATTAAGATCCATACTCCATGAACTTAGAGTTTCTAGCCCCCTACCATCTCTTATCACTGCGTTCAGAGCAAGACCAAATCTTGATTGACCATATTTTATAGATAAAATTGTACTAATGTGCCTTCTGGATAGCTTCCTCATTAGCAGAAGACATGAATCACAACAGGTAAGCAAGAGCAGGATATAGTGCAAAGTCCCCGTTTCGTTCTTATTCATTCACCGAAACACAATGCATATTGGTATTATGAGCTTGGTTCTGGTTATTGGATGACTTATATCAGGTTGCAAGTTGTTGAATAATCTATTGGTGATTTCAAACACTTCTTGCTTTCCAATATAAAGATTTGTAATATGTTGTTGGTTTTCTTCTTGTAGCAGTTATTGGAGTCCAACGTTATGGTTTTGGTTGCAACTTAGCAGGTTATCCCAGTCCAACGTTATTGCTTTAGCGTGAATCTTGTTTTTCCCAGGAAATTGTTGGGCACTCCAGTGGAAAATTGCTTTAAAAAATAACATAACGTCTCAGTTGCAAGAAGTATTAAAAAGGGTAAGCTTTAGATGATTATTGTTAATGTAAATGCAAGTGTGCCTAATTCTCTAATTTGTTGTGCAACAACTTCCAATTTTTCATTCTCACAAAGATGGTACTAAAATATAATAACGCATGCAATAACTTACAAAAACATATAGAACAAGAGTACACATATATTACTTATAAATATTTATAATTATCTTTTTTATTGAGTCTAGTGGACTAGCTCAAGTGGTTGAGTGTAGTATCAAGTGGTTGAGTGTAGTACATTGTGAACAAAAGGTCTTGGAGTCAAATTACATCATGGCTATACATTGCTATATAAATACCTCACTTGATATCCCCATTAAATTAACTCCATAATCATTAAACTGTTGCAATATAAAAAACTTACAACTATTTTTTTTATTAAATTGTTTTATTATAAAAATAAATCAATACCCTTAAAACCACTTAAAATTTGTACTCATCTCTATTGAAAAAATCTTAAACCTAACAATCTCGATCATCACATTACATCTCACTATTTACAATACTTTTAGTATATGTAAGACAACTTATAGGCCCCTCCAAAATGAAATATGAAATCGTGGATTTATTTAAAAAGAGTCATAGCCGTGCAGATCAGTTTAATTGGTTATTAGCCCATCCAGTTGCATGCTTCAACATATGCCTTAGCCATTGCAAGATATGGCCCATGCCACAAGGTGGCGAAGTGCCTGCCTCCGTAAGCGTGTGTAGACCAATCAAGCCAGGCTCTTGCGAGATGGTTTGATTTTAAATCTGGCTCTTGCGAGATGTTTTGATTGCGAGATCAGTATGGCCATCTAAACAAGCAAATAAACTGGCAGGTGGCAGAGGAATGTTGAGGCATGTTCTCGAAATGTTGAGTCAGGCTCATCAATATGGCCAGTCCATCCAGACAAGCAAGCGAGCTGGCAGGTAGAAGAGGGAAATGCTCAATTTTGCTTCTCTTTAAGCTTGGAAGGCAGAAGTGGAAGGCAGAATTTGCACCACTCGATCTATGTAGGCAATCCCGTCAATCTATGCAGGTAACTCTGTAACTCTCCCAGCCTTTCCTACATGGTGGTCCATGTGGCGTTCCACGATGAGCAGGTTGTAAAAGCTACCGGTACTTAGCTGCGTTCCTATGTTCTTTCGGTGTCATATTTTTTGCATTTGGATTACACTAGCAATGCTCTCGCTTGTGTATTAGAATTGAGACTGCATCTGGATGAGCTCCCAGCTACATTTGGACCTCGGAAGCTCAAATAAAAAACAACCCTGTATCTGCATGGATTCGTGACAATATGTATTTAAATACAACACTCCCAACAAGGACCTTCTTTTCAGTTCACAAATTTGTATACACGTTGCAAGAAGAGACCTATTCATTGTCAATAAACAGTAGAATTGCATTTCTTCAATGCCCCTTGTTATTCAAGATTATAAGGATCAATGCCAATCCGTCTCTGCATCATGACTTGTGTGGATTTATTCTCAAGAATCAAAGATGTCGTTGAACAAGACACAACCCTTCTTCGTGCTTAGTGGAATATTGTCTTAGTGCAGGTCTGTATCTAGTGGTTTGTGCCTGGTTGGTCTGTGTTATATGCATGCCTGCCATTTGTGTATTTAGTGCAATATAACATTGTATCCGCGTGTCTAAGCTATCTTTCATTTTTCCATTCGTTTCAAATGATCTATCTTTGTGTACAGCCCATGGGTCACTCTCAATACAAAAAAAACAATCGCAAAAAAATAGTATTTTTCGATTCGTATCAAATGATCTATATTTGTGTACGGCCCATGGGTGATTCTCAATAATAAAAAAAACAATCGCAAAAAGATAGGCTAAAAAATAAGTATTGCTAAATCCTATTATCACGAATTGCAGGTTGATTCACTGTGGACAGGGTGGAGTTCTGAAATCCTTTAATTTCGATTAGCTTCTTACTAGATAGAGCCTCTTTCGAATGAAGCATGGCCTTTGTAGCGTTGTTTCCATAACTGAACGAAACTGGGTTGATTACAAATATAGTTCGAACTTTCGCTCTTATTTTTTTTTAAATTAAAAAATAATAAAAATTACATTTACATAAAAACAATGTGATTTCAAGGAGTTAGTTTGAATCGTGTTACGTTAAAGTGGGGACAAGGATTGCCTACATGTCAACCATGTCCCTTCCATGCTTTATTAAGCATAAAAGGAATGCTGTACGTATATAGAGCATGCTTTATTTACCACTATTCCTTTATTCATAGCACAGAAGAACAAACCATAGCATCAACACAAAATGAATTGCAATTCGTCATTATTTAGTGACTTTTCCCTTATTCATAGCAGAGAAGAACAAGTCATAACATCAACACAAAATGAATTGCAATACCTGTCGATAATGGTAGGTAGAAGATCGAAGATTTTTAATTACTATGTATTATAGGAGCATAATTCGGTTGTATTTGCTTTTTGTGAACGGAAATTTCGAACAAATTCCATTTAGTCGAATATTCAATGTATGTGTCATACCGAATTAATTTTGAAAATTATTTTTAAAAAGCCAACTTTTAATCATTCAAACATTATAAAATAAATACCTTGCAATTTCATACTTTGTAATTCAATTTCATAGGAATAAAAATATGGTAAAAAAATAAATATGCAAATATAATAGCAACACTAGATTTCTTGGTTACAAAACCATGTGCCCAAAACCACTTACATCCTTGCTCATTCGAAAGTCAAAGTTAACCCTAACACAATTTAAACATTCATTAATTAATTCCAAATGTAAGTAGTGGTAAAAATTATTTATTTTCTTCTTAAAATAATTTATAATTATTAATAACTAAGAGTTTTTTTTGATATCCTTATTTATACTCGAATTATGCTATATGGCAATTTGAAAATTATGAGATTGCTTCTAATTACTATGTATTAATATTGCAATTTAAAAATTATGAGATTTCTTCTAATTACTATGTATTGATATTGATATGGCAATTTGAAAATTATGAGATTGAAAAGTTCTCTTATCATCGAGAAACTGCTTACTAGAAACTACCTGGAAACTGCTTACCCACTAACTATGTGATTTAATAGCACTCATACTATATACTCAGCTATTATATACATATATATCTCGGTCTTGATTTATATACCTTTACTCAATGTTTAATTCAAAAAATATGTATAGTTGATGAAATTATGCAAATACCATAAATACTTGTATAAAACCAATATGATGTATATTTTTTTTTATAGCAATTATGTGTTGAAGTTGCACATTTATGAGATGTGCAACTTTAAAAAATCTGTGCTTAATAACTTGTTTGTGATAATTTTTTGACAGTTTTCAATTTCCATGCATTCCAGGTCTTTAATGGCACAAGCACTTGGCATAAATGCTAACTACCTAGCCAAATGCATATATGCAATTGTAAAATTTGGCACGCTGTCCATGCATGTGCACCACTTATTTTTTGTGCCTCGTAATTTTGTAAAATTTGGCACGCTGTCCGTGCATGTGCACCACGTATTTTTTTGTAAAATTTGGCACCCTGTCCATGCAGGTGCAACATGTATTTTTTGTGACTCGTAATCTTGACTTATGTTACTTCCCAAATATAGATAAACTGGACAGTCCATGTATAAAATTCGGGCTTAATAATTGTTGTTTTTGACAAGAATTTAATGCGTGTAATGAACAAAGAAGGAGTGTCATGTTAGGGTTAGATTGATGGACTTAGGGAGGCAGACATGGTAGAAACAATATGGCGATTATGGTACGAGTTGATAATTAATATATATATAATTCTTTATAAATTTAAATTTGGAATTTGATATGGAACGGATAGAACTGAAAGTGGTTTGTTGGGATTCATTTCCATTGGCTCCTTGAGGCCTGGATATGGGCATTTTATGTCTCAGCAAACATATATTAGAAAAACAAACATAGCCCTAATTTCGAAAATAAGATATATGATTTTGTTTGTATATACCAGATTTGGATAATACGTTCCTTTTTGTTATATGGATACCACTACTTGAACCTCATTTTATGGGGCAAGCGTTTTCCTTTGGAATAAAATAATTATTTAAAAAAAATCCAGCACACCAACAATATCAAAAGCATCCCAGTTGTTTGCACATAGCGATGACACTGCTTTCAGCATTGCCGAGGAAGGAGGTGCTTCTGCCACACATTATTAGGCGAGTTAGAGGGTTTATTTTCCTTTGTGTTTTCTTAGGGAACGTTCTGTGTAGTGAGGGATTTTTTTTTTGTTTAAAGAAACTGCAATAATTTTGTTCTACTATCATTTTGGCCAGGCATATCGCAACTCCTTATCAGAGCTTTAGGCTGATTCAAGCTCTGAACTAAGGATTATATGGCCGCAACCATTCTGAAAGTGCACAACTCTTGGCACTTCTTTCGAAGACTTATGCTCGTACAGCTGGCGTCATTCCTTGGTTTTCTGAATGTAAATACTTGTATATAACTAAAAATTGCAATCCTGACACTCAGTTGGCATATTGTGCAGGTTACTTCAACTAAATACTTTCCTAAACACAAAGGTAAACCAGTCGTGCTCAGCCTCCACGCTATTATTTTGCTCTGGCTCATTTTTCTTATAAGTATACACTGAGAGTAAATATTACATGTGTAGGTATTAAAATGAAGAACTGGAGCATGCAGAGGCCAAGTTTACGCTGGACCTATTTCATTGTTGTTTATTGTTATACAACCCTTGTCTATTAATGCATTGCTATTTGGGTTTATACAGTCCTGTTTATGGTAGATAGTAGTCATTGAAGCACTCAATTTTGAAACGTCATAGGTACCCAATCGAGACGAAATAGTAAAAATGGAATGGTTCTAAGGGACTCTCTTTCGCTTCTTCTTTGTGCAGAACCATAATTTCTGCGGATTCCAAGAAGAAGAAGCATTGGATTTCGAGGAAGCAAAATGGTAATAGAAGCACAGGGGTTTCTCTGTTGCTGCTAGAAAGCACTGAATTGGTATCAGCAGCTGGCACGAATGCACAGCTTATAACCCTCAGCAACATCAATAACCTGCACAGCTGGTTTCTTGAGTACCCTCAACAACTACAATAACCCTTGCAGCTGCAGCTCAACAGACCTGTGGTAGCCTCGTTTGTTTTTTTCCTGCGAAGCCCTACACACTACAGGTCGATTCCGTGAAGACAATGTAGGAATTTGTAATGGAAGACACAACTGAACTGACCTGTTTAGATCTGGTTGGGAGTCGGGTATGTGGGTATTTTATTTTAAATCCCTTGGATTCTTTGAATGAATTTGTTTACTTAGTACTTATTTTGATTGATTTGGGAAATGCTCATTTGCATTCTATTATGCTCCTAAAATTCAGTTCAGTATGTTGGAATTGTACTAGATATGTAGGGAGGACTTGGTTGTTAAATTGATTTCAGCGCAAGAAAGTATAGTACCAAAAGAATTTAATTTTGTTTTCTATATTTTTTACATGGAGTTGGCAGGGATCGAAGGTAATCTACTTTCTGCTCTAAAAAGACTGGAATCAACAAAAGGATGGAAGGTAATCTACTTTTTCTCTAGAAAAATTGGAATCAACAAAAACAATTGATAAGAATTTCAGGTGAAAAGAGAACGTGCATACCTATGTTACTCTCTCTCGGGATGCTTGAGGGAATAATTGCATATGTCTAGACAACCTTCTGGTAAATGAAGCAAAAACTGTGCAAAATCCTTCTTCACAGTTGTTAGCCAAAACCAAGTCGACTAAACTTGAGTTTATAGCTCAGTTAATATTAAAATTTAATTTTTACTTTTCACGCCCACTTCTTTTCCTTTTTCCCTTTTTCACATGTCGGGTGAAACTTGTCTATCTCCCAACTAGACAAGTCTATCAACTTTGGTCAGACTTTCTACCCTCCTGATTTACTTCGACTTACTTGTCGGTTCTCTCTTCGACCACTCAAATAGGCTGACCTCTTCGACTTCTCAAGTTGGTTGATATCTTTGACCTCTCAAGTTGGCTCACTTCTTCGACCTCTCAAGTTGGCTTACTCAACCAACCTTGTTGGTTCACTTTGGTCTAAATCTACAGAGTATGTTTCTTAGTCTAAGAGACTTAAGAAATTACAAATACTTTTCACTTGTGAGTAAGATGAAGTAAAAATAGACACATTAACAAATCCAAAGAACTTATAAAACATATGCCCAAATATGTAGGAAGAGTTGAGTCGACGAATATGTGCTGTAAAACCTGGAACTTTCACGGGTGAGAAATTTATGGGTTCTTGTTCTTTCACTCAACTATAATGGTAAAAGACATTTACACAAGTAAATCTGGAAATATTGTGCTGCCAAATAAACTCATTCAACCATAAACTATTTCATATATATAACTTGTGCGGAAATAACAAAGTATTACAAACTTGTCGGTCCAGACTTGTTCGCTCAGCTCACCGACTCATCCTTTTACATAGCTTCGGCTCTTCTACTGAGTCACTTACACAGAATCTTGTGCTTCAACTTTTCTTTTCTCACCCCGAGTTCCTCTGTCTCTCTATTGTGTCTCTAAACTGATCTACAAATTTCTTCTTCTATTTATAGGCAGCCTGAAGATTGCTTCTACATGGGTCGATTGGCTCACCATTAAAGACTGTAATAACTATGTACTTAACAACTTAGCTTCAGAAATAAATTCGACTGGTTTACATTTCCGAATCGTGGACTCTTCCCTCTTGTCAGACTGACCGACAAGATCTTGACTAGTACAGACCCTGACAGAGTCGGCTGAGAGTCAGGTACGGATCTGCGAGTAATTACTTTTTCCAACACTCCCCCTTAATTATGAGCAGATGGGGATTTTTAAAACCAAAATTTACAAAATGTTTCAGAGCTTAGCCATGCTTTGTTTATGACATAGTTCACTGTGGAGAACTTGTCATTCCAAGATAATTACGCAGATATTGGAATGTGTCCTTTGCCAATGGTTTTGTAAAGATGTCTGCAAGTTGGTCTTCAGACCTGCAAAATTCCAAACAAATTTCTTTGTTGTTCACCAACTCTCTTATGAAATGAAACCTTGTGTCGATGTGCTTGGTTCTCTTATGAAACACATGATTCTTTGATAATGCTATGGCTGAATTGTTGTCGCAGAATATTGTTTTCGGTTCTTGATGGTTCTGTAACAAGTCTTTTAAGACTCTCCTCATCCAGATAGCTTGACATGCAACACTTGTCGTTGCAACATACTCTACTTCAACTGAAGACAAAGTTACAATGGGTTGTTTCTTTGAAGCCCATGAAACAACACCTGTACCAAAATGAAATGTGTACCCAGATGTGCTTTTCCTGTCATCTATGCTGCCTCCATTGTCATTGTCAGTGTAACCAACGAGTTTAAAATTTTCTGAGGTTGAATACATAATACCAAGGTCTTTTGTGCCACTTACATACCTCAGAATTATTTTACCTGCTTGCCAATGTGAGCCTTTTGGTGACTCCATGAACCTTGAGATCAGACTTACTTCATACATAATGTCTGGTCTTGTTGTTGTCAAATACATAAGGCTGCCAACAAGCCTTTTGAACAACATAGGATCTACAGTGGATCCTTCATCATCCTTGCTCAATTTTAAACCTGTTATTACTGGTGTTGGGGCTGTCTTGCAATTAGACGTGCTAAATATTTTTAAAACTTCACTTGCATACTTAGACTGTGATATAAAATTACCACTTTCAGACTGCTGAACTTCAATGCCTAGAAAAAACTTCATAAGCCCTAGACCAGTCATTTCATATTCACTTTCCATGACTGCTTTAAAATCTGCTATGCCATAATCACCAGTAAATATTAAATCATCTACATACAGGCAGAAAATTAACATCTTACCTTGCTCATCGAATTTGGTGTACAAAATCGGTTCACTTTCACTTCCGTGAAATCCATTTTCAGTGAGATAGGAATCAATCTGACTGTACCAAGCTCTAGGAGCTTGTTTCAAACCATAGAGTGCCTTTTTCAGTTTGTACACTTTATGTTCTTGACCTGGAAATTCATACCCTTGTGGCTGTTCCACATATACTTCCTCTTCTAGATAGCCATTTAAGAATGCTGACTTGACATCCATTTGATGAACAGGCCATTTGTTTTGTGCAGCAATGGCCAAAACTGTTCTGACGGCATCCATGCATGCAACAGGTGCAAATGTTTCATTGAAGTCTATGCCGAGTTGATGTGTGAACCCTCTTGCTACCATTCTTGCTTTGTTCTTCTGCACATTCCCATCAACATCTTGCTTTGTCTTATAAATCCATTTGACATTGATTACATCTTTGTCTGTTGGTACATCAACCAGTTCCCATGTCGGATTCTTCTCAATGCATTCTATTTCTTCATCCATGGCTTGTGCCCATACTTCTTCTTCAACAACTTCTTCAAATGTTAGTGGATCATATATAGGGGAAAATAATGCAAATAGAAAGAATGAATTAGGTGTACCAGCTTCATATATTTCTCGCAGATTTCTTGTCTTCACCGGTTCTGTCGATGTCGACCTTGACGAAATGCTTGATGGAGTCTGCTGTCCTCTTGGTGTACTTGTCGGTGTAGCTTGAGCTGCTACTTGTGTCAATGGTCCTTGTACTGAACCATGTCGTGGTGTCATGGGAGTCGACGGTGCTATGACTGGTTGACTTACATGTGGTGTTTAAACCACTTCCTCTTCCATATCATCATTGTCGACGTTCGACACAATCTTGACATTTATGTCGACGGTTCCATCCCATGATTCGTTCTCGACAAATTGAACATCTCGACTGATTATCACTTTCCTCACGACAGGATCATACAACTTGAATGCTTTTGTGTCTTCTGAATAGCTGACAAAAATACATTTCTGTCCCTTCTTGTCTAGCTTCCTTCTCAGCTCATCTGGAACATGAGCATATGCAACACAACCAAAAACTTTTAAATGTGAAACACTATGATTCATACCTGTCCATGCTTCTTGGGGAACTTTGTCCTTCACACTCTTTGTCGGACATCGGTTCATAATGTAAACAACAGTTGCAATTGCTTCACCCCAATATTCATTTGGCAAATGCTTGGCTGCCAACATGCTGCGTGCCATCTCCATGATGGTTCTGTTCTTTCTTTTGGAAATACCATTCTGCTGAGGTGTATACAATGCAGTGAATTGTTTCTGTATGCCATGGGTCTTGCAAAAATTTAGAAATTCATTTGAAACATATTCACCTCCTCTGTCGGTCCTTAAGATCTTGATGCGGTGACCACTCTGGTTCTCCATGAGTGCCTTGAACTGTTGAAAATAACCAAATGCATCAGATTTATGTTTCGGGAAATATACCCATGTCTTTCTTGAGTAGTCATCAATAAAAGTTAGAAAATACTTGCAGCAACCAATGGATGATTTTTGCATTGGACCTCAAATATCAGAGTGCACAATTTCAAGTGGTGTGCGTGCTCTATAGGACTTTCCGACTGGAAAAGTCTCTCTGTGTTGCTTGCCAAAAATGCAGCCTTCACAAACCCTCTCTAGTCTGTCGATCAATGGTAATCCTTTCACCATATTCTTTGTGTGCAGTAGCTTCAGCCCACCAAAATTCAGATGTCCAAATCTGAAATGCCACAACCAAGATTCATCCTGAACTTCTGTCTGAAATGCAGCTTGCAAATTAGCGCTACAATTTTCTCTCTTGTCGAGGAGCTTGACTGTTTCTTCACTTTCTGCCTTGAATGCAGCTCCTGTGTTTGTCTTCCCTTTCATGTTGGGAACTATCCTCAATGGAAACAAGCAGTTGCTTGTCATTGGCACTTTTGTTATGAGCTGGTCGCTTGGACGCTTGTCTTTGATCACACAGTGATCATCTTCCATGTAGACTCTATAGCCTTTTTGTATCAACTGTCCAATGCTTAACAAATTATGTTTCAGACCTTCGACATGATAGACATCAGGGATATACTTACTCTCCCCCTGTTTGGTTAGAATATCAACAGTGCCTTTTCCTAAGACAGTAACTTGGACATTGTTTCCAAGTGTAACATCAGTTTTAACTGAATTATCTAGATTGGAAAACAAATTGAAATTACCAGTCATGTGGTTGCTGCATCTTGAATCTAAGTACCATATGTCATGCAGAATTTCTTAAACAACATTGCATTCAAGTGGAGATGTTGATGCCATTAACATTGCACTTGTCGAAGTGCTGGTGCTGGTTGACTGATTTGGGCTTTGCCTTCCTTGGTCATATTGCTTCTTTTTGCATTCATATGCATAATGACCAAATTTCTTACAGTAATGACATTGAATTTTTTATTTATCAAACCTCTGGTCACTTGGCTGACTTGGGTTTTGATTATCTCCTCTGCCATCGACATTTGCAAGATTTCTGCCTCGTCCTCCTCTTGAAGAACTTCTTCCTCTGCCTCTGGAGTTGTTTCTCCCCCTGCCTCTACCACGACTTATGGATGACTGTGCTACGAATGCACCTTCCAATGATGTTTGTGTTCTGCTGAGTCTGAGTTCATGATTGATGAGTGAAGCTTGCAACTCATTAATGGTAAATGTCGTCATGTCTGTGTGTTCCTCTAAGGTCACAACCAAGTTTTCAAATCTTGGGGGAAGACTTCTGAGAATTTTTTCAACAACCCTTCGGTCTTCGATTAAAATTGAGTTTACAGCTCAGTTAATATTAAAATTTAATTTTTAGTTTTCACGCCGACCTCTTTTCCTTTTTCACATGTCGGGTGAAACTTGTCTATCTCCCGACTAGACAAGTCTATCAACTTTGTTCAGACTTTCTACTCGACTGATTTACTTCGACTTACTTGTCGGTTCACTCTTCGACCACTCAAGTCGGCTGACCTCTTTGAACTCTCAAGTCGGTTGACCTCTTTGACCTCTCAAGTCGGCTGACCTCTTCGACTTCTCAAGTCGGTTGACCTCTTTGACCTCTCAAGTCGGCTCACCTCTTTGACCTCTCAAGTTGGCTTACTCAACCGACCTTGTCAGTTCACTTTGGTCGAAATCTACAGAGTATGTTTCTTAGTCTAAGAGACTTAAGAAATTACAAATGCTTTTCACATGTGAGTAAGATGAATTAAAAATGGACACATTAACAAATCCAAAGAACTTATAAAACATATGCCCAAATATGTAGGAAGACTTAAGTCGACCAATGTGTCGTAAAACCCTGGAACTTTCACGCGGTCTGAAATTTATGGGTTCTTGTTCTTTCACTCAACTGTAATGGTAAAAGACATTTACATAAGTAAATCTAGAAATATTGTGCGGCCAAATAAACACATTCAACCATAAACTATTTCATATATATAACTTATGCGGAAATAACAAAGTATTACAAACTTGTTGGTCCAGAATTGTTTGCTCACCGACTCATCCTTTTATAGAACTTCGGCTCTTCTACTGAGTCACTTACACAGAAGCTTGTGCTTCAACTTTTCTTTTCTCACCCTGAGTTCCTATGTCTCTCTATTGTGTCTCTAAACTGATTTACAAATTTCTTCTTCTATTTATAGGCAACCTGAAGATTGCTTCTACATGGGTCGACTGACTCACCATTAAAGACTGTAATAACTATCTACCTAACAACTTAGCTTCAGAAATAAATTCGACTGGTTTACATTGCCGAATTGTGGACTCTTCCCTCTTATCAGATTGACCGACAAGATCTTGACTGGTACAGACCCCGACAGAGTTGGCCGAGAGTCAGGTACGGATCTGCGAGTAATTACTTTTTCCAACAGTCATTAGTACAGGACTACTCCTGCATCCAACTGCAGATTCTTGTGTCTATACACAACACGCTTCTCCAAACAACCCAAATGCTAAATATCAGGTAGTATCTCCAATAATTTGGGCTCAACATCTCCAAATAGGAAGACTCTTGCAAATAAAGTCTTTTGAGGCCCGTTAAGGTTCCCAGTGAATCTGTGAGCTCATGCAAATTGGAGCACCCATACAAGCATGGCCAAGGATTTGGAGGTAAGTATTAGTACAACCAAATCTTATCTACTTAAAAGCATCCTTTAACATTGCTCAATTTCTTCAAAACTGGCAATAACAAGATGCATATGTGACATAATTTTAACATAAAAATGTTCAGGACAATGGAGAACAAACTCTAATATAAAATTTCTCATGTGAATAGAGAACAAACTCTAATATACAAATAAAATGTTTAGGACAATGGAGAACAAACTCTAATAAAAAAATTCTCGGGACAATAGAGAACAAACTCTAATATAAAAATGCCCAGGACAATGAAGAACAAATGCCATGGCAAACAGGTTAAGAGAAATAACATTGTGTTGTCATTGAATCCTGATTTCAGGTATTATGAGGTGAAACCAATGCAGAAGCTTAAGCAAAGCAGTTTCGGGAAGGCGGCTGAGAAGCTTTAGCAGGGCGGTCCAGGAAGCTGCCCATGAAACTATGAGCCGCAATTTCAATGAATGCTAAGGCGGTGCATGCGGTGCATAAAGTTGTCCATGAAACTATGTGCAAGTAATTCAATGAATGCTAATTCAATATTCAATGCCAGGCTCGCACAACCAGCATTCCGCCGTCGACTGGACAATAACACCCTAAACTTTCCAACCAATATTGTGGAAGTTAATCTTTTGCAAACTTAGGATAAAAGTACTACATAAAATCATGAATATGAAAACTTTGATTAAAATGCAAAATAAAATGCACAACTATTAAACGGTCAACCTAACTAATAGCTAGTCAACCATGAATCAATTACAATTACACTACATAACTAATAACTAGTCAACCATGAATCAATTACAATTACACTGCCTATCGACAAGTACAATAATAACTACATCCTTAGCAATAAAGAGAATCGACAAGTACAATAATAACTACATCCTTAGCAATAAAGAGAAAGCTAAGAAAGAATTTTAATAACCAATCCATGAGGAACCTATTGTTATTTCAACTTTACAATCTTAAAATTCTCACCATAGATTATGAGCCATGCTGTTCCCAAGAAGAAAGAGCACCACAATATTTATCCTCCCCACCACGACCCTAGGGTGACAAGTTCCCATGCCGGCCTTTACTATTTGAAAAAAAGCAAAAAAAATATGTAAAGTATCCAACTAAGTTATTGATAAATTGGCCCTAGTTTTAATGATAAAGATGACCCTATTCTAGATATGACCCTCCTCTCAATCAATATAGAATTGATTGTGACCCTCATCTCAATGAACATATAATTGATTTTTATGGTAATGTGTGATATTTATTTTTGGTGCTTTGATGTGAATTTTATGGCTTTTGCAGTTTCATGTGGAATATATGACTATGATGCTCTTGATATGTGCATGTGTGGCAATTTGATAGGACTTATTTTCTTATGAGGATGAGGCACCTAGGAAGGCTTTAATATAAGTTTTATGTGAAGCAATTTTAATTTTTTTTATAAAGTATGTAAGGAATCCAACTAGGTTGATGATGGTGATGGTGGTCTTAATTACAAAGATGATCCTTATGACAAAGATGATTCCCTTCCATATGTGCGTCTCATTTCAATGATCATATAATTGGTTTTCATGGTTATATGTTATTTTGTGTTTTAAATGAATTTTATAACTTTTATAAATTATGTAAGAAATCCAATTAGGTTGATGATGGGCTCTCGTCCCAATTACAAAGATTATCCTTATGACAAAGATGATTCCCTTTCATATGTGGGTCTCATTTCAATGATCATATAATTGGTTTTCATGGTTATATGTTATTTTTGTGTTTAAGAGTAACTTTTATAGTTTTGTGATGTACAACTTTGTTTTATGTGTATTTTTATAACCAGTTTGATAATTTTTTTTTAATTTTAAATAAATTAAATAAAACTAAAATAATCAATAAAATTTAATTATATATATATAATTCAATCAGATATGAATATTTCATTAAAAAAAATTATATTTATTTTTGTTTTATTTTATAAAATGTTTGTATATATATTTTATTTTTATGATGGAATATCGTTCAATGTTTTTCCTATTCCATTTTTTTAGGATGGTATTTGAGGTAAACCGTTGACCCTAATTACGGGGCCTAACCCATAAGGACACTGAGTGAAGCCTCAACATAGCCACTTGAATATTTGATCCCAAAACCTTTTATAACATAAACAACTCTTAACCACTTAGCTAACTCAACAAGCTTAAAACTTTTATATATTTAAATAAATTAAACAACTAATAAAATTATATATAATAAAAATACTAAAAATACAATCTAGTTACTCTCAACTTATCTATAAATACAAATTATTTCTTTAATCAACTTCCAAATCCAAACATATATTTCTAGCCAAACTTCTTTTATATTTATTTTTGAAAGATGGGTATGTGTGCTCCACCAAGAAGTTGCTTTCGAGGTAACCTTTCAATTAATGATTACATATGAGCCAACATGGTTGAAACTTCATTATCATGTTCCATACATCTCAAAGGTGGAAATAATGTTGGTTTGACTTTGATGGGAGTCCACTCTACTTAGTTTTTGGAAGTAGCGTCATCAGGATTCTTTGCTTTCCAATCATTAGCATGATGATCCAAAGGTGAAAACAATCTCTTAGGAGTAAAATAATCTCAACTACTTTCTAGTCCAATCCTCTTTTTTGGTTTATTCTTGCATCTCTTTTTTTAATCAGAGCTTTAATGTTTAAGATGGTTCGTAGATGTTCGATGCATAATATTATAATTTGAGTATGGATATATATTAGAATATGATTTGATATGAAAAAATATTTAACAAAATAATCTAGTACGAAAAAAATATAGGAGTAAGTTGTTTATAGATTTCAAAAACTTATTTCTTAAATTAAGTTTAAAAAATTTAAAATACATAAACTATTCAATATTTGTATGTATTTTTGGAATTTGACTTGCAAAAGGCTTCTCAATGGCCATTTTACCCATCAAATACAGTCTATATTTTATATTTTCCATTACAAAAAATCAAAGAAAACATTAAAACTTCTATATATGGTAGCCAAGTGAGGGGATAATTTATCTAAAAATATATTTATAAATTTAATTATAAAAATATTAAATAATTAAAGTGCCAAAAATAAACTATAAAACAATAAAACCAATTTCTAATAATATATTCCAAAAAATATTCTCTTAACTAAAATCTAATATTATAACTAGTTACTAAACTTTATATTACAAATAAATCAAATATAAAATGAATCTAATATTTAATATTTATAATAAAATATAAAACAAAATATATATTATATTTTTAAAGCTTTAAACATTTAAAATGTAAAACTAATTTTAAATAGATTATGGTAAAAATTAAAAATAAAACAATAAAATTGAAATAATATGTAAAAAATGTAAACAAAGTTACCCTATCTATATTATATTGAATATTCGACTATTTTCGAATTCCTTCTAAATTTTAGTATATAAAATTCTAATAAAGTCGAATTATAATATAGTTTAATGATCTTTTCAAGTTAATGATCACTCCACTTATAAATGTTTAACAATCATTTTAGATTCTCCCACATAAGAAGCAACAAAGCAACACATAAGAAGTAACAAAGCAAGCTAGAGCAAAGACAAAGCGTGCACCACTCAATATCAGTGAATCTCTTTACTTATGCTTCATTTTGATGATTATAATAATGATCACTCTAATCATTACAAAAAATTCTAATATTTAAGATAACATGTATATATTTAATGATTATCTTGTTATTCATGGTTTCATTTTGGTGATTATATTAATGATCATTCTAATCATTTAAAAACAAGAGCCACGTGGTGGCAATGTCCCCGATATTGCTATTTGCAATGAGGACAAAGCAATTTGTATGGGGGTTGAATATATTGAATATAATGGTTTAATTGTTATTTTGGTAAAAGAGTAGAGATCTTACATTGTCCCCATAACCAGATTGAGGGAGTAAACTAGTAAGTCAATTATATATATATATATATATATTACTAGCTTGTTTTGATTAATTATGCGGTGATGTTACAATTACCAATAATGATTTTGTAAAGCATGACAAAGTAAAGAATAAACAAAAAACTGAGAAATTATTTCAAACAAATAATTTGTGATTAATTATCTCTTAATGTTTTGACCAAACTTTAGTAATTCTAGTGATAAAATGAAAATGATCTCTTACACACACCCATATATATATATATATATATATATATACTTTGTTTTTTTATACTATTACTTTCAATACTAATGAGAAAAAAAAAATATGAAGATAATCACCTTGTAAATATATATTTTTAAATTTTCTAAACTTTAAAATTATTAAAGTTTTTAAATTTATAAGATATCTACTTCTAAATATTAAAATACTATTTTATATAATATTCTTTTACTAAACAACTAAAATTTTAATACTTCTATTTAAAACACAATCAAATACTTTTCTTATCTTATTCACGAGCACCATCAATTATGCTTACTCTGAACCCCTTCCTAGTGGAACCACATGGGATAACATCGGTCAAAGGAATCAAAGTACTATATTTGAAAATTGACCAAGAACATAAGTTTCTATTTATTCCATTAATCTCCGAACCAAGAGTATCTTCGATTGTACATAATGTATAGACAAAACAGTTAACGAGAAGACTTCTCAAAGAAGAAATTCTAACCATAAGAGATCAAAGTAGAACTATGTCGGTCAAAGAGTTATCTATGTATTAGTTAAGAGGTATTTATTTATCCATCATACGTTATTTTTTTATTTTTCAGCAATTTTTTAAATTATTTGCCATAAATTGTTAGTTATGAGCTAGCTTATTCATACATTAACTATCAGTTATTACTAATTATTTTTATACTTTTATTTTATAATTGTTTATTTAGAAATTCAAATTACCATAAAATTAATTTAGAGAGTATACTTGTCTTATTCTCCTGTAATCTTCCAAATACATAAATGGTATTCCATTCCACTCATCTTCCTATAATCCTCTAACAACTTGTTAAAAGTTGAACTTGAAATTTTCATGGTTGATATTAAAGAAAAAAAGTGGAACTTTAAATACAGTTCATATTATAAGTTACTTTGAATAACTTAACTACCAATGTTAATATAAAAGTGAACATAAAATAGCATAACAATTAACGTTAACGCATGTGATTTGTAATATTATCATCAAAAAGCTATTTGTAATTTCCACATTTGTGAATCTTGAACCCATATTTTCTTTTATATAAATAAACATAAACTCAATGAAATAACCAATAATAATTTCACAAAGCATGACAAAGTATAGAATTAAAAAAAAACTTAAAACCATTTGAAACAAACTTTCACTAATCTCCCCAATCTTTTGATCGAACTTTATCACCTAATAAACTTTAAAAAATAATGAACTTTATTACCTAACAAACTTTAAAAAAAAAACATAAATCGAAGTCATTCTTTTGTATTTTATGTTAATATGTTAAACACTTTGCCACTAGTAATTCTGGCGCTAGTGACGAAATCTCTCTTTTACCCACACTATATATAAACTGTTCTTTATACTATTAATTCTCTCAGTCTCTTACCCACACTATATATATAAACTCTGTTCTTTATACTATTAATTCGCATTCTCTCTTACCCACACTATATATAAACTCTGTTCTTTATACTATTAATTCTCATTCTCTCTTACCCACACTATATATATAAACTCTATTCTTTATACTATTAATTCTCATGGTACTGAAAAGAGAAAGAGACTGAGGATGATCACGTTGTAAATACATATTTTTAAAGTTTTTAAACTTTAAAACATTATTTTTTTTGAATTTATGACCTGTTTAGTTCCAAATATTAATGTATTAATTTTTCTCTTTAAATAATTTTAATACATACAATCAAATACTATATTTAAGACATACAATCAAATACTTTCAAAATATGCTTCTGTTGTCATCAATCATTTCATGCATTCAAGCGACAATACGTGCTGCAGTAAAAATCAGAGGGAGATGTTCAAAAGTTAATTTTAGGTAGAAAAATAAAATTAGATATAGCAAGAGAATCTGTGGCAAAAGGATCTCTTACTGAAACCACCACTAAGGCCTGTTCAGTCTCGATTAGAATTGACACCATGAAGAGTGGATAATACAACTTCTGAGAATCGAACCTGGGTTAACTAACCCATTTCCAACATGAAAAAGATAAGTCTTAAACCCAGAGGCCTTCCTCATACTAACGTGTGTATGCAGGAATAGGTTCCAAAAACCTCCAATGGATAAACACATAAAGGATCCAACGTAAGTAAACAAATTTGTAAGCTTTCCAGCCTTCAACCTCTGTTTTTACAACAATGAAAGAGAATCGAGAACAAGGGCTTACCCGAGAAGATAAAATATTATAAAAAAATTCATGAATCTCAGCCTTTTTAAAGCTATCTCAACAGAACCTTCCTTAATATAAATCATTAGAACATTTCTTGCATTCACATCAGCAGCAAATCCTACTGCTTTCATGGCCAATAAAATCTTGTTTGTATTTTAAAATGCTTCTAAATGCTAATTTCTAATTTCAGAGGTCTACGAAACTCCGAACCACTGCAAAACAGACTAAATGTCATTTTTGTAAGTAAGGAAACTCTTTGCAAACTTCAAAGATCGCCATTAACTGAGATGAATAGGTTAGATGCTTCCGAATCTAAATCAAGAAGAACAGCCGTTTCATTTGACTTTAAACCAGCTTGCATAATAAGATAACTTTTGCAAACCTGAGAAAGGAAAAGGCAGAAGCAATGTTGCACCAAGATTTGTGCTCCTTTATATTGGTATCCATAAGTTTCTTACTGACCAAACCTCCTGCTCTGAGATGCTTATTCTTCAAATAAGCGGGTAACTCCCTTGACACTGGCAAGGCTCTGAGAATGTAAGCTTGATAAGCATCACATACATCGCATTCTCTATTGAAATTCGTACTACATAAGAGTTTCTATATTATGCTTTGTAAAATATAATGAAGAAAGCCTGCCTGCCATAAACAGACTTCTGAATTACTCTGCACTTGCATCATTCACAACAAATAATCCTGAGTATAGGCCATGGACCTAAGACTCAGGCAAGAGCCTCACTATGCTCCTTTTCACCAGACCGTGTCAATTAAGGCAGTAGTTTCTAAGTTATACCAGACTTGAACTTATTGCCCCTTCACCCACGGTAGAAAGGAGGAGTAAGGTAAGCTAACCTTGGATCATCTAACCTGGTGCTTCTAAGATTAGGTCATAGGTTGGAAGAAAGCAATCAATCTCTACTGTTATACATATATGCAAGGGTCAAGATGAAGACAAATAACAAGGGTTAAAACCTTGTTATGCCCCGAGTCGGGGAATAAAATAGACAGAGGAATTATACATATATGCAAGGGTCAAGACGAAGACAAATAACAAGGCTCTAAACCCTGTTATGCCCCGGGTCGAGGAATAAAATAGACAGAGGACTACTTGTCGTCGAAACCAATTAAACTCTTTAAAGGCCTGTAACGCCGAGACCCAGTCAATGGTTGTGAAATAAACCTAGGTGGATTCAATAACCAATAAATATAGTTAAAAGTAAAATAAATTTAATGAAATTTAAATGGATCTGTATGTAACGCGGATGTTGGGCACGCAGAGAAAACATGACAACTTCCAGAAAATCAAACCCAAGGAGGGTGAATTATAGAGGAAATGGAGATCAAATGATAATTTTTCATTTTATAGAACTCCCCCTATTTAAGTTCATCTGGAAATAAATAAATGAAATTTTAGTGAAATAAATTGACAATTCATTCGTAGAAAGAAAGCCCAAATGGTAATAGCATTGAATTCCATATCAGAGTTTATAAGTTACAGATTTATCTATAGTATACAAAAATATAACGACAGTCCTTAATGAACATCATAAGGGCAATGCCCTGTCTCGTATGCATACATTATAGAACCGAGAGTGGCCAAGACACTGAGCCAAATCTAAAGCGATTAATACAGGAGATAGAAAGGAAAGAATTTCCTTTTCTAATGAAGATTAAATTATGGCACGTCTTCAAACGAAGACTTACCTTCTCGGAATACCATGGCAACTCTTATAAAAAAATGCTCAGAGAATATACCTGGCATTGGAATTCCATTCAATGAAGTGGATGTAAATACCTGGTCACGCAGTGATTAACATGCAATAAAAACAAAAACAAAGTGGAGTTAAACACCCATTCTTCTTATCCTTCCAGCAGCGAAATTATAAAGCTATAAATGAATCAAATAAATCTTTTGAAAAGTTTTATGTTCTTACCAAGTACCTCGAGGGTATTCTGCTTGGAATTCTCAGACCCAAAGTAAAGTACGAGAGTTCCAAACGCTTGGAGAGAACGCTCACTCTCAATGTCAATGAGGTTCCACTCAATGACAGTGCAACCCCGTATAATTTCTCGATCAGATGTGTATTTCTATAGTTTTACCCATTTTTAATTATAAGTCTTCGGGTTTTACTTTTACTGTTAATAAAAGTTAGTCTAAAGATGGGCAACACAGTGGAATGATTTCTGATAAGTGACTAAAGCAGCAATGACATATTAGAATGGTAGAAGCTGAATCTGTGCAACCCTAGGGTAAAAGGTCGAAAATATTCCTAATGAACCATATAAATAGTTTTATGGCTTACGAGTTAAAAAAAGCATAGTATACCAGATTTTTGGGTATAAGCTGGTTTGAAAAATCAAAACTAAAGCGGTTTGTAAAATAAGCTGGTTGGTTCACAGAAAAAGACAATAAACTATGTGGAATACTCATCTGAGCAAGAAACCTGACATGGGACAAATTAATTCATGTAGAACTCTCAAGATTTGAAATTGGCCTTCATAACACGAAAGCTTCAAATTCAATACACAATAAAAACACATAATAGTGAAGGTCAGTTCCACTGTGGATGCATTATATCTCCCCTGCTTTGAGCCATGGGACAATATGTATGCAGAAACCCTAAGCAGCAGAAGGCGGATTTCTTAGAAAATATCACAGCCTACGAGCAGCCTTGGGAGGCCCATCGCTGCCAATTGAGGTAATGCATGTCAGAACCAAGGGGGATTATATTATTTTAAATATAAGCCTCATCTGTATCACAATTCGTTTATGTAATGCACTGGTAACAAATTAATATGCCATTATTACCTTGCTACCAAGAAACTCTCGAGAAACTAGCCTCATAACTTTTTTGCCAAGAAGTTGCTTACGCAAGCTCGTCGCTGGGTCTTGGGGCACAAAGTCCCAGGCCTACGTCACCTATATAAACCAATAAGAAGTGAGATAAATCAAGATTTAAATAATTCCAAAAAAAAAATTGATACAACTATAGGAAAAATTATATGTTTTTATTGAAGTTGCTACAAATTAGTTGAAATAATCGGCCTGACCGATTCATATATATCCCCTTGTCGGGGACATAAAAAACATTTCCTTTGGAGGCATAAGGGTATAAAAAAGTAAAAATGAAACATCGAGTCCAATCTTTTACATTAACAAAAGGACAAAGGGAAAAGGAAAAGAGTGTAGATGATAAAATGGAGTTTTGTAGAAATGGTAAAAACATATTTAAATGAAATATCCCAAAATTAAAGGCAAGTTCAACGAGTGAAGATGGATTTGATTAATCTATCCATGAAAATAGATATATATTGCCACTAAGCACCAATATCAAATGTCAAGATCACGAGATCTCATTGGATATATAATTTATAAATAGGGGGTTTTAATTGTTAATTAATTAATTTTAGATATAATTTACTTATAGCAGAAGTTTTGGTAAGTATGGTGAAAATTATAAGATAATGGTTTGCTCACATGCTTTTTATTATTATTATTACTACAATGTGGAATTAAGATTTTGGTTGGTTAGTTTATAATCATATTAGTTAACAATGAAGACACTTCCTCACATTTATGATAGATCATAGCATTCTCTCTCTTTATATATATTTCAATCGTGGTTTATCTAATTTTAGTGGGGCTTGCTATGTTCACACGAACAAGTCATAAGGGGCCCACCTAAAGGGCCTCACCCCATTCGCTCTGATTATAAAGCTAATCTGTTGGGGATATCAAGTGAGGCCCTTATATAGCAATGTCTAGCCACCCGATGATTTGACCACGAGACTTTCTGCTAGCTTAGTCATTATGCCTTTCCACTGCCTTAGCAACCTGATAAAACCAATTGGATAATGGCTTGGTTGTGTCTTGTTGTGTTGGGCCATGTGAAATATTTGGTTGGATAGCCTGAGAAACCCATTGTGAATGATGGCTTGGCTGGTCCTTAGTTTGGAAGTTGGATTGACTATGAACAATCTAATAAACCCAACTGTCTCCTAGCTTGGTTGAGTAACCATGATAAACCCAGCATTGTTTGGCTTGGAAGCCTGTGGCCTGATAAACCTAGCATTGTTTGGTTTGGAATCATGTGGCCTGATAAAACCAACTTCGTGTTGGCTTGGATGGACAGTCTGATAAAAACCAACTAAGTGTTGGCTTGACTGTGTGCTTTGGTATGGTTTTGTGTGAGTATGTTGTTCCTTAGTCCCATGTGGAAATCATGCCCAGCTCGGGGGTGGCATTTGTGTTGAGAGATAGATGAACACAAATGGCCTATGGTTGGGTGGAATGTTGCAGCGACATAGCTAGTTGTGGGACAGTTTAATCATCAAGATACGTATCTTAGTTATGCTTTTTTATGCCATGTATTTTCTTATGAGTTAATACGATAATGTGGAATGCTTATTGATGGTTAAGTAGACTTTTTCTTCTGTTATGTTTTCTTGCATTTTACTTTTGTATATGCCTTGTATGTTTCGATGCATTTCTGCTTTTGGTCATGGAGGTTAGAAGCCTGGTTACAGGGGCAAAAATGTAGCTAAGGTAATAAATATGGTGCTTTCTGCCCCTTGGAATCCGCCTAAGGGAAAGTTGAACAAGGTAGAATTATTGTGTTTACGCACCCTAGGATCCGCAACGGAAGGCGGAGGGTGGAAAGGGCAGTTGAAAACAAGGTAGAAAGTGAGGTTTCTTACTGTTGACTTCCAAAGTACGAAAGGAGGAAGGCGGAGGACAGAAGGTGGCATGCGGAAGAAGCACTTGAGTGTTCCGTCGCACTTTGATTTTCCGATTTTCGATTTCCAAGTGCTGAAGGAGAAAGAGCCGTTAAGTGTTCCATCACACATTATGCTCCCGATTTTTGATATTTGAGGGTGGAAGGCAGAAGGTGAAAGAGAGAATAAGTATTGTCCGTTGAATTTTATAATTTTGATTTCCGATCTCCGAGGGCAGAAGGGCGGAAGTGCGGAACATAAACTGCAGAAGGGACAAGTTCATTGCGAAAAAGGTGTTTTTGGTCGTAGGAGGGATTTGTCAAGGGCAGAACGACTGTTACAGTGGTTTCTAAGCCTAAAAATGAAGGTTGAAGTGTGTGTTGACGTCCATGCCCTGTGTTTCGAAGGAGAACAAGTGTTCTTGAGTTAAAAATAAATAAATAAATAATTTATCCGCATTAAGGGGTATTGGAATGTTACACCCAAGAAGCCATAAAATTTCCCAAAAAGGGTATATTACCATGGTACTGTAGACTGTAATACCCCTGGTTTCGACCACGAGGGGGAGGGAAATGTGTGCCCTGGTTTTGACCCCATGGTATTGAATTGTACATGATGTATATATATTAGTGAGATCATGGCATGGAGCTCAAGGCCAAGGCCTTGTCATTGATCTGGTGTTTTGTATAGGTGATCAAGGTTGATACCTATGGTGATAGTGCTAAGTCAAGCACACTATATATTTGGATATATCATGTAATTGTGCAAATTAATAAAATACCACATCTAGCTATGGGATTGCAAACATTAAAGAGATGGGGGCATGATTCCACAAGGGATAGGGTGGGGAGTTAGTCAACCTCCTAAGCTAATAGGGTGTGACCAGATGTCAATGGGAAAACCCATGAATCCTTCATCTACCTTTATGTCCTCTTTCCTTAATCATCAATTTATTACAAAAGTTGGTGAGGCAATTAGTTCCTTGGGTAGAGCCAGGCATAGTAGTCCGATGGCTTGACTGAGCAAGCCTGCAAGTCTGTAGGTTTGTAGCCTGGGAGGTCGCTTTCTAACTTCCGCATCAAGTAAACCCATGTGGGAATGCGTTCCCATTCCCTCATCCCTAATTCACGTTGAACGTTGGATTCATTCGTGTTGTTGGTAGAGTCGGTTGGGAGAGTCATGTTTCTGTTCTGGGTTGCTCATGCTTGTTGTTGTTGGTTCACTACCCTAAGAAGCAAAAGAAGAGTTTCACTGTGTTTGGCTAAGTGATTGGGAAGTGGAGACCTCTTGATTTTTCGAGAGCATGACCCTCTGTGGTTTCCTGATTTCCCTGGAGACATGCTATGTGATGGATTGACCATCCCGAGTTGTGGACGTGGGGTCCTGCAATGTATACCTGTGTTACATTGTGATATGCGCACAAACCCTATATTTATCTGTGTGACAAAGCGTGTGAAACCATGTTTGTCATGTTACAACATCCTGAGCTAGCAGAGTGTTGCTATGCATCTTTTGTAAGTACTTTTCCTTGCTGGACCTTAGTTGTGGGATTAAAGTGTTATCCTAAACCATGGGGGGGGGGGTAAGAGACATGGTTTTCTCTGTGTTACAGAGTGAAGATTCCGTGGTTTGTTAACTTAGTAGTCTAAGAAACCCAACTGCAAGTTGGCTTGACTGAGGTTTGATGTGAGTGTTGTCTTGGCTGAGTAAGTCCAAGGAACCCTTAAGTTATTGGCTCGTTTCCTTGGTATCTTGCAAAACCCAATTGTACATTGGCTTGGTTGGTTCTAAATGTGAAGGTTGGTTAGTCTGAGTAAGTCCTGATAATCCAACTATATGTGGCTTGTTACCTTAGCAGTATGACAAACCCAATTGCAGGTTGGTTTGACTGAGTTTTGATGTGAACTATGGCTTGGATGAGTAAGTCCAAGAGACCCTTATGTTATTGGCTTATTGTCTTAGTAGCCTGTGAAATTCAATTGTATATTGGCTTAAATGGACAATATGATAAACCCAACTGAAGGTTGGCTTGACTGTGTGTGTGCTTTGGTATGGCTGTGTATAATCCTGCTACTTCCCTAGTTCCTTGTGGAAATCATGCCCAACTCGAGGGTGGCAGTATGTTGAGAGATTAATGAACACACTGGTCTATGGTTGGGTGGAACGTTGTAGTGACATAGCTAGTTGCAGGACAGTTGAATCATCAAGATAAGTATTCTTTGTCCTTCCTGGTTAGGTAATGTATTTGCTTATGAATGGACATGTTGAATATGAAGAATTCGTTAAGATGAATGCTTGTTTATGCCATGTATTTGTCTATGAATTTCTATGTTCATGTTGAAAGCTGGTTGATGATCAAGTGGAGGTTTACTTATGTATGAATGTCCCTGTATTTGCTTGTTTATGCCTTGTATGTTTTATTCATTTTACTTATGTACGTGCTTTGTGTTTTTGTGGTGCATTTACTAAAGTTCATGGAGGCTAGAATCCTATTACAGGGCCAAAAATGCAGCTAAGGTAAGAATCGTTGAGTTTCCGCCCCTTGGAATCTGCCTATGAAAGGCGGAAGGTTGAAACCGAAAGAGGAAAAGTTGAACATGGAAGATTACTTGTGTTTCCGCACCTCGGGATCTGCCTACAGAAGGCGGAAAGGACAATTGAAAACAAGGAAGAAAGTGGATTTTTCGATTTTCGAAGTCCGAGGTCAAAAGGCAGAAGTCGAAAGTGTAGAATAATTCTAAGGTAAAAAGATAACTTTTTGATTTCTGAGTTTCGAGGTCGGAATGATGAAAATCGGAAGTACGGAAGGCAGAAGAGCCATTAAGTGTTTCGTCACACATCGAGTTTCTGATTTCTGAATTCTGGAGTGCAGAAGGCAGAAAGTGAAAGTGCGAAAGGAGGAAGGGCCGTTAAGTGTTTCGTCACACATCGAGTTTCCGATTTTCGAGTTCTGGAGTGCTGAAGGCGGAAATAGGAAGTACAGAAGACGAAAGAAAGAAGAGTCGTTAAGTTTTTCGTGGCACATCGAGTTTTCGATTTCTGAGTTCCGTAGTGCAGAAGGAGGAAAGAGAAAGTGCGCAAGGTGGAAGGTCGAAGATCCGTTAAGTGTTTCGTTGCACATTGAGTTTCTGATTTCTGAATTCTGGGGTTGAAAGGGCGGAAATCAGAAGTGTGGAACGTGAACTGCGGAAAGACAGATCCAGTGTGGAAATGATCATTCTGGTCATAGAGGGGATCTATCAAGAGAGAAACGACTGTACAATGGTTCCTAAGCCTGAGAATGAAGGTTGAAGTGCGTGTTAACTCTCATGCCCTATGTTTCAAAGGAGAACAAGGGTTCTTTAACTAAAATTTTTAATTTATCCGCATTATGGGGTATGGGGACATCACAAATGTTGAAGCGTCGGCTTCATTAATGCCCCAATATTCACCAGTTGAGGAGGTTTAATGTGCATGAGGAGTGGGCATAGGGTGAGCCACGTGATGGATCAATATGATCTCAATTCCAATTTCCCTGCGTGTCAAATGTCCTTGATAAGCACCCACAACCAAGGATAATAATAATTAATATCATAACTAATATACCCATCCATATTTTAGGTAATCCACTACCCATATATAATATAATAGTAATAGTAATTAATATTATACTAATATATTGTAATATTATATTATAATTAATAGATTATTATTACTATATGTCGTGAAAATTTGGGTCCAATAACTTTTAAACAATATCATAACTAATGTTAATACTTAATTAATATATAACAATAGCAAATATTATAAGTAATATACAACAATAATTAATATTAAAATTAATATATAATAATATTCTATTATAATTAATTTATTATAATAATACTATACAGTGTGAAATGTTTGATCAATTAATTTTTAAAATTACTTTGTGTATTTAATTTTCCTTCCTTATTGTGAGTGTAAACACTACATTGAACTTCGTCCTCATAAATTGATTTTAATATAAAATATATATATCTAAGATAACTTTGATAAAAGTGAAATAAACTTGGGAAGCTTCGATAAAAGCGATATAGTATAAAAAAATTGTCTACATGATATTATTTTATCATTTTCCTTAGGAGTCCCTTTTTCATCCAAATTTCCTCTAATTTCAAGTTGTGGAGGTCTTTTCCCATATTTTCTGGGGTCAGGTTGCATGAGTACGTTAGTCACTTCCGACACATGGTAAATGGATGGGGTTGGTGTCTACAATGCTTCACTTTTATCCTCAGATGGGTCTAAAAACTACGTGGGATTGTCGAAGTTGGAATTTTTTTTTTCTCTTTGAGGGGAAATTGTGGAGAAGTCTTCAAGAAGGATTCAATGGAACACCAAAAGAAATGAGAGATAACACTCTTTCATCTTTAAGGAAGCTAGGGAACATTTTTGTTGTGGAGGTTGATAGATTAACTTTGGCGATTGACCATCCGTACATGGATATTGGAAAGCAAACACCCCAGAAATGCATATGAAAAAATAATTCTACGAATAATATCATCCTAGGTGTGGATGTAGGCATGAACGGCATGGTTTATTTATCGGAGAAAGCCCTGGTAGGTAGACTTATATATCTCAACATGAGTATTGCTACTTACAGGAAATGGGTGACTATAAACTGGGCTGGTAAGTTGGGATATCTTCTGCATTTGTTTACTTTAGCCAAGGTATGGTTAGGGGTGATTTTTAGGTCTATTGAAGAAGCAATAATAGTTTTGGGTGGTACATGGACGTGGGGTACAAAACCTTTAAAAATGAAGCATTGGACCCCTTTTTGATGTGATGAAGGAGAATATATACAAATAACCTATATAAAGTATTAGTACAACCAAGTCTTATCTACTTAAAACCATCCTTTAACACTGATCATTTTTTTCAAAACTGGCAATAACAAGACGCATATGTGACATAATTTTAGCATAAAAATGTTTAGGACAATGGAGAACAAACTCTAATATAAAAATTCTCATGTGAATAGAGAACAAACTCTAATATACAAATAAAATGTTTAGGACAATGGAGGACAAACTCTAATAATTTTTTTTTCATGACAATAGAGAACAAACTCTAATATAAAAATGCCCAGGACAATGAAGAACAAATGCCATGGCAAACAGGTTAAGAGAAATAACATTGTGTTGTCATTGAATCTTGATTTCATGTACTATGAGGTGAAACCAATGCAGAAGCTTAAGTAAGGCAGTTTCGGCAAGGCGACTGAGAAGCTTTAGCAGGGCGGTCCAGGAAGCCGCCCATGAAACTATGAGCCACGATTTCAATGAATGCTAAGGCGGTGCATGTGGTGCATAAATTTGTCCATGAAACTATGTGCAAGAAATTCAATGAATGCTAATTCAATATTCAATGCCAGGCTTGCACAACCAGCATTCTGCCGTCGACTGGGCAATAACACCCTAAACTTTCCAACCAATAGGGTGGAAGTTAATCTTTTGCAAACTTAGGATAAGAGTACTACATAAAATCATGAATATGAAAACTTTGATTAAAATGCAAAATAAAATGCACAACTATTAAACGGTCAACCTAACTAATAGCTAGTCAACCATGAATCGATTACAATTACACTACCTATCAACAAGTGCAATAATAACTACATCCTTAGCAATAAAGAGAAGAAACTTTTTTAATAACCAATCCATGAAGAACCTATTGTTATTTCAACTTTACAATCTTAAAAGTCTCACCATATATTATGAGCTACGCTGTTCCCAAGAAGAAAGAGCACCACACTGTTTATCCTCCCCACCACGACCCTAGGGTGACAAGTTCCCATGCTGGCCTTTACTATTTGAAAAAAACAAAAAAATTATGTAAAGTATCCAACTAAGTTATTGATAATTTGGCCCTAGTTATAATGATAAAGATGACCCTATTCTAGATATGACCCTCCTCTCAATCAATATATAATTGATTGTGACTCTCATCTCAATGAACATATAATTGATTATGTCCTCGCCCGAGGGGATATATATGAATCGCTCAAGGCGATTATTTGAAGTAATTTGTTGCAACTTTAACAAAATCATGTAATTTTTGCTTTAGTTTCCATTAAATTTTTTAGGGGAATTATTTAAATATTGATTTCTCTTGCTTTTTATTGGTTTATATAGGTGACGTAGGCGTGGGACTTTGTGCCCCAAGACCCGGCGGCGGGCTAACGTCAGCAGCATTAACTCAGTCAGGTGGATTAGTTGAGAGTTTGGCATAAATTTTTGTGTGTTTTCTAAAGTTTTTTCATAGTTTGATTTTTGAGTGTATTAAATAATTATTTTTTAAATTTTTTTTTGTTTCTCTATTGGTTTAGTTCAGGTGACGTTTGCTTGCAGTCTCGACGGGCTCTCATCAGCAAAGTATAAATTCAGACTGCACACTGCAGGCGATGGGAGATGTGCGAGCTTAGGTGTATAAATTCAGACTCCACACTGCAGGTGATGGGAGATGTGCGGGCTTAGGTTTGCAGAGACCTCCATTACTAAGTTATTATTATTAAAATTAATGTTCTGAACAACCTCCTTCGAATCACAGTCTTTTAATGCCACTGACTCTTTACGGTGACCTGCATTAACTCACCCAGTCTTTTTAAATGCCATACTTATGTTACCTATAAGTGATGGGAGTGGCAAGAACACCGGTTTATTCAGTGATTGACCCATCCATTCAAGTTGATCTATCGTCATAAGCATGGATAACCACGATAGAGGCGGGAGAGACGGATAAGTGCCCCGCCTTTGTAATTGGCTCTGGATCCGTATTAGTGGGCACTGTATATAATACTATTGACTATGGTGCCTTCCTACCTTTGCTGAAGTTTTTAATGTATTTTAAGTGAAAAAATAATTGATCGAGTAATTGTTCATTTAGGTTTCCTCACATAGGAGTAGATAAAGTATTAATTTCACAATTTTTTGTAGACTTTTTGTAAATTTCTTAGTATTAAGTAATCTAGCCCTAGCACCTGTATAAGGCACTTCTCACACAAATGTAAATTTGTAATCACTCAAGTGTATATGAATCCAATGTTTATTTGGATAGGATTGTACCCACCAAACACTTGTGTTAACCTTTGATGTGATGTTCTTCCACCTATGTCGATCTTTGATGTGATGTGTTTCTAATTTTTTCTTGGGCCATGATGGTAGCTTTGCAGATTTATTTTGCATGATGGTAGCTCTGTAGGTTCATTTATTCCCGTCCTAGCCTGATAGCACTGTTAGCTTAGTGTCATGTTCAAGGGGCATTTAATGATACAAATTTTTGTTCTTCCATTGCCAATAGGCCTTCTCCAACAGAAACAGAAGCGCTTCTGCCAGGGCCAGACCGTAGAAAATATTGAGATCCGGTCTTCGATTCCTATTTTCTTAGCTACCCGCAACTTCATCGAAGTTTTGCCTGGTAAGATGAGCTATAGATAAAACGACGCATGTGGAAGTAGCCAACAATTACCACCTGGGCTGTCAAGCTCATCTCTGTCTGATTTAGTGTATCAGTGGGAACTGGATTAAATCTATCAACCACAACTTGAAAAAATGACGTGCCATACAACAATTTTGCTTCTTTTATTAGTCGTAGATGCAAAATATATTTCCCTGGATGTTGACTTTCCAGGTTCATTACAAGCGATTTCATGAGGATCAACTGCAATTATTCCAGCTGTAGGTTCGTCAATTGCTATTATGACAACCTTTCTCATTCTTAGCAATCTTGGTGCCCCAGTCGTGGAGGTAGCCTGCAGTTGGAATAAGCCTGTCAAGGCAATCAGGTTTAACACTATACAAGAGTTCAAAATATTTTATAATATATTCTTCATCGCTTTTCCCACAATGGTAATACTATCTTCAAGCACAGCTGTAAGCAGAATCCTCTGCTAGAAGTACTATAGCTGGTATTGGGTTTGAAGTTTCTTCTTGAAAGCTTGAAGTCATGAGAATGGAATTTGCAGGCAGCAGAAATATGGTGTCTTATAAGGGATTGCAGGTGGCTTCCATGGCGGTCGTTTTATTGATTTTGTCAGCGCTGTTCTTTAGACAATTGCACAATGGTTTCTCCTGTTATAGAATCGTGTTATGTGGCTCTATAGTCAGGACAGTTTTTTATGAGATCTGAGAGCGTTTGCTGCAAGAGCTTGGAGATTCTGTAGAACAGGATTCAAGATCATTTGCTTTCCAGAGATGCCATTTGTGAGTGCTTCAAGGCCATGGATAGTCATAAACAGGTTTTGGTGAATGAAAATCTATTGGAAGTTCAGCCATTATGTGGCCCTCACGTTCCCTACTCAATATCTATCCATTCGGACTGTTTGCAGTATGTAAGTATACCCTTTTTTCTTTTTGGTTATTTTCTTGGTAGGATCCTGGATAACAAGATGGAAATTTTTGTCTCTCGAAGTCCTTTCTTCTTTATTTTTTACTTTCTGATATTCCTGTTTCCATTTTCCAGGCAATCAACGGAATGAATATTGCCCTACGAGCACTGGAATGACAAATTCATAGAATTGGACCAAGAATGTTGCATGGCATGTGATATGTGAAGGTCCTTTCATGAAAACTATGGAATTCCGAATGTAGTTTAACTTCTCTGCTATGCAGTTTCACTGCAGAATTATGTTACAGTGTTCACTGTAGAATTATGTTACATTGTGTAATGATTGTAATTTGAAGGCATCTATAAGAGTAGAGTTTTTTGTTACAATCTGTATCTCCCTTCCCTTCTGTGAGTTAGTCATTTTGTGTGACTTTGTTTTTTTTTGAGTTTGTATTTTTTTTGTTAAATATAATTAACTTAATGTGTTTATGAGAGGCTTCTGATTAGGAAGTTTTTTATAACAAACATAACCGATAAAAGTTTAATTTATAATATCTTCTGTAACATGTTAAAAATCCAATATTTTGAGACAGATAGATTGGAATTCTTATTCCATTTCTTTTACAACAGCAAAAATTAAGAATCAGTCCGTCATGTAGGGAAGAATACACTAAAAACTCTGAAGTAAATAAGTGGAATGAAACAATTAAGAATCAACCGGTCATGTGGGCAAGTAATTTACACTTTTCAGTGTGAAGTAAATCAGAGGAATGAAATAATTGGGTTGTACATCATTGATCATAAATTTTATTCCAATAACATATATTGAGAGAGAAATGTCCAGGTGTGAAGTAAATCAGAGGAATGAAATAATTGGGTTGTAGATTATTGATCATAAATTTTATGCCAATAACATATATTGAGAGAGCAATAACATATATTGTGAGAGAGAAATCTCCAGGTTTATAGAAACATGTTCAAAAATTTGGAAATAGATTGAGTTATTAATTACAATGTAAGTTTACAATCATTTATATTTGACAAGTTTGTTGAGTTTAATTTTAATCCTAATTTTATTTTAAAAAAATGAAATACACAATTATATGACAATACAATTTTTAATTTGAAATATATAATGATGATAGTACCATTTTAACATGTAAATATAATTTTAAATTTTAAGTTCCAAATATTTCAATATGACAATATAATTTTAAGTTTGAAAAATACAAGATATGATCTTACAATTTTAGTTTTAATATTATTTATATAAGGAGCATGGGTAAGAATCATTTTAACTATGGAACAAGATAAAAGAAAAAAATATTAAAAAAAATGGATAGATGTTTTTATTTGAGATTTGGGGTGGAGTACGGACTATGCGTTTTCATCTTTTCATCTACTCACAAGGATAAGACAAGTGTATTGTTGATTTTATGGTATTCCCTCAAAATTCTAAATAAACAATAATTAACAC
>LPNX010385145.1:2699-21793 GCA_001517045.1 Pseudotsuga menziesii | reverse complement strand
CATAATTCTGTGGGCATAGTAGCAATATCTTCCACACATAACAATCTTGTTATGTTTCTTCAGTCTAGCTTGTGCCTTTTCTTCCAGCTCTTTTGTAGTCGCTATCTTCAACTGTGCTTTCAACACGATACATTCACTACATTTACTGAAGTTAGTGTTCTTTGAGAATGCCACATCTAGAAAATGAGTATTCCAAATCTTGCTCATTGTTGGTTGTGATATTGATGGAAAATTTAGCTCTTGAAGAGCCTCATTGATCTCTTTTAACAAAGAACTTTGGGTGTACGTTAATGGCAGCAATATTAAAGGAGCAGATGTTCCATCTTCTTCAACTTGTCATGTTTGGTTCAGTGAAAAGTCTGAATTATCCATTACAATTTTGTGCAATATTTCTATGTCTGCCACAGTATGTGCACGTGGTTTGCATTTGTTGGTGTTACCATGAATTCCTTTGACATGTCCTTGTTGGAAATTATGTTGGTAAGTATAGAAGGTGCTTTGAGGAATATTATGTATCTTGTACCATGCTTTCTTACAAATAATATCTCCATTAAACCTCATGTCCTTTAGTTTATTAATAGTAGGAGGTAGGCCATGGCCATGGCTCTTTGACATGATTGTGTTGGAAAGGAGTGAATTCAAGACAAATTCCCTAATGTCATTTTTTTTAAAGAGTTTCACACCCCTTATAGCAGTTGTAATAGCTTTCCTATCCACATGTTGAAGACAGTCTTGTTTGCAACATTCATTCATTGCCAAAAGTCAGAGTTATTTCTCTTCATCTCTTTGTATTTGAAAGTTTCCAACTTTTTTTGTAGCCACAACTCATTTAATCCTTTTATATGGCCTCGTTGCATGCATAGCAATTGAGTCTGGATCTTTTTCATTATAAATATCATCATCCCATGTGTTTAAGGGACTTGTGCCCACTATAAGATCCCATACCGCCATTTCCTTGGGTGCTTCCTTGACATTTTCATTCACCCTTAAAATCTCACCTTCATTGTCCACCAACTTATTTATTGGCCATCTAACCAAATAATGTATAGACTTGTCCCCAATCCTACATCTTTCACAATTTCTATCTATGTCTTCCACAAAAACATTGAATTCCTTTTCACCTAACATTTCACCCTCAACCATGTCATCCTCATGGGCATTAACTATGATCCCTTTGGCAATGCGCATGCTTGTTCCTGTGCATTCATGTGTAAGAGAAACCTTTTTACATGTGAATGTAAGCCTCTATTGGGGATTATTTACTGAATGATCATGGCAATGAGTTTCCAAATCTGATTCTTGCCAAATCTCATAAGATCCCAATGCACCCCCTAGTGTATTCTCAAATCCTGTTGGATGTGGCAAAAGAGCATCATGTTTTAACACTTTCTCAATGTTAACCACTATGGATCCCTTTTTCACCATCTTGCCATGCACCTTATGACCAATCTCTGTATTGAATATGGAGCCTTCACCCACCTTCAATCCACATTGCAAAAGATCTACCTTCTCTCCAATAGAAAATGCAGAAGAGACATTTGTACCTACACAACAAATTAAACAAACTTAGTATTTGCTCAAAAAAAGCAAGCAATGTACTATAAAAAACACTTAACTTGTGCTTCAAGATTTTAATTTACCTTTGTTATGCCTCAAATATACGATCTTCCATGGATGTAAGTCCCCTTCATCAACATCTTCCACAATCAAATGTGGTTCAATGACATCAATTATCAAAACCATAACATATCCTACATTAAGCCTTTGTCCACCATAATGAGTTGTAGTCTCTATAGATTCAACCCTTCCTAGTCCAACAACTTTACCATTAATTAGGAGGTCAACATAGTCTCCTCTTGTCAAAATTATATTTTCCATTGTAACTCCTCCCAATTTCTGTAACACATTTGAATTGTAGTTTGTAATTAAGGTTAAGCCATATGAAGTGTATGTTCAAAAAAGTAATATAGTTGCAATAATTCAAAACAATAGGGTAGCCCTTTTGTATGCCACGAAACATTGTTACCCTACATCTTGTGCATGCTAGTAAAAAGAAATTTACATATAAATTACACAAAATATATATGAAGAGATAACAATAAGAGATCCAAGAATTATTAGAGAATGATAGATATCAACTCCAATAAAACCACCAAATTCCTATTTGACTTTGGACATGGGACTTATATTATTGATGTATGTGTATGAATGTGTTGGAAATCTAGCTAGAGTTAGCTTCCGCTCTTAAAATGTTGCACGTTGAATGAAAGTTAATGTGTGTTAGTTTTAATAATGTATTTTTTCATCTAACAAAATCACATTGTCATCAATCACATTACACCATGATAGAAATCTAGCTATGTTAGTTTTCATAATGTAGTTTTTCATCTAACAAAATCACATTGTCATCGATCACATTACACCATGATGGAAATCTAGCTGTGTTAGTTTTCATAATGTAGTTTTTCATTTAACAAAATCACATTGTCATCAATCACATCACACCATGATGAAAATCTAGCTGTAGTTAGCTTTCATTCATAAAACATTGCATGGTGACTAAAAGATAATTTGTGTTAGTTTTAATATGGTAGTTTTCTATCTAACACAACCACATTGTTATCAAATACATTACACCATAATGAAAATATAATGGAATTAGCTTCCTTCTAACAACATGGCATGGTAAGTGAAACCTAACATGCGATTGCTTTCATAAGGAAGTTTTCCATATAACACAACTACATTGTCATCAATCACATTGCACTACGATGGAAATCTAGCTGGAGTTAGTTTTCGTTCTTAAAACATTGCACGGTTAGTGAAAGCTAAATTGTGTTACTTTTCATAAGGTAGTTTTTCATATGACACAACCACATTGTCATCAATTAGTTTTTCATCTGACACAACCATATTGTCATCAATTACATAGCACCATGATGGAAATCTAGTTAAAGTTAACTTTTATTCTTAAAACATTCCACCGTGAGTAAAAGGTAATGTGTGTTAGTTTTTCATAATGCAGTTTTAAATCTAACACAACCACATTGTCATCAATCACATTGCACCATGATGGAAATGTAGCTGGAGTTGGCTTTCGTTCTTAAAACATTGCACGATGAATGAAAGTTGATGTGTGTTAGTTTTCATAAGGTAGCTTTCTATCTAAAACAACCACATTGTCATCAAATATATCACACCATGATGGAAATATAGCTGGAGTTATCTTTCATTTTAACAACATGTCATGATGAGAGAAAGATAATGTGTGTTAGCTTTCATAAGGTAGTTTTTTATTTACCACAACCACATTGTCATCAATCACATTGTACCACAATGGATATCTAGTTGGAATTAGCTTTCGTCCTTAACTCATTGCACAGTGAGTGAAATCTAATGTGTGTTAGCTTTCATAATGTAGTTTTCTATCTAGCACAACCACATTGTCATCAATCACAATTCACCATGATGGAAATCTAGTTGGAGTTAGCTTTTGTTCTTAAGACATTGCACGATGAGTAAAAGATAATGTGTGTTAGCTGTCATAAATTAGTTTTCCATCTAACATAGTCATATTGTCCTCAAATACATTATGCCATGATGGAAATCTAGCAGGAGTTAGCTTTCCTTCTAACAACATGACATGATGGTTGAAAGCAATGTGTGTTAGTTCATTGCACCCTGATGGAAAGCTAGTTGGAGTTAGCTTTTGTTCTTAAAACATTGCACGGTTGAGTGAAAGTTAATGTGTGTTAGTTTTTGAAATGTAGCTTTCTATCTAAAACAATCACATTGTCATCAAATACATAACATGATGATGGAAATCTAGCTATAATTAGCTTTCCTTTTAACAATGTGCTAGCTTTCATTCTTAAAGCATTGTACGGTGAATGAAAACCTAATGTGCGTTAGCTCATTGCACCAAGATGGAAATCTAGTTAGTGTTAACTTTTATTTTTAAAACATTGCACGGTGAGTGAAAGTTAATGTGTGTTAGAATTCATAAGGTACTTTTCTATCTAAAAGAGTCACATTGTCATCAAATACATAACACCATGACGAAAATCTAGCTGAAGTTAGCTTTAGTCCTTAAATCATTGCACGATGATTGAAATCTAATGTGTTAGCTTTCATAATGTAGTTTCCATCTAACACAACCAGGTTGTCATCAATCATAGTGCACCATGATGGAAATCTAGTTGTTGTTAACTTTCATAAGTTAGTTTTCTATCTAACACAACCACATTGTCATCAAATACATTACACCATGATGGAAATCTAGTTGGAGTTAGCTTTACTCCTAACAACATAACTGGATTAGTTTTCTATCTAACACAATCACATTGTCACATTGCACCGTGATGAAAATATAGCTGGAGTTAGCTTTCGACCTTAAATCATTGCACGGTGAGTGAAATATAATGTGTGTTCGCTTTCATAATGTAGTTTTCCATTTAACGCAGCCAAATTGTCATCAATCAAAATGCACTATGTTGAAAATCTTGCTAGAGTTAGCTTTAGTTCTTAAAACGTTGCACGGTGAATAATAGTTAATGTGCGTTAACTTTCGTAAGGTATTTTTTCATCTAACACAGCCACATTGTCATCAAATACATTACATCATGATGCAAATCTACCTGGAGTTAGCTTTTCTTCTAACAAAATATCACAATGAGTGAAAGCTAATGTGTGTTAGCTTCCATAAGGTAGTTTTTCATCTAACACAACCACATCATCATCGATCTCATTGCTCCATGATGGAATTATAGTTGGATTTACCTTTTGTCCTTAAATCATTGCATGATGAGTGAAACGTAATCTGTGTTAGCTTTCATAATGTAATTTTTCATCTAGCACAATCACATTGTCATCAATCATAATGCACCATGATTAAAATGTAGCTAGAGTTAGCTTTCATTTTGAAAACATTGCATGGTGAGTAAAGCTTATGTATGTTAGCTTGCATTAAGTAGTTTTTCATCTAACACAACCACATTTTCATCAAATACATTACACCATGATGGAAATCTAGCTGGAGTTAGCTTTTCTTTTAACAACATGGCACGATGAGTGAAAGCTAATATGTGTTATCTTTCATAAGGTAGTTTTCCATGTAACACAACCACATTGTCATCAAACACATTGCACTATGTTGGAAATCTAACTGGAGTTAACTTTCGTCCTTAAATCATTACACAGTGAGAGAAATCTAATGTGTGTTAGCATTCATAATGTAGTTTTTTATCTAGCACAACCACATTGTCATCATTCACAATGCACCAAGATGAAAATATAGCTAGAGTTAGTTTTCCTTCTTAAAACATTGCATGGTGAGTAAACTAATATATGTTAGCTTTCATAAGATAGTTTTCCATCTAGCACAGCCACATTGTTACCACATACAATACATCATGATGAAAATCTAGCTAGAGCTACATGGAACTATAAGGGAAAGCCTATGTAGTTTTCCATCTAGAACAACCACATTGTTATCACATACAATACATCATGATGAAAATCTAGCTAGAGCTAGTTTTCCTTCTAACAACATGGCACTATAAGGGAAAGCTTATGTGTGTTAGCTCATTACAACATGACAGAAATCTAGCTAGAATTAGATTTTTTTTTAACATGGCACGATGAGTTATAGCTAATGTGTATTAGCTTTCATAAGGTAGTTTTCCATGTAATACAACCCCATTGTCATCAATCACATTGCGTTGTGTTGGAAATCTAGCTGAAGTTAGCTTTCATCCTTAAATCGTTGCACGATGAGTGAAATCAAATGTGTGTAAGCTTTCATAGTGTAGTTTTCTATCTAACAAAGTCACATTGTCATAAATCACATTGCATCATGATAAAAATCTAGTTGGGGTTAGCTTTTGTTCTTAAAACATTGCACAGTGAGTAAAGGATAATGTTTGTTAGCTTTTATAAGGTAGTTTTTAATCTAACATTGCCACATTGTCTCATTACACCATGATGGAAATATAGCTGGAGTTATCTTTCAACCTTAAATCGTTGCACAATGAGTGAAATCTAATATGTGTTACCTTTCATAATGTATTTTTTCATTTAGCACAACCACATTGTCATCAATCAAAATGCACCATTTTGGAAATCTAGCTAGAGTTAGTTTTCATTCTTAAAACGTTGCACGGTGAGTAATAGCTAATGTGTGTTAGCTTTTGTAAAGTAGTATTCCATCTAATACAGCCACATTGTCATCAAATACATTACACCATAATACAAATCTAGCTAGAGTTAGCTTTCCTTCTAACATGGCATGGTGAGTGAAAGATAATGTGTGTTAGTTTTCATAAGGTAATTTTCCATCTAACACAACACATCGTCATTGATCACATTGCACTGTGATGGAAATCTAGCTGGAGTTAGCTTTGATCCTTAAATCATTGCACAGTGAGTGAAATCTAATGTGTTAGCTTTCATAATGTAGTTTTCCATCCAGCACAACCACATTATCATAAATCACAATGCACTATGATGGAAATATAGCTAGAATTAGCTTTCATTGTTAAAACCTTGCATGGTCAATAAAACTAATGTATGCTAGCTTTCATAAGGTAATTTTTCATCTAACACAACCACATTGTTATCAAATACATTACACCATGATGGAAATCTAGTTGGAGTTAGCTTTCCTTCTAACAACAGGGCGCTATAAGGAAAAGCTTATGTGTGTTAGCTCATTACACCATGATGGAAATCTAGCTGGATTTATCTTTCCTTTAAACAACATGGAATAATGAGTGAAAGCTAATGTGTGTTAGCTTTCATAAGGTAGTTTTCCATTTAACACAACCACATTGTCATCAAGCACATTGCATCATGTTGGAATTATAGCTGGAGTTAGCTTTCATCCTTAAATCGTTGCACGGTGAGTGAAATCTAATGTGTGTAAGCTTTCATAGTGTATTTTGTCATCTAGGACAACCACATTATCATCAATCACACTGTACCATGATGGAAATCTAGCTGGAGTTAGCTTTCATTCTTAAAACATTGCACAGTAAGTAAAGCTAATATCTATTAGCCTTCATAATGTAGTTTTTCATCTAACACAACCACATTGTCATCAAATACATTACACCATGATGAAAATCTAATTGGAGTTAGCTTTCCTTCTAACAACATGGGACTATAAAGGAAATCTTATATGTGTTAGCTCATTACACCATGATGAAAATCTAGCTGGAGTTAGCTTTCTTTTAACAACATGGCACGATAAGTGAAAGCTAATGTGTATTAGCTTTCATAAGGTAGTTTTCCATCTAACACAACCACATTGTTACATTGCACCATGATGGAAATCTAGCTGGAGTTAGCTTTCAACATTAAATCTTTACACGATGAGTGAAATCTAATGTGTGTTTACTTTCATAATGTAGTTTTCTATTTAACACAACCACACTGTCATCAATCAAAATGCACCATTTTGGAAATCTAGCTAGAGTTAGCTTTCGTTCTTAAAACGTTGCATGGTGAATAATAACTAATGTATGTTAGCTTTTGTAAGGTAGTTTTCCATCTAACACAGTGACATTGTCATCAAATACATTACACCATGATGCAAATCTAGTTGGAGTTAGCTTTCATTCTAACAACATGGCACAATGAGTGAAAGATAATGTGTGTTAGCTTTCATAACGTAGTTTTCCATCTAACACAACACATTGTCATTGATCGCATTGCACCATGATGAAAATCAAGTTGGAGTTAGCTTTCATCCTTAAATCATTGCACGATGAGTGAAATCTAATGTGTGTTAGATTTTATAATGTAGCTTTTCATCTAGCACAACCACATTGTCATCAATTACAATGCACACTGATGGAAATCTGGCTAGAGTTAGTTTTTGTGCTTAAAACATTGTAGGGTTAGTAAAGCTAAAGTATGTTAGATTTCATTAGGTATTTTTCAATGTAACACAGCCACATTGTTATCAAATAAATTACACCATGATAAAAATATAACTGGAGTTAGATTTCGTTCCTTTCTAGGAGAGTACATTGTGTCATCTACTATTACAGCCCAGTTGGATATGATTGCCTTCCTCATTGTGGTGGTAAGAGGAAATTCAATGATGTAAAGGATTACTCTTTGTACATTATATTGACTTATAAAGTTAAGCCTTTTAAAACAACAACAAAAAAGTATTTACTAGTTTCATCCAACCTCCCCTCCAAGCATATAGGACATTTCCAAATTGAAATATTCATCTCTATGAGAAGAAATAGAAAACCTGCTGGTTATCTTTATAATTTTATTTCTTGAAGTCACATATACTGAACAAAAGGAGACCCAAGCTCCAAAAATTCTCATAAACTTCCATATTGTGCACCTTTATTAAGTTAAATTCCATACATATATGGAGCAAACGCTTTGTTGTATTCCACTTGTGTAATGATTCAAGGATTCAACTTGTATGAAGGATCCAAATGCTACTACAACAATTGCTTCACAATATACCATGCAAACCTATCCAAACTTTCCATGAGTGCCCCACGTGGGTTGAACAATACTCCAAACAAGGCATGAATGGTCACACAGGTAAATCACCCCCTATAGGGCTTTTGTTTCATACACGAGCCCCTAACACACATCAAACCTGGATTTTTTAAGGATTTTATGACTATTGTTTATACTTTTGTCACATTTTCTAATGCAAAAAAGGCTATATCAAATTTGTATATTGTTATTTTAGGGCACACAATGCACTCAAAACCCCTCCAAATAGTTTGTAAATGAGAATTGAGTTCTCTTACCATCCCCGCTCATGCCCAAAATTGGAGCTTTAACCATCAAAATTGGACTAGAACTTACCAAAGCTAGTTTTATGTTGTTATTCATCACCTTTTAAGACTGAAACATGCCCAAAAATGTATTTCAACCCTTAGATTCAGCCCATATTCAAAGGTTATGTCTTGTTACTGCTAATTTATAGTCGAAAATGATCCCCACAAGACAATTGTGAAATATTTCCTAAAGGCTTCCTCGCCAACTCAGTAGTAACCCCCAAGTAAGTATCTTCAACTTTGTCCAATACATATGCCGCCTTCTCAGCACTGCAGGTAATGGTTTCTTGTGGAGCTAAACTCGAACTCAGACTATATATATGTGTAACTTTTCATTTGAATGGGTTATCCTGAGCGCTCATTACCTGCGCAAATACTTATATAAAACCCAAAGAATCCATGTTTTTTTTGTGGGGGAGGACGTACATATTTCGAAACCTTCTTGTTTTAGGGTTACAGGCCAGGAGGGAGAGGTTGCAGAACGAAAAGAAAGTTTCCCTCTGATGGGTAGGAATGCCCTTGGACCCTTTCCCCCACTTCCATAGCTGACTAGTAAGGCTCTGGATCCATAGATACTCACTTGTCTACTTAGATTGGCTTATATCCTTGGTTACCACCCTATACTCCCTGAATAAAAACAACCCGTTTAACCCATCTGTAGCTTATTCTAAAATATCAAATTTTCAACATCTTAGCGCTTCAAGATATTAAAGTTTTGTGTTTACTTCTTTGAGAAAGCACCATTTTACTTCATTGCCTCCTATTCACCCTCCTTAAGTGTCTTTCTCTCTTTCATGAAAATGAACAGACAAAGCATAATGAATCTGTTGACTACCAACTTTTTTTTACCATCCACCAATTGAAAGAAACCCTGATCTTTGGCACTTATAAATCATCTTCTTGCACTTCTTGTCAACAATTAAAATTTGATTATTACTGAAGGAAAGCATTGAACTGTGGGCTATGCTTCATTATCCAACTAACATAAAATAATTTTTTTCTGTGAACCAGGGACATCATCATAAATAACAACCTCTTACCTCTCATCTGAACTTTCCCACTTCTCAACTCTGCATTTTCTCCACCACTCGAATACAGAATTAGAGTTGGATTTGTCCTCAACAAAATCAATATACCAATCTTTCTAATTAGTAAAATGTTGTGAGAAACTTGAATTGAGCATAACACTCCTACTCTCCACCACCTGGCCTAAGCTGAATTGACAGCTAATCAGCCAGCTGTTGGAACGACCTTTTAGTTATTACACAATTGTTGATGAAGTCCAGTTTTTTGACAAACTCACATCTTATCCTTTTATTTAAAATTACATGCTTATTTTGTGATAAAAGTTTGGTGACAGTTGGCATGCTTCTTTAGTGATTACGGGTGTGCCAATGGGATGCTAGTTAGCATCTCTTGATATAATTTCTCATGTCAATAGCTCTCCTGGATTTACCCAACCATGTGTTCCTGCTTGTCATTTTTCAAGATTTCCAACCAAGAAATTTAAAGTATTCTTGTATGATATCTGTTTTCTCCCCAAGATATTTTACTCTTTAGGTCCATCCTTTGGAGGCATTTGTATTAGACCACTATGGATCAGAATTGCATTAGATAGTAGAAGTTTATGCCCACACTCCTCAGAGATCATTTACCGGTAATGCTAGGCTTTCTGGTAAGTAGCTCATTTTTTTGATGAATTTGTACCCAACCTCCATAGTTTACCCTCATCCTTACTAATTGCTTCAATGCTTCCAGGTTATTCTGTAAACTCCTAATTCTTGTCTCTTGTCCAACCGCCTCTGCTCATACTTTTCTTGATGAGTCCAACCCTTGTAGTTTTCTCCAGGTCTAAGTTACTATTTCAATGCTTCTAGGTTATTCAGCAAGATTCTAATTGTTGCCTCTTATCTGGCAGCCTGTGTTTTCCCATAACACATTGTTCAGGGAGTCATTCAATGCCTTAAAGGAATAGCAATTTTTAAAATTTAATTAGCAATCTCTTTTGGGAGCTTTTTTCTCATAGTCCTCCTATTTGTAGCATTTAATATCCAATATCAATTGTTTTTTAGGTACCCTATTAGTGAGGGGGACTTGTTAAACAATTTTTAATACTTGTTGATGGGTCAGTGTTTGAACCTACGATAATATCATGAATTCAACGTACATGAACTCAAGTGTCCTTACCTGTACATTAACCATCTGTTAGACTACCTTTCCAATGTTGCAGCAACTGCTAGCTTCTTGAGACTCATGAAGAGTTGAAATTTGGTCCAAAGGGCACAAAGCTAGATTTCCACACAGATACCGGGACTATTAAACTAACTTTTGACACTAATACTTTGTCAGGAATATATTCAACTTATAAACCTCCACAATTCGGTGTGCCTATGGCTTTCAACAGTCCTCACAAACTAAATTCCAACTCAGTAATACCAGGAGGATCATATGGCCACTCAATTAATTTACATCCGCAACCAAATACGTCAGTTTTAGTGGCAGTTGTATCATCATCAAGTGCTACTTCTGTGAGGTTTGATCAATGGAACTTAATAAAACTGAACCTCTTGACTTGTATATCACATCTCCTTATAGAGGTGTGCTAAAGTGGAGATCCCAAGTATGTCTATTGCCTATGTAATACATTGTCTCCTAAGTTTTGATCTTCTGTCAATACTCAAGACAATGGAATTTCCATGAATCTTTAAAAGGTGGAAGTCAGAGAGTACATTTACAACTGTCCATATCACCCCTTAAGAGGATGTTGTTTCATTTGGTTTGTGGATGATCCTTTTGGTATTTGCTTTATTGGGCCTCACAGTGCCAACAGATCTAGTTTTAATGTCAATTGGTTATCAGCGCATTCTTTGCAGCATGTCTCCATAACAATGTAAGGCGTTCGAGTAAGGCACAACCCTCCTCATTAACAAGAACCAAGTTTACCTCACATGTGGCCATTTGGAAATGCTGGAAGGTATATGCCTGACTTGCAGCTAAATTCTTCACATTCTAGAAGACTGTTTTCAGGTGATTAGTCTGCAGACACAGGCCCAACAGGTGTAAGCACTAGTGCCCAACTGCGCCAGTCCAATATGTTTCATGTGCCACCTGCTAGTATACAGAGGAGTTTGCATTCAGTTGGATGGAATGAAAGTTCTATGACTAGACTTGGCAATGCTTCCAGCTCTAATGCTGGTGTAAGGGAGTGCTCATCTTCTCAGAAAGAAGAAGCTACTTCAATAAACATGATGATGGGTATTCCTAGCAATACCTGGTTTGCTGCAGGTTTAGAGAACAGAGAAACCAACCATGAATCTGGAAGCTGGGTTCCAATGAACCAAAATTCAAATGGACCTGGGGAAATTGCTTCTTCAATGATACATCCACTACCAAGTATGCCTTGGGGTTCACAACATGTTCCTTTCACATAAGAACCTAGGAGGGGTGGTGGAGCTGCTCAAGGACAGGGCTTAGCATCCTCTGTTTCCAGGCCTGCACAAGGCAGTCATTTTCATCCTTCGTGATCTACTCATTCCTCTTCATCGTCAGATATGCCTGTGCCACCAGTCACTGGTTTGCAGTTCCCACAATATGTTCAATCAATGTTATTGATGGAATGCCATGGTGATGGAACGATAGGTGTTCCTTTTGGGTCACTGCAAGCAATTGCTTCTGAAGGTGGTGGGAAAAACAGACTAATGACTGAGGTTTGTATCCTACCAAGAGTTTTGAAGGAAGCTTTGCTTTATAGGAAATAACTAGCATATATGGATGGCATTTTTTTATGTATTTACTTGTCTCTGAGGTGGCTATAATTTCAGTTTTGGCTCTTGATGAAAGATCTATTGCTAGAGATCCTTGCTTGTTAAAGAATCCTAGGTAGTAGTGTGTGCAGAGCAAGTTGGACAAGTGTCTTAATGAATCTCATCAGCTTTGTCCCCAACTTCGAGACACTTTGCATCTATCTTAAAGTAACTTAGCTGTATTCTGGACTGTTGCCTTTGGTCTAAACATTGTGATATCAGCCAAATGACATATAATATTTTCCCTGTCAAAAGTTGCATTCTAAAAATGAGCCTCCGATCTTGACTGTCCCATCTTTCCCAAAAAATGATCCCTTTTCATTGAAGCCAATGATGGAGAATTGTGTATTCAACAACAATTCATGCTGAGAAATCTCTGCTAACTTTGTAGTGATGTATAACATGGTTATTGGGTTTTTCTTTGTAGAAAATCATGCAACAACCATCTATAAGGGGACGCCTTACATTATTATGGATCACATGTAAGGATAGGGGTAGGTGCTACAATGGCCAGTAATAATGTTGTTTTTGTTCCAAAAGAGTTAATTTAGTGCTTTCAAGGTATTGGTAAATTCACGTTGAATCAATTTGGGAACCCTACTACCACTTCAATATGGAAATAAGGATGGCTATCAACTAAAGACTTAGGTTTGTTGGTGGATTATGATGACTCCTGGGAAAATTTTGTATCGAAAATGCAGAGAGTGTATATCAGACTTGGTGATTTTGTTGATGCTTTTACATTTTCTAACAAACAGATGAGAAAATTAAAGCTTATTGAAAGAAGATAAATATTATTGTCTCATGAAGAACTAGAATTTAATTTAAAATTCAAATAATTTGAATTCTATCCCTACAGTTAATCTTTATGATAAGGGAAATTAAAATGACAAACAAGCAATGATACAAAAATTGATTCTCAGAACTATACTCTAGACAGATAATGGAGAATATTCAACAAGACATTCTTGTTCTTGATTCTGTAGTAATGAATTATTGTAGAAGATAATGTTGTCTCTGTACCTATGGAAGTTGTTGACGGAAGAATTAGTTTTCCAGGAATACTTGATTCAACAGTACTTGCACCATAAATGACAGATTCTGTGATTTCTCCTTCAACTGTTGAAGGGAATACACAAGATTCTTACATTTCAACCCCAAATTACTTGAATAAATTCAAATTTGAACTTGAACCTGCATTTTTCACTTTGAAAAATCAATTACAAGAATACTCCTCTCCTTGGTTGTTGACGATTGCAGAAATAATTTCCAGTTTCTTTGAGGACCAGAATCCTTATCATGATAAACAATTGAACATTCTATTGACGAAGGAGTATCCACTGTTTCAGCAAGATTGTGAGTCCTTGTTTTTTTTAATTGGGTGAACCCCTTAGATTGAGTACAAGAGAGGGTCAAAGTTCAAACACCTTTACAATATCAGCTTTTTCATTTGACGACTTATGGCTAAGAAACTCCGCATATTTTGTTGGATAAGATTTAAAGTCATTGTTTTAACATAAACAGTTTAATTTTTGCATTAAAAGGGGCTGCAACCAAGCTGGACATCGAGACAATACAAAGTTGACCATGTTCAGGTCCAAAAAACATATGCTCTGATCTAAGTCCTGACAGCAGAATATAGCCTATAGTGTTCTGTAGCATTGCTTACAACACCAAACAAAGGAGCACCACTAGAGTAACCTCTAAAAAGGACTCCTAGAAATAAGACAAATTTACAGTACATTGACGATTACAAAGTTAAGAAAGCATATATGCTCATGGCATCATCCTAGGTATGATTGGAGGGATCAGATTCATGCTTGTCTACTTTCATGTCGTCCTGCAGCTGATAAACTATTTTTGTCTTCCTTGAAATCCATAGGGAAAGAGCCCACTGAAATATTCACATTTGGAGCTGAGGAGAAAGAACCGTTACTAAGTGTTATGACCATGGCTTTCAATGTTGCACATTCCTCCTCTAAGTCCTAACTTTGCCTCTTCTATTGAACCAAGATATCCATTATGAATGGATTCTATGAGACCTTCTGTTGTTCTAATTCATGGCCTTTGGTTGATGGAGAAAATTGAGGTTCTGTTCCTAGTGATAAGATCCTCTTGGCATCGTAAAAACCTGTGAATTTCTTGTATGTCTATCTTAAAAGAGAGGGTATTAAGACTGTCCATATTGCTCAACAGAAATGGATTTTAATTCCTCTTAAAGACACTCACTCTATCCCTATACACCAAAAGAAAACTAAATTCTCTGCAACCAAGGAGTTGAGAAGGCTTTACCCTCAAATGTGAGACTCATGTACCCAGAATGTTGAACATACACCAAGCATGGAACTCGCAAACTTGAAATTTTGCAGGTGCAGAGACAAGATTCCTTGTCCCATCTTCCTTTACCCAAAGCCACAGGTGAACATGTTTAGTGACTACAACTGATGTTTTTTGGCCCAGGAAAACCCAGAAGTGTTCACTAGGGTGGTAAGTAATGGAATTCTACCCAGGGTACGCCCTAAGTGAACAGACGTGGAGGCTATCCCTATTAACTATGCAATCTCACAAATCTTATGACTATTTCCAATTGCATATTGAGTGCAATAACTGTAGGCTTCATAAAATACTTTCTCTGTGCAGACTGCTAACCCAGGACTGAGTCTGCAAACCTAGAAACATCCCTCCTTTGTTTCCTTCTTCAACTCACTGATGTGAGAATTAAAGGAGGGTACAATGGCAGTGATGAATGAATGTGGCTTTAGCTAGTCTGCAACTTGAGTCTGGGAGGAATTAATGGTCGTAATTTTATACCACAGCTTCCTTTTTGTGTTCAATTGATAGAGGAGACCAAACATTTGGTTGAAAATTAGTGGTCATCCTGGGTTTTTTGTGATTTCTCCAGACCCTTTTGCAATTGGCCATTGTGGCTCTCTCCCACTGGGGTGGACGATGTCTAGTTTTAAAAAGAGTGATTTTTATTTAGTATTTGGTCTTTGGTTCTCAAGTACATGGTATTAAGTGAGTGGTATTTGGCCTGCTTCGACAGAATTTGAGCCTTCCTTCCACTTTCCCCAATGCTTTCCACCAAAAACCAAATTCTTGATCCCTACGTAATTGTCACAAGCGAAACCAAGGGAAATCAACAAATGTTATTCAATTAGTGTTCCAACACAGCCCTGTACACTCAGAAAGGAAACAACCATGTGATAGCATTATTAGGCACAGATTATGTGATCTTACCTACACTTCACAACTATATATATTCCTCCACTGTAATTACATTACCTACCCTTTTATGGAGAAAAAGATTGGCTTCAATAGTATGCTTGAGGCTAAAATATATATGCGAACCAAGAGATTTTTTAACACAAAAAGTGCAGGTACCAGGGGTAACAAAAAATATAGAGAAGGAAAACAATAGTAAGATGCAGGAATTACTGAGACCACAAGGTCAGAATGACTCAAAGCCAAGTTACCTGTACAAGATTTGTAACAGAGAATCTTGGATATTAGATATGAGTAGTTTAAAAAAGAAAATGGACCTTAAAGTTTAAACATATACTATATGGCATTCCCTATGCTTCATTCTGGTAACCACAAATCCTCTTGTGCAATTGATAGGATTGAGGTTGAAAAGCTAGGATAAAATCCCACTTGAAGGAAGCCTTGAGACAGTTTTCTGATATGTTTAGCTCATGTGTATCTACAAAGTATGATTAATGGATGAGCCAAACAAACATACAAACATTGAACTATATGTTGAGATTTAAAAGAGAGAAGGATCGAACCCTAAATACTGTAATAAACAAAAGAGGAAACAACACTAAGGAAATGCAGCATAAAACCCATAAAAAGTGTGTTAGTGCTGAACCATGAGTATGCTAGAGAGAGAAGATCACAACCATAACAACAAAGAATAAAAGAGAGCACACTATGTAAAGGTTCCCATAGGATAATTATGTGAATAAAGAACAAAATAAAGAAAATGATCACTTTATGTGAAACAGAAATAAGAGTACTACTTTCTCCAAGAGGAGTTATGGGCCCACACAATTAATCCTTATTCACTAGGTTGGTTTTGTTACCCCATATTTTGTAGGGGTGACCAAATGATTCTTGCACTTGTGATTTTTATCACAAACAGTAGTTCCACAAAGGAGAGTGATGGATGTTTGCATCAGACACACTTCTAGCATCTTTCAACTGACAGATCAGGATGACTTAATTTGATGGAGTTGGTGTCAGATGTGCTCCAGTGCTATGCCATGTGCCTTCTCCATATGACTGATGATTTTTGTCTAGTTTGGAATCTGGATCATGATTTTGGTAGTCGATGGTGTTACTCTATAATGGCTCAGAGTCATTGAGGCTCATTGGACTATACATATTAAGGAGACTGATATAAAAATAGATTTTCTCTGTCAAGGATTTATGATATAATTAAGGAAGAAGGAAGAGATACTTGACACCGTGCAAAAGAATATTCAATCTTAACTTGATACCACTTCTTCCCATGCACTGTTGGCTACTCGTAAGCAGTTTTCCCAAGTAGGATTTGGTTCCAAAATGCTTTGTCAAATGGGATAATACAACATAACAAGGAATCATTTCTCCTATTGAGCCTGAAATGAGACCAAAGCAAACAGCCCTTGAATATGTTGAGACTTCACTGCAACATGGAAGACACCTTTCTAGTTCTACCATTGATTTACATGGACCGTATCACACACCATCAGCTGAGTTGTTCATTGATGATAAACTAGAGCTGTGGGTGATTGCATATTCTTCCCACTCATACATACTATGATATCCCTTTTTTGTTCATATTATCCTTTGTTTGTACATATTGATTTCTGAGTAATATAAACAGTATTTTTTAGAAAAACAAATATATCTATTTATAGACACACACAAAAGCATGCAAGCATGATATCCAAGATCTACTTTAAGTTGAAATCATATGCAAGATAAATAAGCAACGGGAAAAGCTTACTCTGATTTCTTAGCCTGGGTTTTTTGTGATTGCTCCAGACCCTTTTGCAATTGGCCATTGTGGTTCTCTCCCACTGGGGTGGACGATGTCTGGTTTTAAAAAGAGTGATTTTTATTCAGTATTTGGTCTTTGGTTCTCAAGTACAGGGTATTAAGTGAGTGGTATTTGGCTTGCTTTTAAAGGACAAGGAGTTGAGAAGGCTTTACCCTCAAATGCGAGACTCATGTACCCAGAATGTTGAACATACACCAAGCATGGAACTCACAAACTTGAAATTTTGCAGGTGCAGAGACAAGATTCCTTGTCCCATATTCCTTTTCCCAAAGACACAAGTGAACATGTTTAGTGACTACAACTGATGTTTTTTGGCCCAGGAAAACCCAGAAGTGTTCACTAGGGTGGTAAGTAATGGGATTCTACCCAGGGGATGACCTAAGTGAAGAGACGTGGAGGCTATCCCTATTAACTATGCAATCTCACAAATCTTATGGACATTCCCAATGAAAAACAAGTGTACCAGGGCATGAGTGGGAAAGTTGAAAATGATCCTAGGTCATGATACTCATGGAGGTGCACCTATGAATCCCATTTCATTATCAACTATTCCTAATTTCCATAGAACAACTATCGAAGATACAAATGCTTTATTATTCGAACTCAATGTGATATATAGGAGATATGACTATATCACATTATTTCATAAGCTTAAACTGTTTCCTACTACCCTGAAAGGGGAATCCTTAATATGGTTTATGGGACTTGGTGATGGTACCATAAACTCTTGGGATGAAATGAAGAATTCATTTCTTGAGAATTACCAAGAGTATTGCAAATCTTGAGAGTTGAGGGAGGATACATTTAATATGACACATAAGGAATAAGGGAACCTGGAGGACTATGTAGAGTGTTTTCAATCTAATTTGCATAGGTATCCACACAACACTCTAGGTGGTGACATCTTGAAGACAATTTTAATTTGAGGGATGCGGGATGAATGGCTGGATATGGTGAACCTAGTGGTAAAAGATGATATATCAAAACAAATTTATGAGACAATCTATTACTTATGAAAAATATTCTCATGGGGAGATTCTATAAGCAAACTATGAATCAAAGACTTTTCCAATAGAGCCATGAAGTTATCCAATGGAGGAGTAACCTATGTGGAGATTGGAATCTTGTTAAAGGATTTTAAGACTGATATCCTCAACACATTATCTTCCCAGCTATATTTTTTTCAAGGTAATAAAATACAAATTTGATACTGAGAAGGAACTTGCTATTTTCTTCCCACAATGTAGAAAACAACATTCCTCAAAGGAATTTTTATTGAAAACTGTTGCAATTTGTGGGTGGGATTAGGATCATCCTACAAAATCATGCCCATAACTCCTATGAGTAAAATAAGTGTACCAAGGGACTAGTAGGTTGAGCCATCCTACTTTTTATCCCTGAATAATCCATGGAAAGCTCAACCACAAC
>LPNX010385141.1:160406-195635 GCA_001517045.1 Pseudotsuga menziesii | reverse complement strand
AAAACAATTTAAATGGTTACCTCTTTGCTCTGACATTGTGACGAAGATGGGTTGCTTTGGAGCGATGGTCGCTGTACCTCGGTCGAGTTCTCTGTCCCTCGATCGAGCTCTGTCCCTCGGTCGAGCGATTGAAAATGACAAATGGGGCCTCCGCGGCCCCATTTTATAATTTAAAAAAAAAAAGATACCTCGACCGAGGTATGGACCTCGGTCGAGCTATGTACCTCAACCGAGGTACATACCTCGGTCGAGGGTTTATAAAGCCCTCGACCGAGGTATTTTTTAGCCCTCGGTCGAGGTATGTACCTCGGTTGAGGTACATAGCTCGACCGAGGTCCATACCTCGGTCGAGGGATTTATTAACCCTCGGGCGAGGTTTTAATACCTTGGTCGAGGGTTTATAAAGCCCTCGACCGAGGTATGTTTTTTTGTTTTTGGCAAGATGCGCTTGCCAAAAAGTGTTACCCAGGTCCGTGGATTCACCCTAGTAAAAGCATCCATAGTCATGGATCCCATACGTAGTTCGTGAAACTCTTTCACCTTTTTGTCAAAGAATATTTCCGACATATATTTATCTTGAAATATTTTTCAGAAATTACTCCAACATATTTCTCTTAACTCATATTTATCGGTATGTTTCAAATCTCTCCACCATCTCTCTGCTTTACCATTTAAATTATAGATGGTCAGTCAAGCCTTCATCTCACTAGATTAGTTGTGTACTCGGAAATATTTTCTCATACCCAAAAACCATTCTTCAGCTTTTTCCCCCATGTTCACTTCCCCTTCATAGGTTGGGGCTCTTATTTTTCTGAACTCCTCTTGATGATTGTGATTGCTTCTTTGTTTCTTTCTGCATGGATAAAGAGAGTCATTACTGGAGGGACTCTGATAATATTCTTCTAGAGGTTCAGGGGTCTCTTCCTCTTTCCCTTCTTTTCTTAGGTTGCTGGCCCATTTATGATAAGGTTCTTCCTTGAAAGTCTTTGTGGAATGAGTGGGTTTTCCATACAGCCTTGCTCCCATCATATTTCACAGCAATGCTTTATTAATTACTTGTTGTTCCTTTCTTTCATTCAGAATATCATCTCTAAAACTTTGCAATTCTGCTTAAATATTGTGTATGGTTTTCATAATATCAGAATTCAACTCAACCACTAGTTCTGATTCCTAGGTGGGGGTGTTCATATTCCCTTGTCAGCTGTTATCTTCTTCGTTAGTCATAATCTAATTTTTTCTGTTAAAAAATCTTGGAATTGCAAAATTTTAATAACAAATTTTTTTTTTGTTGGTTAGCAAAAATTGAAAACATACTTTACTTTCCTTGCAATGAATGGATAGTATGCCCATTAGGTCTTTTAGTGTTGAAACTGGGATTTTATACCACTTGTAATGTCCCCAAAAATTGGAAAAAAAAAATTAGTAGGCTAGTCGAAACTACCTGTGCTGGACATTACTGGACTGGCAGAGTGTGCCATACTCTATATATACTACTTGTTTTGACGTAAGTTGTTCTTACGTCTTGCTTCCTCGCTTTTATATTTGATTATTATGGCTTGATTATAGTGATAGGTTCCTACAACACTTATTATCTATGTGACACAGATTCATTGCTTGTGTGATCCTAATGTACTATGGTGTAAATGTTTTAAGACATGTTCATGTCCTAACCTATTTTTATTATATGTTTATTTTAAAGTTTGTAATACTTTGTAAAACCTTTGGCTAAAAAATTATATATTCCATGAAATATTTCATATGCCATGGTATTAGGGCTTAAATCCTGAGGTATTTGATGCATGTAATAGTTTAAACCTTAATTTAATTTGGGGTGGCAAGTTTACAATATAGTCCATAGACTATACGAATATGGGTCTCGTTTGTATCATAATGGTCGCCAAGGTGGCGCTTTCAATGTTCCTTGGGAAGAGAGGAAACCACACTTAGGGCTTGGCCCAAGTGTTAGTCTGGTCATTTCGCAGCATTGCTACTTGCTCTTTGCTCCGGTTCAGTATGAAGGAAATGAATTAGATGGCTCAATAGACAAGTATGATGTTTGTTCGGTTTCGCAGCATCAGTTTCCTGTTTTAGCTTGTTTAACATATCATACTTCTCATCATGGATTTTGTTTTCTTTTTGTAGGTTACAGGGGTGGAAAGGGAATGCATGATTCGTTACTCGAGGGCAAGGCCATAATAAAATCCATACCCTGACGATAAGCCTACTGAGCAAGTATTCACTTGTCACCTCTTGGATTCATGGTTATGACTGAGTTGTCACTCATTGATGGTTGAGTTTGCTTGAGTCTGGTTCCAATGGATGCATTTGGGTTTTGGTGGTTTGACTGTAGCTTAAAAGGGATTTGTGTTTGGAATGCTACAGGTATTACACGGGAGCTTCACTTGTTGACCAATATCCTATCATGTTAGTTCATATTGCGGGTTTTAAAATTATTAAAAATTGAACCAATATATTCTAGGTATTGGGGGGATGATGGGTTTAAGGTCGGGGTGGGTAGGGTGGTTTATAAGGATTGAGGTATAAAAAGGGGTGGGGAGGAGGTTTTAATCATTGGGAGGGGGTTTCAACAAAAAAATGTTTGGGTCAATATCTATGGAAATTAAGGGTATTCTTTAATATCCCACGATCGCACATGCTATGTGAGAGGTTCACTAAGTGAAGTCCCCGTGAGGTATTGGGATTTCACTAGTTGGGGTTTTTCATTTCTCCTTCGGGACTGAATCATTTAGATGTAAAGGAATATATTTATGGGAACTTTGTGTAGCGAAAAAGGTCTGGGTAACTCCATGACAAGATCTGTCCATTTTTTATTTAGTGTTTTGGTTATGAAACTGGCCATGTGAAGCACCATTTCTTGCAATGGTTGAAGGACGTAAGCAAATTACTATGTAAACTCTTTAATGGATTATGAAGAATGATTTTATAAATATATATGTCACGTTTGATTTTGTGGTTATTAATATGGGTGGAATGTATAAATATTCCTTCGTGATTTACTTTGTTTGTAAGGATTACAATGGGTGTCAGCATTATGGCTTGGGGCCATGTCATGAATGGAATTGCCACTCACCATTGTAGCTACGATAACATAAATCGGTGCAGACTTACTAGGGTTTATAATTTAAAATGTAAACCCTAAGAGAATTTGACAGCGAAAAATAAAAGCATATAGGGTTAGAACATATAATATAAACACTTACATACTCTTTCCAGTACTTATTGTGGGAAATGAAATAGGCCGTCCAAAACCTCATACCTGAAAAAGTGAAGCTCCTCTAATGGCTGAAACTTGCACACTCAATTATCCAACATTAACAATTTACAGATAGATCTGAACTCCATATAGATGACTGAATCACTTGGAAACTACCATGTTCCATGAAACCACGACCCGAAACCATTCCTTGTTTTAATTTGTATCCCCCTGAACTGTTTCCAACATGGAAGTAGCTTAGAGCTCCTAAGGTGAGGCTACCCTAGTTAGTATACTAGGTTTGGATCAGTTCTCCTCCTTCCTCTTAGGGAAATGTTCTCCAATAACTCTCTTGAGAAATAAGAAAAAAGAATAATGACTCCAAAAAGATAGATAGATGAGATCCCCAAGCCTCTCCTTGGCTTGGGACTTTATAGACAGACTTTTCAGTCAAAGGGGCAGCTAAATCAAGAATCACTTGATTTCTTGATTTAACATTTTTTATTTAACTTTAGTACTTTTACTATTTTAACTTATAAACTTTTAACTAGTTCCTAATTGGACTTTTATAGGTATTATACGATTTAATTATTATTTTAGTAATAATAGGAATAGATGGAACTTTTCCTTCTTTCTTACATTATTAATATTATTACTAGGTTTACTCTTTGTACATACTCTGTATAAAATATATAATAATATATTATTTAGTAACCATTGTCCTAGGGTATCGCATATTGTGATCCCTAGACTAAGCACACTTTCTTCATTAAGTTCATTGGGTATATGGTTAGGCTTACCACGCTAGGCAATTCAGAATGTCCTTGCATGTTGGATTCCCTTGTATAACATGGTTGTTCTTCAGTACTTGATGAGAATACAAAAATTTGAAATTTCGTTTAATCACTTATAAATAAGTAAGATGAGATCAATATTTTTCTCGAGTTGTTTTCACTCGATTTAATTAATTATTTTTAGTAAATCCTAGTGCTTACGAGAGCCCATAGTCAACTCTAAAAACAGTGAGTTACAAACTTAGTGCGATTCTAGAGCTCCCCGCTCAACAATAATACTAGGATGTACTTGTACGATACACCTAGGGATACAATGTCCAAGGATCTAATGTTCCAAATATTATTCTCAACATCAACATGGAAGTGTCCAGGGCTTATTCCCAACACTTCCAAATTATCTTTTCATGTGTTCCAGAGCTTCTTGCTCAGCGCAAAACATCAATTTACGCATGTACTCTAGAGCTCTTCCCTCGACACAAAACATCTCAATGATCATGTGCTTCAGGGTCAATTCCCAACACAAGCAAACACACACACACACACACACACACACACACACACACAGAGATATATATATGTTAGGTTCAAAATTTAGGATATTACAATGGAGCACTATAGCTGCATGGTTGACCTTCTTGGATGTGTTGTGCACCTTGATGAAGCACACAATTTCATCAATAAAATGCCAATACAACCTGATGCAAGTGTGTTGACAATGTGGAACTTAGGCAATACGTGGAAGGATTATTTTTTGAGTTGGATCCAAAAAAATCATGCCCCTTATGTGCTTCTATCAAACATCTATGCAAGAGATCGCACATGGGATGAGATGGATGAAGTGAGGAAACTTATGAAGGAAGAGAGATTAAGAATAATCTTGGATGCAGTTGGATTATGGATAATAAACAAGTCCATACTTTCCTATCAGGAGAGAGATCACACTAAAAAACATGGGGAAACTATACAGACCAACTAGGTGTCTTGGGAGATGAAAATAGGGAGGCTACTCTTTATACAATATTTATGTTGTATAATATTGGAGAGAAATAAAACAAATAAAATCTTTGTTAGCATAGTGAAAAGCTAGTGCACAATTCCATTTTCATATGTATTTGTTATATTTCAGAGAAATCTATTACATGTTTGAATTGAAATTTTTACATTTAAATTTGGAAGGAATAAAATTAGAGGAATTGTTTTGTTTTTATTTCTATTTAAAATATTTGATAGATTCATAATGTTTTTTTATGATTTTTCATTTTTATTATTAATTTGCGAGGGGAACATTTATGAGACAATGTGATGATTGTTCTCTAACTTAGAATCTTAGTACATGTTCCTTCGTTTAAGTCAGGAACTGGAGTGCCCCACGGCTACAAATGATGGAGAGAATTTTTTCCTTACAAAACCCCGAGTACGTCTGTTGGGAATTAGACTGTGCCTATGCAAGGTTTTTAAATTTACTTAACGAGGGTCACCCACCTTCAAAATTTAAATAACTTTTAAGTGCTTAACTTATATATACTGTTTTTTTAAATTTTTGTATTATACTTTTTTGTATAATTTTTGCCTAAATATTTATTATTCTAACCCCCTTCAAATTGTAAATAACTTTATCATGTTTAACTTGTAAATACTTTTTTTTAGCTTTTGTAGTATATTTTTTTAGTATAATATTTTTCTATTTTTGTTTTAACATTTCAACATTTATGTTCATTTCTATTTATGAAATAGTTGTTTCTCCATCATGTAACAATTTTATTGTTTTGTCACAATTTGATAAAGAGGAGATCCAAGGATTAATTCATGAACACAACCAACCTTACTCATGAGTAAAATCATTGTAAACTATCATTTTGGTAGAAAGAAATTTGTGATAGACATTCTTCATCATGGGAGATCCAACCTTACAAAGCCTGAAATCCAAGATAAATTGAAGATGATACATGGTGTTAAAGACTTACAAACCATTTTTTTTTATGGCTTCACTACTCATGGTGCACGCTCCTCCAGATATGGGCTCATCTATGACACTTTGGAGCTTGAAAAAAATTATGAATCCAACCATAGGCTTGCTCAAAATGGAATCCATGCCCATATTGAGAAAACAAAGAAGGAACACAAACAAATAACAAACAAAATGCGCGGAATGAAGAAGGCTATGAAGAAAAATTGTAATTGATAGCTAATAATGACCATGGAACTATATATTAGTTTTTTTAAGTTTTTCAAAAGATACAATTTCATTTTTTGACAAGTACACTAATATTAAAGTGCTAATTACCATATATTTTCAAACTTAATTTTATTTAATATGCTTACAAAATGGTTGTCTTCATTTATAATTTTCACGCAACATGTATATGTTTTTATTCTTTAATTATTTTTATGTTTTCAAATCTTACTCTTTTTTTCATGTGCCTAAAAAACGAAAGTCTTTAATATATAATTTCCATACAATATGTGAATATTTTTATTCTTTAATTTCACTAAAAATATTAGAAACATTAAGATATAAATTTTCATTAGAATTAGATTAGATGATATAATTGGATGTTATTTGTAATTTATTTATCATAATGAAATTTTTGATATGTGAATGTAGCATATGTATATGGAAAATGATGTGAATTTTTTAATATGTTTAAAATTTATTTATAAACATTTTTTTGATGTTGTAAATATCAAATATTTTGTCATATTAAAAAGTATTTTTGTTAGCTACCATATCATATCATTATCAAATTATATTGCATTAATTTTTAATTTTATGTTCATACATAAAAACAAAAACAAAATACATCAATTATCATTCATAATTTATAATGAATTTAATAATTTAATAATAAAATTTATAATATTTTTGGTCATTTATATTTTATAGGAAACACTAATATTGATTATTAAATTTCCACAGTTCTTTATAGTTAATTTATTAATGGTTTTTTATTAAAAAATAAAAAAAATTCATTAAAAACTAATTTTATTAATTTAATAACATATTTTTATTATTTTTATTTTCTTTATTATTAACCATTTAGACATTTATCTATTAATTCATATATACATCAACTATTTCTATTAATAACTATTTAATTTTAAATATATAAAAATTCAAATAAACTAAATATTAATCCTTAATATACTAAATAATATATTAATAATATATAAAATAAAAATACATCACAATACACTAAATACACTAAATAATATATTGATTTAACAATAAAAAAAATGAAAATATATCATAGTACACGGTGTGTGTTTTTATTAAAATACAATGAATACATATTAATAGTATTTCCTTCAAATTTTTTCCATAACAATTGGATTTTTTAATTTTATATAATTATTAAAATAAACAATAAATATAAGTTTAATATTGCATTGCATAATTTTACTAATATTTATAATGTTTATATGACACTAGTAATATTATATATAAATAAAAATAAAAATAAAAAAAATAAAGTACTTTAAAGACATTTTTACATAGTGCAATAAAATATATATATATATATATATGAAAAATAGTAGGTATTTCTTAATTTATATTTTTAGATATGTTTGGAAATAATTAAAATATTTTTAAGGTTTTTTGTTTATAATTTTTTTTACTAAATTGATGGTGTTTATAGTAATAATTACTATAAATATGTTTCACAATTTCTACCATGATTGAAGGCATCCATTTTAAGAATATTTCTTCACAAATTGTACTAATAAGTTTAAAATTTTTATTTAATTTACTTAAAAGAAATTCACAAATAATTTAACAAATTTAACCTTAAAGACTGAACCTTTTTTTAAAGTAACTTAGCATAATAATAATAATAGATTTGGAAATTTTACTTATAGAACTTAGTAGAAATGTTTAAAATCTTTACCTTAAAATAATGTTTGCATACTTTCAATAAGTGCATTTAAGAACATCATGTAAATAGCATAAACTAAATTATTTTTACATGTAATTTTTATAGGGATTTAAAGAATGAAGAAGTGGGAGATGATTAATGAACTAGAGGTTCAAGATCCAAAGGAGATGATGGAATTTTCAACAAAAGATTTGACTTGGACAAAAATATATGGGGATCAAGTTGCAATCATTCCCTATTGTCGACTTGATGATTTTGTAAATCGGGAGCAATCAAGTGAAGATGCACCTGCTCAATTTGTTGTCCATAGTTGACGTAGTAAATAGGTGGATGATATGAAAGTGACAAATTTGGTACATATCTAGAATATTCTATCTCAGTATTTATATTCGTTGTAATATATTTATAAACATTCATTTCAAGTTCGTTATGTCAAACATACATATATATTTTATCTAATTTGTTGTAGGTGTTTCTATATAGTTATTGGTGCGTATATGGTCCAGATACACAGAAAGTTACTATAAATGCATTATAACCTATAAAGAAAAAACACAATCCATGTCAAAGCATTAAAGTTGCTTGTCAATGTCACTTTATTGTGCGAAGACTTCAACTTAGACCAGATGATGTTGTTATAACATATAATTCATGTCGACATATTGACAAATTAATTTTGTCTAACATGGAAAGGATGAGATTGGCAAGCCTCATACATTCAATTATGCACCGCATCTACCAGAGGATATACAAAGTTTTGTCCAATATTTGGCTTGAAAAGGTCTTAATGATACAATGATATGGGACATGTTCATCTCTGATGTAGTGCAAGAATTAGGCGAGTTATTTACAGGGATATCTCGAGATATATTGATGACAAGAAAAGATATCTCAAACATTTACAACAAAATGAAACAACTAGAATATGTTAAATATGAGAGTGATCCATTGAGTGTGGAATGTTGGTACAATCAATGTCCTGAAAACGTTTTTTTCTTCCAAAAACAAGATGTTGGTCAAAATGTTCCTTTTATGATAGGTATACAAACACTGTCAATGCATTCAATCATGGTGAAAAATTCACACAACAATGTTATGTCTATCTATTCAACATTCAACACAAACAAATATTGAGTAAGAATATATTTATTATAAATACCACTCCATTTTTGACATTCATTTGAATTCTTATATCTTCACTATGATTATAATTATGTCTTGTTTTCATTATTGTAGTATCAACTTTACACATTGATGGTCTTTTATGAACATTACAATGGGGTTTCAGTGGCATGGGTGATTTCTTCATGCAACAGTACAATTGATATTTGTAAATGGATGTCATCATTATTTAGAGTTGGTGTGGAAGAATGTCTAGATTGGCAAGTGCAAGCTTTCATTATAGATGATGTTGCAACTAAGATTGAGGCATTAAGGTGAAGTGTGTATTTTTTTGGAAGGACATGAAACAATAATGTTTACATATATGCTCTATTTTAATGATTTCCTCATTTCAGGACTCTAACCAACTCCACAATATTATTATGTGTATGGCGCGTCCCTCAAGCATGGTTAAAGAACATTGGAAATAAATTCAAAGGAAAGGAAAAAAAAATCCACATCTTTCGTGCTTTAGGAGAAATCATGCACTTGTGTGATGACGATGAATTTGTACAACATGCAATTACAAAGTTCTTTACTAATTTCAAGGAGGAGAATTTGTTTTGCTATATATTAAGATCAATTGGCTATATAACATTAAAATACGTAATTTTTTTATAGTTAGTTTTCATGACTTAAGTATGCAATGACATATTTGTATCTATTAATTCATAACTCCAATTTTTTTTTCGAGATATGTGGGAAAAATCTTACAGGAATTTTCCAAATTCGAATCATGATACAAATAATGGAATTAAATCCTACCATGGGTACTTAAAAAAAAAATGTACCTTAGTGAGCATAAAAATGCATGTTATAGATGAGTTGATTGGCTTATTCATGTGTTGTTGACAAAGGTTGAATTATATTACAAGCATATGCAACATTTAAAAGAAGTGGGTGTTATACGACCTAAAAAATCCTAGGAACAATTGAAAGCATGCAAATTCAAAGCAAACAAAATCCCAAATAAAGATTGTGTTGTTGACCATAAAACTAATGGTGAATATAGGGTTCGTAGCCAAAATAACGATACTCATGGTACTTGGTATAATGTCATATATAAATGGTCAACTTTCCACTTCTGTGAAGTTACAATTGGGCATTAAGTGGGAATGCTTGTAAACATGTACTTAAAGTTGGTATGCTGGTGATTAATTGATAATTTTGGTGATAATCTATTATCAAATGTCTCTAGATATTATGTGAAAGGCCTAGATCTTTAGTTGACTTAAATGAAACAATAGTATCGAGTCCAAAATTACAAACAAATCCTCCACTATGCTTCGATTCTCCTCCCAATCTTAGTTTCCATAATGAAACAAGTATTAATGATGTGGATAATTCCTTGTATCATGTTAATTCAACGCTTGTAAGACCAGATAATGTCGTACCTAAGGCTGATGGAATGGAATCTATGATGGAATCTATTAATCGAGAATTCAAGGGTTTACTATCCATAAAGCCAATTTTTTTTGAGGAGTCTCATGCATTGAAGAACGTGCTTTCCAATGCATGTAAAATAATACAATAAAATGTTATTCAGTACTACAACTCCATCAAAGATCACTATCAAAAGACGACATAGTTTTTTGAGCCCAACAAATAAAAAAAGGTGGCATAGTCATGAGCTACAATCATGAAAAGAAAAATCAGAATTTCAAAGGCTGGGACAAGTTCGTGAGAAGAAGAAAAGAATGGGTGACGAATTGCAGTCACATTCTAGAAAACATAGAAATGGGGTGGATGCATCTAATCTAGTGAAACATTCTAGTCTACATATTATTGGTAAGAAAATTTGATCTTTTGTTTTGTTCTACATGAAATTTAGAATAATATTCCTATCAACACAATAGTATAAATATGTGGTTATTTTTTATTACAGTTGGGGCATCCATGGTTTGAAATGATCAAAGTTGTAGATTATGGTTATTTAATGAAAAAAATGATGAGCATAGCTCATTATTTTCGAATGGTACAATGGAAGAAACTTCAGTGAATGAGACATCCAACCCATTTCAACATTATATGTTTCCAAATAAAGGTATTGTATTTTATCTTTCAATGAGCATCACAATAGTCAATATTGTTAATTCCCATTATTTATGAAACATGTTACTGAGTGTAGCTCATTGTTTGTTGATGATTCTACAGTAGCAATGGCATATGGATCTACATTCAACCCAATTCAACATACTTTCACCAATGATCCAAATATGCCAACTACTTCAAAGATATCAAGAATCGAGGCAATGCCATATTTAAATGCATGAGCTTTCCTAAAAGGTGAAACACTTTTAAAGTTGTTTGTAAAAATATTTAATAGTTAATTTGTATTTATATATTTTTTATTTTGTAATATTATCAAATTAATATTTTGAATGTTTCTTGAAAGGTAGATGTGTGTTTATGGAATAGTGAAAAGTCGAAGTGAAAAGATGAAGTGATACAATGATGTTATTTTCCACTTCTCCAATTTTATCAACATTCATATGCTACTTGCATATTTTGTTATATGCTAAATACTCTTGTTTTAAGACAGTCATAAGAAAAAGTTTATATTGTTTTGAAAAATGTTTTTGTTGTGGTACTCAATCTTAAGTTTGAGCATGTCATGCATTCATGTTTTGTAAAATGTATATGCGTATCTTGGGGGTGAATACTTAAAAATAAATGAGCATTTGGGTTGCATTGTTTTGAATAGGGATGTATAAAAAACAATCAATTTATGTGTTGAAGCTAAGTGATAATTGACAATGCTCAATGCTCAATGCTAATGATAATGGACAATGCTCAATGTTAATATTCCTTTTGAAGATTGCAACGATACCCTATTTGAAATTTTGAATTGTAAAAGAAATTTGAATTGATTAGTGTTTATTTTTCTCAAGTTATATTTTGCATGTTAGAGGAATATATATCATAGATGGATAAATGACATAAACATGAATTAGATATTGATTTTTATTTTCAATTTCTATAGTTTTTAAATCTATCGGTTTTTATTGTGTAAATGCACATGTAAATCCGCATATACCGAAGGAATGATGCGCATTTAGAGAAGGAAAAATGCGCATATGCGGAAGATTGCTTCCATAAATGCGCATCTTTCCTTCTGCATAAGTACATCTATGGAAGGAGAAAATGCACATTTACAGAATCTCTCTTTCGTAAATGCACATATACAGAAGGAAGGACACGCATTTATTGAAGCGAGCCTCCTTATCCGTGCATTTTTCCTTCCGTATATGCGCATATATGAAAGAAAAAATGCGCATATACGAAACTTTTCGGTATATGCGGACCTTGCATTCCATATATGCACATTTACAAAAGACAAATTGCATATTTATGGAAGCTCTCTTCTGTATATACGCATTTTTTCCTCTATATATATGCATTTACAAAAGGCAGAAATGCGAATTTACGAAAGCTCTCTTCCATATATGTGAATTTTTCCTTCTGTAAATGTGCATTTATGGAAGGAAAAATGTGCATATAAAGAAGCTTGCTTCCATAAATGTGCATCTTCCCTTTTGTATACGTGCATTTACAGAAGAGAGTTTCTGTAAATGCGCATTTTTGACTTCGGTAATTGCGCATATACCAAAGGCAAGATGAGAATTTATGGAATCTCTCTTCCATATATGCACATTTTGCCTTTCGTAAATGCCCATATACAAAAGAAAAAATGCACATTTACGGAAGCTCTCTTCCTTATATGCACATATACGGATGGAAGAAATGGGCATATATGGAAGAGATATTTCATAATATGTGCTTTTTTCTTCCATATATGCGCATATATGGAAGAGACCCTCCGTAAATGTGCATTTTTCCTTCTGTATATGTGCATTTACAGAAGGAAAAATGTGCATATACGGAAGAGAGCTTCTGTATATGTGCATTTTTCGTTCTATATATGCACATTTATGAAGAAAAAAAATTCACATACACACGAGCTTTCATAAATCGCATCTTGCCTTTAGGAAGGAAAAATGTGCATATACAAAATCTCTCTTCCGTATATGCGCACCTTGCCTTTTGTATATCCGCATTTATGGAAGGAAAAAATGTGGATTTATGGAAGAGACGTAAATGCACATTTCCTCCTTCCATAAATGCGGATATATGAAAGGCAAGGTGCGCATACACAAAAGAGAGATTCCGTAAATGCGCATTTTTCCTTCTGTATATGCACATTTACGGAAGGAAAAATGTGCATATACGGAAGCTTTCTTTCATAAATGTGCATCTTTCCTTCTATAAATGTGCATTTACTGAAGGAGAAAATGTGCATTTATAGAAGCTCTATTCCGTAAATGCATATATACAGAAGAAAAGATGTGCATATATGGGAGCGAGCTTCCATATTTGCGAATTTTTCTTTTTCTATATGAGCATATATGGAAGGGAAAATGTGCATGTATGAAAGCTCTCTTCCATATATGCGCATATTTCATTTTATATATGTACATTTACGGAAGCCAGACTGCGCATTTACGGAAGCTCTCTTCCATATATGAGCATTTTTTCTTCTATGTATGTGCATTTATAGAAGGAAGAAATGCACATTTATGGAACCTCTCTTCCGTATATGTGAATTTTGGCTTCTTTAAATGCACATATATGGAACCTTCCTTCTGTAAATGTGCATATTGCCTTCTATATATGCGCATTTACTGAAAATAACTTTCATCAATGCGCATTTCTGCCTTCCATAAATGTGCATATATAGAAGAAAAGATACATATTTACGGAAGCGAGCTTCTGTATATGGGCATTTTTCCTTCTGTAAATGCGCATATACAGAAGGAAAAATGTTCATTTACAGAAGCTCTCTTCCGTATATGTGCATATGTGAAAGGAATAAATGCGCATATATGGAAGAGAGCTTCCAATATATGCACATTTTTCATTCTGTATATGCTCATATATGGAAGAGAGCTTCTGTAACTGTGCATTTTTCCTTATGTATATGTGCATTTATGGAAGGAAAAATGTGCATATATGAAATAGAGCTTCCATATATGTGCATTATGGAAGGAAAAATGCGCATTTGTGGAAGGAAAATTCCGCATATACAGAAGGTCTCTTCCATATATGTGCACCTTGTCTTTCATATATGCACATTTATGAAAGGAATAAATGTGCATATACAGAAGAGAGCTTCCATAAATGTGCATTTCCATCTTCTATAAATGCCCATATATGGAAGGAAAGGGGTACATATACGGAATAGAGCTTCCATATATGTGCATATTTCCTTTCGTATATGCACATATAAAATGCACATATACAGAAGCTCACTTGTGTCAATGGGCATCTTAATTTCTACAGAGAAAATTTACAAAAGCTCTCTTCCATAAATGCACATATATAGAAGGAAATATGCACATTTATGGGAAAAATATTCCATATATGTGAATTTTTCCTTCTGTATATGAGCATATACAGAAAGAAAAATGCATATATATGGAATTTCTCTTCTGTATATGCGCATATTTATTTTTGTATATGGGCATTTACAGAATCTCTCTTTCGTATATGCAAATTTTTCCTTCGGTATCTGTGCATTTACAGAAGGAATAAATGCACATTTACGAAATCTCTCTTACATATATGCAAATATTTTCTTCCGTAAATACAAATATACAAAAGGAAAAATGCGCATATACAGAAGCTCGCATAAATGTGCATATTTCCTTTTGTATATGCACAGTTACGGAAGCTCGCTTCCGTAAATGTGCATTTTCACCTTCCGTAAATGCGCATGTACAGAAGCCAAGATGTACATTTATTGAAACGAGCTTCCATATATGCGCATTTTTCCTTCCATAAATGCGCATATACAAAAATAAAAAATTCTCATTTACGGAAGCTCTCTTCCATATATATGCATATATGGAAGGAAAAAATGCGCATATATGGAAGAGAGCTTCCAAAATATGCACATTTGTTTTTCCGTATATGGGCATATATGGAAGAGAGATTTTGTAAATGTGCATGTTTTCTTCTATATATGCGCATTTATGGAAAGAAAAATGTGCATATACAAAAGGAAAAGTGGGCTTATATAGAAGAGAGCTTCCGTATATGAATATTTTTCCTTATGTGTATTTGCATCTACGGAAGGAAAAATGTGCATATACAGAAGCTCTCTCCCATATATGCACACATTTCCTTCCGTATATCCGCATTTACGGAAGAAAAAATGTGCATTTATGAAAAAGCGCTTTCGTAAATGCACATTTCTGCCTTCTGTAAATGTGCATATACAGAAGGAAAGGTGTGCATACACAGAAGAGATATTCCCTATATGGACATTTTTCCTTATGTATAGGCACATATATGGATGGAAAAATGTGCATATACCAAATCTCGCTTCCATCAATGCGCATCTTTCCTTCGGTATATGCGCATTTATGGAAGGCGGAAACGCACATTTATGGAATCTCTCTTCTTTAAATGCACATATACAGAAGGAAAGATGCATATTTATGGAAGCAAGCATCTGTATATATGCATTTTTCCTTTTGTATATGTGCATATATGGAAAGAAAAATGTGCATATTCGGAAGCTCTCTTCCATATATGCGCATCTTTCCTTCTGTATATGTGCATTTATAGAATCCAAAATGCACATATACAGAAGCTCTCTTCCATATATGCGCATTTTTCCTTCTGTAAATGTGCATTTATGGAAGTCAAAATGCACATTTATGAAAGCTCTTTTTCATATATGTGCATATACGGAAGGAATAAATGCACATATATGAAAGAGAGCTTCCAAGATTCCTTAAATCTAAAGGATTTATGCTCTAACATGGGTATGATTTTTAACATAGAAAAAACAAAAGAGATGATTATCAAATATAAGAACACTACTTTCATGTAATACAATAACAACTTAGAGGAAGTGACTTTATACAAATATCTAGGAATTTATATCCATCACAAACCTAATCAAAACTATAATATTGGTAAAAATATTAATGGAGGGAGGAAAGATTATTTCAATCTTGAAAACAATTGTAAATCAAATAACTTTGTGACATGGGATAAAAAGAAGTTTCTCCTTGAAACTCTCATCACCCTTGTATAGGTAAGAAGTTTTGGGTTGCACCATCTCTAGAGAAAATTGGAGAAATTTTGAGAAAATCCAAAATCATTTTATAAAGTGTATAACCTGGAAATCAAAAGCAATATGCACTATCCTATTCTCCTCATAGAAGTAAGGCTTTCCTCCATCAAGAGCATACCTATGGTTAGGTTCTTAATGTACAAGCACAAGATAAATAACACAGGAGACCAAAGACTTCCTAAACATTGTTTTAAATCCCTATCAGAAACAACTACGACTCAAGCAAGGTTGTCATAACTATGCCCCTGCTTTGTTAAACCATTAGGGAATTTTTTAAAATGTCACTTTACAAAATATCGAAAGTATTAAAAATATAAATACATATAAGTTTAAAGAGAATTTATGGTGTGATTAAAATTTAGAGATTAAAAGAAAATTAACATGTTATAAGGAGGTCGTTAACCCTAATATAGAAAATCAAAAGCATATTTTTGTTTTAACTAGTACAAAAAAGAACATTAATATAGCCAAGATAAGAACGAACTCTCATGCGCTTCATAATGAAAGATGGTGTTGGACAATTCCTAAATCATCGTGGCCTAAAAATATTTTTCATCTCTGTGAGACTATGAGTGTTGAGGATGAAAATCACTTTCTCTTAGAGTTCCCTAGTGCACCCACATTAGATCTCAATTTGAAAATCTTTGTTACAATACAAATCTTCTTAACCTTACAACCAATCAACACTACAATGAGTTAGGAGCGCATCTCTTTAATCTTTTTGAGGAGAGTAATAAAATTCTAAAGCAAACCAAATAATTCCTTAGTAGGATCCGATAGACCAAATTTGGTCTCAATAGATGTTAACCATCATCATCATCATCATTATGAATAAGTAAAAATTTATAAATGATGAAGGGAAAGTAATAAAATGGTTAGTTAGATTATAAATAGGAAAATTTGCAAAATAGAGATTTCGAGAAATGATTTTAATATATAGATGACTTGTAAAATAGAGGATATTTTTTTTTTGTAACTAGTTTAGAGAAAAAAAATCAATATTGTTAAAATAAGAATAACCTCTCACATTTGTCATGGAGTAAGACCTAAATTGATTGGGTTGTTTTAGGTGGCATGATTTAAATTTGTTAAATTGAGCACACAAATATGTGGAAAAACACACAATTCACAAGATAGATCACACAATTTACTCAGCAGTTGAAGAATGAAACAATGCAAAAATGGCTTGCAACTTTGAATTCTTTCATTAATAAAAAAATTAATTATATGATAAATTACAATGCAATACAATGTCTAAATAGCCACATGCAATTCGAATGCACATGAGGAAATTTGAATTGATTAGACTCTACTTGACTATAGGTAACTAATAGATTGTATAAATCATTATGTGAGGACTCAATAGTCAACTGACCTTGGCTAAATCATTATCGGAGTTCATCGAAGTTCTAAAACACAACTCAAGTGTTTAATTCAGTGTTAAATGAGGCTAACTGACTGTGGTAGGTGAGGAGTGCACCTCACCTACATGTAGCCATGCAAAACTAGCGCTAACTAAATGTACAATACCATAGCTAAATGTAATTGACTCCTAACTTAGCTTGACTAGTCACTAACTAAACTCAAATGATGAAGGTTGGTATCGACACTCTGAGTGTTTCCTAAATTGTAGGGATTGATCTAGGAGGCTCTTGAACTGATGTATGCAAGTACAATCAGTGGCACTAGGCCTTAATTAGTGTTCCCCGCACTTTAGTAATTGGAACATGTGCCCCAATTAGGCCAAGTGGACCCGATGGTGCTAATGACTAAAAATAGACTGAAAGGACTCCCAATTTAGAAATGACTCCTGATTTAGACATATGACCAAATTTGACAAGGGAGGATTAATAATCCTAACACCCCCACCGAATGCTAACTTGGAAAATCTGTGTTCCCTAGTAACTAATCCTATAGGTCACCCATTACATCAAGTAAACTAAAGTTACTACTTAATACAAGGAGCTAGGGGAAAAACCACATGGGAAAAAATCTCCCCCCCTATAGTTAAGCAGGTAGAATCAGGATCAATCTGCTTATTCTATGCACAGGTATCTTGGGGCCTGGCATGTGAACCTCTCCATCATTATGTATGGAGGAATCTTCCTCTTTGGAAGAATAATGATATGCTCAACTAAATCAGAAATATAGACAACTGCTAGATGAATATTGGACCCATGTAGAGCAACTGAAATGAACTAATAAGTGAGAAAATGCTCTTGAGGATTCAAAACATGTGAGGAACACTCAATAAAATTATATGTTTCAGCCATGAATGGGAAATCATGAGTGGTAAAAACATCCCCTAGTGTTAAGAGTAAGTGTCTAGGCAGATGAAGAAAAGCTTCCTCTTTACCAGTTCTATGAGGAGATGAGCGTGTGACCAAATGTAGAGAAGCCCTAGGAATATGGAGAGTGAATGATTGATCTCCTTAATATGATATGGATTCAAAAATAGGTAATGAATCACATAATAAAATATCATCAACCTCATAAGATGAAAATAACACCAAATCCCAAACAACAATTTTGAGGAAGAATTGCAGTACTTGATTTTTCACATCGAAATTGGTGAGAGAAGCTAGAAGCATGACTGAAGGCCCTTGGATTTTAATATTTGAAACAAATAATATCAGATCAGAAATTAAATTATATCTAAATGGGTTCATATCAGATCCAAAACTGTGAAATGAAATCAAATCCCTAGCAGCAGTTTTGAAGGAGACTTGCGCTACTTGTTTCTTCACAAAATTAATGAGAACAGCTACAAGTAGTACTAAAATATTATGAACCTAAAATATTGAAAAAATAAATATCAGATGATATCTAAATAATATCATATCATATCCAAGAGGATGGTCCACCGAGACGGTAGATGCACAGTTTTCTTCTTTTCAAAATTCTGAATTTTGGTGCATGCAATCCTGCAGGAATTTGTTGGAAGATATAGATCATGAGGAGTGAATGGATCACTCTGGTAATATAATATTTATTCCAAAATATCGAATGTACATATTTGCACACTATTAGAAAAATTAGAGGGAGAAAAATCAAATTTCTCTTCACTTTCGGAAGCAATTACTCGCAAATTTTGCACAGAATTCAAAGGAAAATCAGTGGAGGAGGACTTTGCTTCTTTTTCATTTTGAAAAAAATTCAGCAGAGAGATTAGAGGCCAAGAATTTTGTATTAGTAACGTTTATGGTGTTGGATGTTCTTCCCAAAGTGCTATTATGATCCTCATTTATCATTCCAAAGGTTCTGTGCAATTTTGTCTAGAGATCCTTTTGGAATTCAATAGATATTTTGAGGTAACACAAGCTACGAGAAAAAGCCAGTGACATTGTTCCAATATCTACATCACATTCATTCAGCCAATTATTCTCACTCTCAAAGGACTCTTCACTGAGTCCAATAGAAACCTGATAGAGACCTTGTCTCTTCAGAGATGCAATCATCTTCAACTTCAATTCTGAATGGTTTGTGAATGTGAGAAGAGGAATTGATGAATCCATTCAAATTTGTACCTACAATTACACAAAAATACAAATTAAGGTTGTACATCCTACATATTTCATGTTTTTATCACACCCAACCAGGGATAATTTTAGGGGCGAATTTTAGCCCAATGGGCTATTTTTCAATGTTTTTCTCCCCAAAAAGATTCACCATTTTGCATTTTTTGAAGCCCTATTTCGCCCAATTTTGATGGGGTAAAAAATTTTCTTCTTAAAAATCGCCAAATTATTATATAAACAATATGAAGTCCTTGGAAATTAAAATATTTTTTGAAAAATATCGACAATCATTTTATAGCTGGCGTTATAAGAATTGGTAATATTCGCCAACATTTATACACTTTTAAATAAGTATGGTTCCTTAAAATCATCCCTGCACCCAACATAATTTATCAAGCAAGCTTGATCAACAATTCCTTAACACGGGGTATTAAGTAGTAAACCTTTTGCTTCTAGTGCAGAGCTAGAAGGAGAATTTTTTCTAAAAAAATTGATCTAGTAGGAGATATTAGGAGGTGAAGTGCCTTGTATACCAAGGCTATGATACCATATTGAAATTGAGCACATAGATCTGTGGAAAAACACACAACTCACAAGATAGATCACACAATTTACTCAGCAATTGAAGAATGAACCAATGCAAAAATGGCTTGCAACTGTGAATGTTTTCATTAATAAAAAAAAGTAATTAGAGTATAAATTACAATGTAATACAATGGATAAATAGCCGCACTCAATTCAAATCCACATGAGGTAATTTGAATTGATTAGAATCTACTTGGATTTAGGTAACTAAGACCTTTTCTAAATCATTATCGGAGGACTCAATAGTTAATTGACCTTGTCTAAATCATTATCAGAGTTCATTGGAGTTCTAAAACACAACTTAAGTGTCCAATTCAGTGTTAACTAAGGCTAACTGACTGTGGTAGGTGAGGAATGTGCCTCTCCTACATGTAGCCATGGAAACATAGCGCTAACTAAATGTAGAGGACTAGAACTGAATGTAACCGACTCCTAACTTAGCTTGACTAGTCACTAACTGAACTCAACTGATGAAGGTTTGTATCGACACTTCTAGTGGCTCCTAAATTGTAGGGATTGATATAGGAGGATCCTAAACTAATGCACTTAAGTGAAATCAGTGGTAGTAGGCCTCAATTAGTGTTCCCCACACTTTATTAACTGGAACATGTGCCCCAATTAGGCCAAGTGGACGAAATGATGCTAGTGACTAAAAATAGACTCGAATGACTCTCGATTTAGACATTACTCCTGATTTAGAGATATGAACAAATTGGACAAGGGAGGGTTAATAATCCTAACAGAATCAACTAGCATTTGCATTTATTGCAAAGGATGAAAAAACATCATCTTTTAAAATTCATCTTTATACCCATGTTAAATCTCAATTCCAAAATATTTTTAAGCTTCTCTTTAATCTCGTATGAAAATAAAACTTTAAAGCAATCCAATTAATCTATTACGATTTTTTTCTTTTTAATATTGAAAGTAAAAAAAGTTAATTTTACTAACCAATTATCATCCTCATCACACATATAAATTACCCTTAAAGGGTTTTATAGTCCAAGCCTAAAGAAATACCGAGAAGTATCATTTCTAAAATTGCGGGGACTCTTGCTAGCTTGCAACACCACAAGTATTTTTGAAGGTAGCTTACACCCAACGTTTTTAGTCTCTTCTTGAATCACCTCCATTGCACATTTCTACAAATCAACAAAGACTTTTATAAATCCTCAAGTTGTCAAAAATCTAATAGTAGATAGGCAGACTCCCTAGAATTTTTCGACAAAGTGTTCTAGGGATTTAAATCCTTGTATGGATTAGGTGGACTCTTTTTATTTGTAAATAGCATTAATTTCACTTTTGTAACGATGTGGGGACTAATAGAAATAAAAATGTAAGTTACTAGTTCTTCGGAAACATCTTATTTTGACCACCTCTAAGGATGTTTCCTACTTCAAGTCTTTGGAGATTGGTCTCTAGTCATAAAATGGATGTGTAATGAGCATTTGATTCAAAATATTAGTATTCAAGATCTAGGTTGCGCATTTCACATATATCTTGTTATACATATATTTAAGAAGTTGCATTGAATCCAATACCCTCGGAGGAAAAACTAACAAGAAATCTCAGTATCTTCCATATAAAGGAATAAGGGATGACATTGTCACTGTACATTCTATGGAAGTGTGATCTTATTTTCTCTTTCATATGTCATTTAATACATTTTGATATGGAATACACCTTTAAAGTTGTTTTTATGTTGGAACTCTCTAATTGGTTAGACTTAGGAGAACCATTATTAATATTTTTCCTATGGTTATCAAATTAGATAAAATTTATTGAATCATTTTTTGGCTTAAAAAATAGAATTTCTATACTTATTTAATCCAATATTTAAATATTAAATATAACAATTATATTTATAATAATAATATAATTTATTTTTAAGATAATAGTCAAGCCAATGGTATATTTTGATATATTTTTGGTTTTTCAATAAAAGAAATACTTATTTTTTATAATTATCAAACATAAAATATCATAAATAATTACATTTTAACATTATATTAAAATTACACTTACGTTTTTATTTTATTAAAACAATATAGTTTTTCCATTAAAATAAGATACTCATTTCATTTTCAGTTGTGTTCAATATACACTACCTAAATATTTTTTCACAACTTTGAAATGACGGTAGTTTATAGATTATATAAGACAGACTTTGAACACCATCGAGGGTGGAGGAACAAAGGAACGATGGATGAACCGAGACCGTGAGCGTCAGCAATGGCGCATAATGGTGAGTTGACGTCGATAGATCGGATGATCTAGGTGGATGCTCAAGAAGTTCAGAGTAGGCGCTTGCAGAGCTCCAGTTATTTCATGACGTAAGTACGCCGCCATCTCTGTCGCCGAAAAAATATGTCGCAGATGATGGAGCTCCATGGAATCATGGATGGACTCATGGATCCCCATGACCTACCAGAGTCATTAAGACTCCGCATCTTGGTCGTTATCTCACGCCTCAACAAGCTTAGTAGGTATACTAATATATGTTGACAATAGTTCAGAAGATTACATGTGGTGGGATATGAATTGACATCGATAGCCCACAATAGAGTTTGAAATCAAATTGTCCATTTGAAGACATCACGAAATTATACCAACAATTAATTGGGTTATGAAATTTAGTAGAAGCAAGAGCACAGTGGCTGATTCAACAAGGTACATATGAGTTATATCTTCCAAAAATAAAAGGAAAATGCTGAAATTGCAAAGGAAGCTTTTGTAGAAATCCTATGAAGGCATTCATAAAGTGAAATATGTGAAATTGAAAAATCTCAAAATATGATTGGAAACTTTGAAGGTGAAAGAATCTAAGACAATAACCAAATTTATGACTAAGGTAATGGAAATGGTTAATCAACTAAGAATTCATCTAGAACATATAAAATATTAGAAGGTTGTACAGAAGGTTTTGAGAAGTCCTACAAAAAATTTGGTATAGTAGTAGTTTCCATTCAAGAATCTAAGGACTTTTCAACAAACTCAATACATGAGATGACAATGATTATTGTATTATGAGTCAAGAATTAATAGGGAAGATGAATCACTTTAACATTATTTCAAGGCACAATATTTTGTTAACAATATAGGTAGAGGAAGAAATAACAGAGGCAACGGAAAATATAACAATTACAGTTCATAAGGAGAAAACAAGCAAAGCATGGAATGAGAAGACAAGACATAACAACACCCTCTATTCTCAAGGGAAAGAGGGAGAGGCTATCAAAAACACATGATGCGTGCTAATTCTAGAACACAATGTTATTAGTGTAATAGATTTGGTCATTTAGCTAATGAATATAGGAAAAAACAGGAAGACCTAAGAAAAAAAGAGCTAATGTTTATAATACATCTCAAAGTATTTGAGAGACCATGATCTTAAGTTTTCATGAAGCTTAATACCATAATAAATACCTTTGGTTGTTATACATTGGTTGTAGTAATCAAATCACAAGAGATAAAATAGTGTTTGCAAATGTAGACAACTCAGTCAAGTCTAATGTAATACTAGGATATAATAAAGTTGTCAATGTTGTTGGTAAAGTGAAAGGCAGTTTCCTATCAAAAAAATGAGAAGAAAAATATGGCTCATGTTTATCTAGTCCTTCGTCTAAAGCATAATTTAATGAGTGTTGGTCAATTCAGTGAACATGGTTATAAAGGAATATTCATGGGTAATGCTTGTACAATTCTAGACAGATTACCAACTAGGAAACGCATTGCTAAAATTAAAATGACCAAGAATAGGACGTTCCCTTTAACTCTAAGGGATGTTAACCAATTAACTTCATGTCTACCCATTTTCATGACTCTAGATGAATATTTGTTATGGAATTTGAGATTTCCTCATTTTCACTTTGGTGGGATGAATTGATTACACCAAAACAATATGGTTAAACTCTTTACACTGATACATGAACCAACAAATTATTGTGAGAGTTGCATATTGGAAAAAACATATAGGAATAGTTTTCCAACTAGTGTATCCCATAGAGAAAATATGCCAGTGGAGATGGTTAATATCGATATATTTGGTCACTTTTATTTTCAACATTTTATTGATGATTTCAATCAAACGACTTGGGTATATTTTCTAAAACACAAATCCAAAACTTTTGACAAGTTCAAGGAGTTTAAGGCCTTAGAAAAAAAAACAAAGTGGTCTTTCCATCAAAGTTTTAAGGTCTAAGAAAGGAGGTGATTATGATTCCAACTAATTTGCAAATTAGCACAAATATCATGGAATTAAAAGATAATTTTTTCTAGATATACTCTTAAGAACATTGGGATAGCAAAAAGGAAAAACATAACCATATTGAATATGGATAGAAGTATGTTAAAATAAAAAAAACTTCAAAATGAATTTTGCGGTGAAGGAATTGCATGCTCAGTATATATTTTGAACCTATCTCCTACAAAAAGTGTCAAGAACAAAATTCCTTAGGAAACATGGAGTAGAACAAAGTCAAGTGTTACACATTTCACAGTATTTGGTTGTGTAGCTTATGCACATGTTCCTAAACAACTAAGAATAAAGTTGAACTATAGAAGTAAAAAATGCATTTTTACATGGTATAATGAACACTCTAAATCCTATAGGCTATACAATCTAGACACCCATGAATTTATAGCAAGAAGAGATGTGGAATTCAAAGAAGCAAAATCTTGGAATAGGAAAAGTGAACAATCAACTATAGTTGGAAATTCGGCACCCTTATTACCAACATAAGATCAAGAGGAAGCAACAAGACAAGAAGTGTCCCCATCAAGATTAGCGGTATTATAGATCGAAGGTGAAAATTCACTCCATGGAGAAAACCAAGGTCATGGTCCTCGCTCTAGTAGTGAATCATATCCCACAATAGCTTCAATGAGAAATACAAATACTAAAATCTTAGGAGAAACTGATGATCAAGATAATGAACAAGATATGAAAGGACCTTTTCCATTATTTTCATGTGATACTATTCATTTTTAAGGGGCCACTAAACAAGATAAATGGATTCAAGCAATGAATGAAGACTCACTGATGCAACTGAAAAAAAAAATGACACTTAGGATCTTGTAGATATTTTAGAGGGTAATGATAGCATAGGAGTTAAATGGATTTATAAAACTAAATTCAATGAAAAAGGAAAAGTGGAGAAACATAAAGAAAATATTTTTCCTAAAGGCTTTGCACAAGATCCTAGTATTTATTATGGTAAAAACATTTCTCTAGTGGCAAGGTTAGACACCATTAGAATAGTATTTCATTATCAACTCAAAACAAATGGAAATTATATTAGTTATATGTCCAAATCACTGTCCATAAATGGTATTTTGGAAGAAGTTCACATTGATCAACCATGTGGGTATGAAGTCAAGAATCAAGAGCATAAATTGTACAGGCTGAAAAAAGATCTATCTAGATTAAGAAAAGTGTTGAGAGCTTGGCATGGAACAGTATATTTATATTTGATCAATAATGGGTTCTAGAGAATAAAATGTGAACCCACATTACACACCAAATTAGATCAACAAAACAAAATTTTGATTGTATGTCTTTATATATATGACATAATCTACACAGGAATTTTAATGATGGAAAAATCAAATCAGTCATGAAAACAAAATTTAAATTATAGATCTTGGGTTAACTAAGTATTTTATCGGCACTAATGTTGAACATTAATATAATGACATATTTATATGTCTATAGAAGTATTGTAAAACTATTTTTAGTAGGATTATAATGACAAATATCAATCCAACATACACTCTAGTAGAAACATGCACAAAAATAAGCAAGGAGGATCAATGAACAATAGTGGATCCCACCCTATATAAAATACTTATTGGAATTCTAACAACTACATAACCAGACATTATGTATGCACTAAGTTTAATTTCTACATCGATGGAAATTACAAAAAAATCCCATTTGCAAGTAGGTAAATTAATTTTAAGGTTTATTATAGGTACAATTAATTTTAGCATCATGTACTCAACCAAAATTCTAGTTCTCTAGTTGGGTACACTCGCAGTGATTTTGTAGGAAGCATTGATGATAGAAAGAGAATTTCAGGTTATGTGTTTCATCTTGGATGAAGTTTCATTTCACAGGAATCCAAAAAGCATCCCATTGTGATAATATCTTTGGAAAAAATAGAGTATGTGGCAACAAAATCAACATCGTGTCATGCTATATGGTTAACAAAGATACTAGAAGAGATTCAACATAAAGAAAATGAACTAGCGCATACCATTTGTGACGACAACTTAGCCATATAATTATCTAAAAATCATGTATTCCATGAGAAAATCAAACATATTGATACCGGATTTCATTTAATCAAATATCTAGTAAGCAGTGGAAAAATATGTTTGGAATCTTGTAAATCTCAACACCAACTGGTTAATATTTTCATTAAGCCGTTGGTAAGTGATAACTTTGTAATTCAAAGGAATGATCTAGGTATAGGTATTCATGAAATGTATAAGGTACAAATTAAGGGGGCGTGTAATCATATGAGTAAGTTCTCCCTCTTGCATATGTAAACCAGTCAATGCATTGCTAACAAAACTAAGCTTCTTGATTTACAATATTTGACAATACTTAGATGTGATAATCTTAAATAGAGTTACGTAGTTTAGTTAATGCGTCCTAAAACTTAAAAAACTAGTTTATAATTTTATTATATATATATGAAGTACAATTTTAGTTGTACATAGAGAAAAAGAAAGTATTATAAATTAATAGAGAATATATTGAAATCCCCTATTGCATAGTATTGGATCAACTATAGTTGTGCGAATTTTTCATGTTTTTGTTCCCATGCCTCTCCAACAATTTTTTTTTTGCTCTTTTTAATGCTTATGCTCCTCTATTGTTTGTCCACTCTTTTTTAATTCCTCCAAATAGAAAGTGTAACATACCTGAAATTCCTCCAAATAGAAAGTGTAACATACCTGAAATTCCTCCAGCTACTGTATGGGAAAAATGGAGTAGAATTCAGCTTTTACTAGTTTAAAATCAAGTCAACCATGTTAGCATCTTCAGAGTCTAAACTAGTATAAGGGTAAAAATATTACATGGTAGTAATATCTTACAATTGTTAATCACTTATTTGTATATCCAGATATTGACATCATAAACATTTAGACAAATCCAATGGAACATTTCACTATCCAAGTGGCTTCCTCCATGAAGAAAATGTATACATTTAACTGTAAGATTATTTTCTCTTTCATGGACCCTTGTATCAATAAAATAACGTATCATAAGCAATTAATTGACCATCATTCATATCATAAATTTCATTGTCAAAATGAGTCTAAAAATGGCATTTAACAATGAGTATAAACCAACATCACATATACAACACATACAATAGTAAGAGAGACAATGTATTACGTGGTTCACCTCATCCATGAGGCTACGTACACCAAAGCTTGTTTATATTAATTTATCAAGAGAGGAATTACAATTCGTGGCACATCCTTTGCCAAATTCTCCCCTGAGAAGTTTTTTCGAATTACTCTTCTCCATTATTGCAAGGTTCCCTTCTCGCATAATCTCAAGATATATATAAATTATTTGAGAGAATGGATATTCTTAAACCAATACTAGTATATTCTCAATGTACCCGAACTTAGTACAAGGCGTGCATATGCTTGATTCAGGTCAGTAATGAAACCGAGACACATGAGAAAATACAATCACCAAGTCTACAATAACAAAATAGAAAGCAGGAACTACATATCCATATCCACATCCATTGTTTAACATGTGAGAATTCAAGGTCAGCTAATGCAATTTTTATTCAGATCATAGGCAAACAAATTAACTTCAAGATCTGTAAACAAACAAGAAATCAACAGAAAACTATTTGTGCATATTCATAAATCCACTATTTAACTCGTGGAATTCAAAATCAACGAATTCCACTCCGATCAAAGGAATAAGAGACTAACTTTAGATCATTCAAACTATAACGGCTTGTAGGCAATGGGGCTCCTATTGTGAACTTACATAGATATATGCTACCACCCAAGCAGTATGGTTAAGTGATAGAGAGTGTTTCCTACCCATTGATGTAGTGCTAACCGATGATATAAGTCCTCCATTGCATGAAATCTTAACACAAGAAAGGGTTGTAAGCAGTATTCCCACACAACCATTTATAAAAATCACATGAAACCATGTATAGATGAATCTGTGTTAGTTCGACACTATATGTGTATAATGATCATACTGTGAAATTAATGACGGGGTTCGTGGAAATGGATGAATATGAAAATAAAAAGTTTGTCGAGCAGCCCCAAGAGTTGCAGATTAAGATGGGAGAGCTAATCGAGGCCGAGCATCAAACATGGAAACCTCCCTCCCTAAAACTATTTATGACAGTTCCTTTTGACATGAAACTCTTTTGAATGAAGCAGTTAGTCCGATAGTTTTTATAAAACAAGAAATCCATCCACGATCCATTTTCGGTGTTGATCCCCTTAATATGATATACATTATCTACTTGATAATTATCATACATGATACTTGAACTCATCAATGAAGAAGGCAACCAAAAAGGCCCCCCCTCGATATGTTCCCTGGCTGAGCTTCCTACCATAATAAAATTTTGGTATTCTATTGAACTGGTAACTGGGCTTGTGTAGTCGTAAAAGGAAGAATCAGGATGTTCCCACCCAAGGTACATTTTTCAGTGGCTTTACAACCATATTGGGTTTTCTATTACTAAAACATTCAAACACGGCTAGGAAGGGGAATCACTATTTATACCTATACATAACTCTTAGATGCAGGTACCAACATGCACATACATCTTGAGGTCTATGCATGAATTAAAAACATAGAAAAAAGGTTCACGAAGACCACAATACACGTAATATGTATAAAGTCACAGAAGGGAAGTAATATTTTCAGGGAAATCGTAGGCAATACAGTTTTACCTTCAAGATCCAACCCATGATATAGGGATCAAGCCCTAAACGCTGATGTTCTACTTATATCCAACACATCTTCTATTTCATACAATGATCCCCATAAATCCAGTGCACTTCCATTGACATCCCCAAAGGCAGTTTTGTGATAACTAAATCAGAGTAGTAGTAGTAAGTTCTCCTATGAAATATTTTCATCTTCCAACTATGATATCTCACCCATCATCCACCTCTTCCTATGCACCCTACAAGTGATTGAACTGTTATAATATCACTTCAACCAGATTAATTTTCTTTAGCATCAAATACATAACGAGAAAATGACTATCTCTAGAGTACCTATGTTGCAATAAGTCAACCCTATCACGATACCAAATTTCTTTTACTGATGCCTCACCATGGATTGGTGGCTCGCTTATAATATTGTAAACAATTTTTCGAATCAGATCATAGGTGAACTCAGAGACAAAGATCTGAAATCCTAACTGGAGGTAGTTTAGTTTTCACTGTGTCTATGGTGTTGTTCATCGCAGTTCCTGTGAGTTTGTTTTTTTGGATTTTCTCCACCACTTATTTATCTATAACTGTAGTGAGTATGTGCAGAAAGAGTCTTAACCAGGATTTCTTACACCTGGGCATCCCCGGGATGCATATTGGTTCGTAGCTGGTCGGGGGAACATATGTATCTCTTGTACTCTTGCTTTAGCACCACATTTCTAGTGGATAACAATCTTTGTGCACATGAGATTTCTCTCATATCTTTTAACTCATTACAGTCATGGAGCCCTGGTTCTTTTCAGGGTCATAGTTCTCATTCCTGCAACAACTTCATAGCTGATTAGTTACCATATAATTTAATTGATTATAATAACATCAATCTTTCAAATTAACTACTTACCATCATTTTCCTTTTTCTTATTTGAAACAAATCACTTTAAAGAATATTGTCCTGCTTGTGAAAGGAACAATAGTATTTAAGTGCACAACCCAATCCATATGATTTGTATTCACACCAACAATTATATGTAAAGGACACATTAAACCTGTTGCATTTTTTCCGCTAACCTGAATTCTTTTCACAACAAATTTAACATTCATGTCCCGCCTCCATTTAGTAATCTAATGGTATTCGCTCCTAGCAAATATTCTCAATTTAATTAGCGTCTTCTTATAAAGTAAATAGCATTCATTTCAAGAGTTACATACAAGATAGCCTCATCAAATAACATTCACTTCTTTCAATCATTCATGCTATAACCCAAAACTAACCATTTCCGAGTCTATTAACTCGTGAATTATGATGACATGAGACTAGCTTACAAAACATAATTGTCCCTTATAGTATATTCATTTAAGCCTGTAAGTCATATGTTAGTGATGTGCATATATATATATATGCAAAAAATCAGAGGTCTTGTCTACCCTATCTCCTCACATTTTTCTTTAAGGGAACAATCTTGAGACGTATTAGTTCTTCCTACTTGTGATCCAATATGCCCAATCGATACAATTTTTTTTTTCTTTTTGGTTATAATTAGTCACATACCTCAACAATGATTATTCCTTTGTCAACAATTTGGGCATATATGTGATTCTCCAATTCTACTATGGTGTTTTAATCGTAACCATTAGACTTCCTCGTGTTGATGTTACCATGAAACTATTCCCCTACTTACATGAAGTTCCAAAAGTAAACACGTGTCCACAGTTAATGTTGTGTTTATACATGTGTACCTTTAACACCATTAACATTCATTCGATACAATTTATATCTTGCATAATCATAACAATATGCCTGTAATAAAGTTACTCTTTTATCATTACCTATCTTCGTGATTAAATTTTTTTACGATACGTGATGACTTTACCTAATATTTACAGGTGTTTTTAAGGGTAATGTAATTACTCCTTTCCTAACGATAACTTATAGAGTGTCATTTTCAATTACCTTGTTATCTCTAAGAAAATTCCACAACCTTTCTCTCTAACATAATGGAACCCCTAAATAGGCTTCAAACAAATTCTCGTGAGCCATTTAGCTTTATCTATTACCAATGACCTATACCAAAATAGGTCTATAAGGATTATATGCAATTCAACAATATTCAATTCTGACCATAAATTTAGAACTCCTACCTTTATTGATAATGACTTAACCTTTAGATGCTACTTTATAACATAGGTCATGTTCTTCTAACGATCTTTAGTAGCCACATTCACCATGTTTCTCAATGTAATCTTGTACAATTGTCAATATGGAGGTTCTAAGAATCCTTTCTAAAAATATATGTGACATTATTAATGGCTAGTTTGAAACCATGAATATAGGTTCTAAAGGTTACTCCTTTCGGTACTCAAAATTCCACATTAATATTCATAAGGAAAATTACCCTAATTATTTCATTGACCATGAGTGCATCTGTGAATACTTCTATGACTCACTAAGCTTATTTTTGCAGTTCAATGGAGATGAACAACTATCTTAGAAATTCATAAAACATCTTTGGAAGAAAATAAAAAATACTTATCTCGTTGGGCCCCAAATTATGCATCTTAAGGTTCTCTTGTTGTACCTCTCACTAAACTAGCTGGTTCCTATTATCTCAAAACAACTTGTTCATTAGATCCTTAAAATTGTAGGATTTGTGTTGAGCCCAAATAGGCCCTAGCACTTCAACCTCAGTGCTCTGATACGATATGTAACATACCTGAAATTCCTCCAACTACTGTATGAAAAAAATGGGGTAGAATTTAGCTTTTACTAGATTAAAATCAAGTCAACCATGTTAGTATCTTAAGAGTCTGAACTTGTATAAGGGAAAAACTATTACATGGTAGTAATATCTTCAAATTGTTAATAACTTATTTGTATATACAGATAATGACATCATAAACATTTAGACAAATCCAATGGAACATTTCACTATCCATGTGGCTTCCTCCATGAAGCAAATGTATACCTTTAACTGTGAGATTAGATTCTCTTTCATGGATCCTTGTATCAATAAAATAGCGTATCATAAGCAATTAATTAACCATCATTCATATCATAAATTCCATTGTCAAAATGAGTATAAAAATGCCATTTAACAATGAGTATAAAAAAACATCACATATATAACACATACAACAATAAGAGAGACACTGTATTCCATGGTTCACCTCATCCATGAGGCTACGTCCACCAAAGCTTGTTTATATTAATTTATCAAGAGCAGACTTACAATTTGTGGCACATCCTTTGCCAAATTCTCCCCTGAGAAGTTCTTTCGAATTACTCTTCTACATTATTGCAAGGTTCCCTTCTCGCATAATCTCAAGATATAAATAAATTATTTGAGAGCATGGATATTCTTAAACCAATACTAGTATATTATCAATGTACCCAAACTTAGTCCAAGGTGTGGATATGCTTGATTCAGGTCAGTAATGAAACCGGGACACATGAGAAAATACAATTACCGAGTCTGCAATAACAAAACATAAAGCAGGAACTACATATCCATATCCACATCCATTGTTTAACATGCAAGAATTCAAGGTTAGCTAATGCATTTTTCATTCATATCCTAGGAAAATGAATTAACTTCAATATTTGCAAACAAATAAGAAATCAACAGGCAACTATTTGCCCATATTCATAAATCCACTATTTAACTTGCAGAATTCAAAATCAACGAATTCCACTCCGTTCAAAGGAATAAGAGACTAACCTCAGATCATTCAAACTATAATAGCTTGCAAGCAATGAGGTTCCTATTCTAAACTTACATAGATATATGCTACCAGCCAAGAAATATGGTTAAGTGATAGAGAGTGTTTACTACCCATTGATGTAGTGCTAACCGATGAAATAAGTCCCCCATTGCATGATATCTTAGCGCAAGAAAGGGTTGTAAGTAGTATTCACACACAATCATTTATAAAAATCACATCACACCATGTATAGATGAATCTGTGTTAGTTCAACACTATATATATACTGATCATACTATGGAAAAATGACAGGGTTCATGGAAATGAATGAATAGGAAAATAAAAGGTTTGTCGAGCAGCCCTAAGACTTGTAGATTAAGATGGGAGAGCTAATTGAGGACGAGCATCAAACATGGAAACCTCCCTCCCTAAAACTATTTATGATAGTTCCTTTTGACGTGAAACTCTTTTGAACGAAGTGGTTAGTCCAATCATTTTTATAAAACAAGAAATCCATCCACAATCCATTTTCGGTGTTGATCCCCTTGATGTGATATATATTATATACTTGATAATGATCATACATGATACTTGAACTCATAAATGAAGAAGACAACCAAAAGGCCCCCCCTCGATATGTTCCCTGGCTAAGCTTCCCACGACAATAAAATTTTGGTATTCTGTTGAACTGGCAACCAAACCTGCGTAGTCGTAAAAGGAAGAATTGGGATGTTCCCACCCAAGGTACATTTTTCAATGGATTTACAACCATCTTGGGTTTTCTGTTACTAAAACATTCAAACATGTCCAGGAGGGGAAATCACGATCTATTCCTATACATAACTCTTAGATGCAGGTACCAACACGCACATACATCTTGAGGTCTATGCATGAATTAAAAACATAGACAAAAGGTTCACGAAGACCAGAATACACGCAATATGTAGAAAATCATAGAAGGGAAGAATATTTTCAGGGAAATCGCAGGAAATATAGTTTTACCTTCTAGATCCAACCCATACAGGGACCACACCCTAAACACTGACATTTTGCTTATATCCAACGCATCCACTATTGCATAAAATGATCCCCATAAATCCAGGTGCACTTCCATTGACTTCCCCAAAGGTTGTTTGAGAGAACTAAATCCGAGTAGCAATAGTAAGGTCTCCTATGAAATAGTTTCATCTTCCAACTACGATATCTCTCCCATCATCCACCTCTTCCTGTGCACCCTATGAACGATTGAACTGTTATCATATCACTTCGACCAGAGTGAGTTTCTTCATAATCAAATACATAACGAGAAAATGCATATCTCTAGATTGCCTGTGCTGCAATAATTCAAGACTATCACGATACCGAATTGGTTTTACTAATGCCTCAACATGGGTTGGTGGCTCACCTATAATCTCACAAACACTTTTTCAAATCAGATCGTAGGAGAAATTGGAGACAAAGATCTGAAATCCCAATTGGAGGTAGTTTAGTTTTCACTGTGGCTATGGTGTTGTCTATCAGAGTTCCTTTGAGTTTGTTTTTTTGGATTTTCTCCACCGCTTCTTTATCTAGCACTGTAGTTTTCAAAGAAACTTGTTCAATTTCTTGGAGAACCAGATCGAGATCCTCCTCTTCGATGCCTTGTGGAAATTGTTAATGAACTCTGTAACCTCCTTTCCCTCCCCCGATGCCCCCCATACTGAGAAATTAGGCCTCCCTAAAATAGGAGCGCAGATGGGAGAAGAATGCATGCCATCCACACATGCCGAGCCCACGTGACCCCTCTCTTCCGAAGCAACTGAAACCGTGTCCCAAAAATACAAGAAATATTCCTGGCTATGGTTATAGTAAAACTCCACCTAATCTACCTTTTTTTACGGGAGGGAGATTTCCCCATTTCTTGTTAATGATTTAAATACCTAGAGGCATGCGCTGAACCCACTAGTGCTTTTTATGTTTTTTTTCATTCTATTTAATAAATGTTAGGGTAATTTAATAATGCCTCCACAATCAATGGATCTCAATAGTTAATATAGTTCCAGGTAATTCAATAACGCCTCGTCAATCAGTGATTCTCAATAGTTAATACAAATCTGAGCACTTCAATAATGCCTCCATAATTAACTATCAAGGTAATTCAATAACGCCTCCTCAATCAACGATTCTCAATAGTTAATACAAATCTAAGCATTTCAATAATGCCTCCACAATTAACTGCTATAAATCAGGGTAAATCAATAAACATAAATCAGTATTGATATTATTATCCACCATAAATATGTCATATGTTTTC
>LPNX010385141.1:2490-143975 GCA_001517045.1 Pseudotsuga menziesii | reverse complement strand
TTTTTTTTTTTTTTTTTGAAATCAAAAATGCTAAAAATTTTCTAAACAATGCTGTAAATAAAGGACAGAAATGGCTGTATGGCTGCAAGTGGGACAGGTGGCTATGCAAGTGCAGGAAAAAGGGAGGCAAAGTAGCTGGGTTTCGGCGCGGAAACAATGGCAAAAACTGTTCGCGGACCGTGGGTATGGGGCGGACTCGCGCGGTCGGACCGCGGGTTGGAAGGCAACAGTCGCGCGCAGATCGCGGGTTTAGGGGAAACAGGTGCGGTCAAGGTCGCGGGATTAGGGCTGACAGCGGCGGTCGGAGCGCGCCTGTGTTATGAACAGGCGCGGTCGGATCGCGACTGTGGGCTGAAAAAACGCGGTCGGGGCGCAACAGGAAAAGTTCAAAAACGCGTCCAGGACGCAGGAAAATGGCTGACAGCGGTGGGCTGGTCGCAGGTTAGGGCCTGAAATGTGTGGTCGGGCCGCAACTGCGGAAGGAAAAAACGCAGTTTCTGGCGGCCGAAAACGATAGCCGAAAGTACAGTACGGAAAAAATAACTTAAAAAAGACAGCGGAGTCGCCAAAAACTGTAGCTAGGGTTTTCACCCTAGCTTGTGCTAATGAGCACCTACTAAGGAATCTGGAATCCTTAGTAGCAGTTCAATAATGTAAACAAAAATAGACGGAAATAAAAACTAAGCTAAAGTAGTAAAAAGTAAATGACATGAAGTAAAAACAGTAAAGGAATGTATAATAGTGATTTTTATTGATATTACCTCCAATGAGGAGGTTGGTGGAGTCTGTTGCGCTGGTCCGATGTCGGTGGCTTCGAGCTCCAAGCTGCTTCTTCTCCTTTTCCGGTGGTGGAAATGGGCCAAAAGAGTTCTCAATGGTGAAAGTAGCTTGATGGTAAGCTAGGGTTTCGAGAATAATTTCGGCAGAGGCATGATGCTTATGACTGTGGATCTGAAATGAGGGGTCTCCACCACTTATTTATAGTTTTTTAGTGGTGGAGTGCTTGCCCATGGTTTTGGAAACCACGTGGTTTAGGGCAGCTTGTTTAGGGTTTTTTCCTCCTTTTCCTCATTATTTTATATTTTTTCTTCCCTTTTTGGGGATTTTTGCTATTTTCAGAGGAATTTTGGATATTTTTGGAGGAAAAAGGGGTTTTTGGGCCTTTTGGAGGCATTTTAGGCCTTTTGGAGGCTTGTTAAGCCTTTTGGAGGCTTTTTAGTGGGATTTTTAGGGAAATATGGTAGGAAAATGGACAAATGAGTCATGTAGTGGGGTAGATGAGGTAGTTAACCATTTTTGGGTGTTAACAAAAACGTAACCCAGGAATTTTATGCATCTGGGGATTCTGTCCTAGATAAAGTTTCAGGCTCAGCTACCCTGCCCATGTGTACGAGTTCGGCTTGCGACTGTCCCCCCAGACAGTAGGTATTGTCAAGGTAGCCTTAGTCTCTTGTCTTTTTAGGGCTCATACCCAGGTAAACCGGAAGGTTATTTCTGGTTCACCTTGAACGAACTTGGAAGGTAACCCTTGTGGAAAGTGTAGGAGGGCGGTTGGGTGATTCCTCTTCTTGTGCCTAAGAACCCCTCAAGGACGCCAAGTAACTGTTCATCAGCTTTCTTTGGGAAAGCATATCTTTATAGCCTATTTTGATTACTTGAGACTCTAGGATTTTTTTAGTGTATGCTCTGTGGATCTGCTTGTGTCTAGTTGGCCTTAGGGTGTGATTTTTTAAAGTCTTAATTCTGGAGGACCAACTTGTTAGAAGGTCAAGAAGGTTGAGAAACCTTCCTCCTCTCACACCACTGGAACCTCCACCTTTACCCCAAAGGCGGAGATTAAGCACAGGTGGTTCTTTTGAACCAGTAGGAGTAAGTGAGGTTCTTGGTGAACCGGAATTAATAGCTAACCGGTTTGACCTTGACACAGTCGAGATAGAGGAATTGCAAGCTGACGAGTTTGCAAAAAATTATAATAACCCATTGACTCATTTGAACGATCCAGTGATCGTGCAGGTTAGGCCTTTTAGTTCACCAGTGCTAGGTGTACATGTAGGTAGAGCTATGTCTTCTGAGGGAGAAAGTTCATTTGTTTTCACCTCAACCCTTCCGGTTGAAGGGGTACTACCTCCCCCAGTTAGTACCCCTATATCTAGTTTACCTTCCACACCCTTAACTCCAGCAAGCCGGGTGGTCCAACAATCGGTTTACTCGAACATAGGAAGTATGTCTGGTGATATGGCTACTGGGATTCCCAGTATGCCTACAATTCCTTCTTCCTTCCCTTACACTACCCATAGTGGTCCGGTGGGATCCTCGGCCTTTGTCTAAGGATTCCCTTGGAATGGGGGGCACATACCCCCATCCAGTCCATACGTAGGTCCACCTCCTTCATATGTAGGAGTGCAGTTTGGAAGCAACACCTCTTACGGGAAAAGCTACCAAACCCCTATTTCGGTCCCATACACGAGCTCTCCCTTCTCTTTGTTTAGTGGAGGGATACATGCTCCAGTATTTTAGACCCCTACTTGTATGGGGATGGTCCGAACCACTTACACTGCAACTCCCACCCAAAATCCAGTGGCTTTCGGATGGAATCCGTTCCAAAGCAACCTTCCCACTTCACAACCGGTGTCTGGGGGCAACCCCACTTTTACTTATGGGCGATCAGGGGAAAGTCCCTCTAATCCCAAAGCTAGTACCTCTAGTACATCGGCTAGGCCAAAGCTTCCTTTTCTGGCAACTTTGAATTTTCCAGACTTATCAAAATTGATGAACGATCCGGTGAGGCATGACCCCTTGTGGCCACCTGTTCCCACCAAACTGCCCTCAGACATCCCTAAGTTCAAAGGTAAGGCTGGTGAAGATCCTGGGGCACATGCCACCACCTTCCACTTATGGTGTTCCTCCAACTCATTGAATGGAGATTCAGTGAGATTAAGGCTATTCCAGAGGACCTTGACCTGCCTTCTGCTGCTTTTAGCAGTTTCTGGGACTTGGCTACTGCTTTCCTTAGCCACTTTCAGCTTCCAGTTCATTACGATTTCGGAACGGACTTGTTGTCCACCTTTAGACAAAACAAGGCAACCCACATCTCGGATCATATCCAAGAGTGGAGGAGGCAAAAGAGCCTTATCAAAGCTACCATCCCTCCTGAGTTTCTATTAGAATGGTTCCTTAAATATTTATTGCCCTATATATCTAAGGATGTTTCCACATCAGGAGTGACTAGTGAGGAAGAAGCCATACTCAGGGCCCAGCAGTTGGACTTGATTTATTCACAGTCTTGGATTTTATATGAAATCATCCTTGAGGCACCTAGGCCTTCACATGAGGCTGAGAAACCCAAGCCTGGACCCCATGCCGATGGTGTGGTTGGGTCCGTAAACTCTCCCACTGTAGACTCTTTAACAAAACAACTTCACCAATTGTCTGTCAAACAGTCTACGGCTAAGGCAGCAAAGGATGCCCCCTCCTCCCAAAGTGCAAATGTTTTTGCACAAACCTCTTCAAAGGGAAATCAGCAGCCCGACGGGAAGAAGAAGAAAGGTAAAAAGGGAGAGGGAAACCAAAATCAAAACAAGCCAAAGCCAACAAACAATGTTGATAGGGGCAAAAAGCAAAATAAGAAAGTCAAGTTCCCTTGTAAGTTGTGACAAGGGGACCATCTTACTCATCTTTGTCCCCTCATGGATCAAGCTCAGAAGCTGTTACAAGCTCAACCGCCAGCTGTCCTGAAGGATCCGTTTCCCCAAGGGAAGAATTCTGCTTCAGCTTCTACTGTAGCAGGGGGCAGTCAAACTGCTTCTGACCCTAATTATATCAACATGGTTAGATCCTCAACTTTGTTACAAACCAGGAACAAGAACTATGAGAAAGAGACCGATGAGAAGGGTAAAGCTGTAGTTGAATCTTCCAACCCTCTCACTATAGAGAAACCTGCGGAAGTAATTCCAAAGATACCCAAAGGTGTCTTTAAGAAGACTTTGCATAACCCAAATGCCCGAGCCGCTTATAACTACTCGGTGGTTGAAGACTTGGCTCAGAATCCTTATGCAATGTCAGCTTTGGAGGTGCTACAGAGCTGTCCCGCTCAGTGGAATGCCCTCTTAGCAGCTCTAGGTAGCATGGACTCTTCGAGTCTCTTAGCGAATTTTAATCTCTTTGATGTCAAAATTCGCCTCCCTTATCATGTAGCTCAATTGATAGATGTTGTCCATGGTGGTAAGACCATTAGACAGGCGGTTGTTGATGAGGGATCCTCTACTTGTGTCATGTCCCTGGCCTGTTGGAAAGCTCTCAGATCCCCAGAGTTGGTCCCATCAACCACTTTACTTACTTCTTTTGATGGAAGGTCTTTCCATCCACATGGTATCCTACCAGCTTTTGAGATTAATTTGGCTGGCAAAGTAGTCTCTGTTGAATTCGAAGTGATTGATGCTCCATTGGACTACAATTTGCTTCTGGGTAGGAATTGGACTTATGCAATGTCTGTTTTTGCATCTGTTGTCTTTCGTGTCGTGGTTTTTCCACATGAGGAAAAGCTGGTCACTATTGACCAACTTGATTTTACTCGTAAAGGCCGCTTAGAGTCTAAAGATTCCACTGTGCCATTGGTTGATCAGGCCAAACCTGCCGCACAGATCTTGGGGGCTGGACTGTACACATCATTGATGGGCACATTCGATATTCCAGCTCCTATCCTTTATCTCGGTTCTACTACTTTAGGGAAGTCCATTGATTTGGTGGTCGATAGGACTGATCCTTGGGTCCTCCCAAACCCTCAGGAACTGGAAGTTCCCTTATCTGAAGGGGAAGTGGCGTATCAAGCTATTACCCAAACCACTGTAGATCCCATTCCAGATCCTCTTACAGTCTCGAATGATCTGAAAGAAGTTTATATGCCTGCATGGGAAGAAAACTCTTTACATTCCATAGATTGCTTAGACACTATTTTACCTTCCGACGAAGCCATTCTGGAAGCTATGTGTGCGCGTGATAAGATATGTGAGGATCCTCATCACCGATATTATTTCCTTCCAGAGCTAAGCAAGATAGAAAACCAAGAGTTTCATGTGAGACTGTCGGATGATGTTGATATGGCTGTCAACCCTTTACCTAGGGAAGGAGTGTTTGCCGAGGGGAATATGGCAAACATTTTCGCCACTATACCGATCAACATCTCTGTAAAGACAGATGTCGTGGAAAATATCTATATAGGTGCCAACTGCTCTCCGGAGGAGATTGCCATTTATACTGCCCTTTTCAAGGAATTTCGCGATATCTTTTCCTGATCATATGAGGAGATGCCAGGCATTGATCCATCTATTGTTCAACATGAGATCCCAACCTACCCTGATGCCAAGCCAGTTCGGCAAAAATTACGCCCCGTGAACCCACGTAAAGCGGCGGCTGTGAAGGCAGAGGTAGAAAAGCTGTTGAAAGCAGGCTTTATATATCCCGTTGCTTTGACTGAGTGGGTATCCAACCCAGTTCCTGTTGATAAAAAGCAAGGGACTATTCACGTTTGTACGGACTTTTGAGACCTTAACAAAGCCTGTCCTAAGGACAACTACCCTACACCATTTATTGATCAGATCATAGATGCATGTGTGGGTAGTGAGGTATTCTCGTTTATGGATGGTTTCTCCGGCTACAATCAAATCCAAATCAAACTGGAAGACCAACATAAAACTGCTTTTATTTGCCCTTGGGGTACATTTGCTTATAGAAAAATGCCCTTTGAATTGAAAAACGCAGGCGCAACCTTTCAACGAGCCATGAACTTTGCTTTTCACGATATAAAAGCCATTGTCGATCCCTACCTTGATGATTTGCCTGCTCATTCTCACAAGAGGATCCATCATCCAGATCATTTACGGTTTATTTTTAAGAGATGCAGATACTATAAAATTCGCTTGAATCCCCACAAGTGTGTTTTCTGCGTCGAATCAGGTATAATGCTTGGATTCATTGTCTCTAGTAGGGGCATACAGGTGGATCCGTTAAAAGTCAAGGCCATTGTAAATATGCCTCCTCCTCGTTCACTTAGGCAACTTCAGAGTCTACAAGGTAAGTCTAAATTCCTTCAATGTTTTATCGTTAATTATGCCAAGATCACAAAAGGTTTCATGCGCCTACTTAAATAGGACACCCCATTTGTATGGGATGAAACTGCACAACTCGCGTTCGAGGCATTAAAGAAAGCCTTGTTGATGGCTCCTTTATTACGCCCGCCAGATTACTCTAGGGATTTTTTATTATATCTGGCCACGTCAGAGTCTACCATTGGGGTAGTGCTAGTTCAGGAGGATGACAAGCTCGTTGAGCATGTTGTCTATTATCTTAGCCGCGCTTTGGTTGGGCCTGAGCTTAAGTACTCCCACGTCGAGAAGTTAGCCTTAGCGGCTGTTTATGTTGTACAGAGGTTACGGCACTACATCTTACTGAGGACCACTACTGTAGTGGTGGATGTAAACCCTTTCCAATATGTTTTATCCCGATGAATTGTTGGGGGGAAATTCAATAAGTGGATAGTCATTCTCCAAGATTTTGAATTGGTTTTCCAATCCACTAAATCCAAAAAGTCCTTGGTTTTTGCCGAGCTTATAGCAGAATTCCCTAGGGAAGAAGATGTAGTGGTTCAAGATGACTCATTCCCAGATGAGAACATCTTTCTTATATCCACCTCTGATCCTTGGTATGGAGATATTCTCATATATCTCCAGACTTTGAAGTATCCTACCGCTTACTCTAGAGAATACCGACGCAAGTTACGTCTTCATGCTAAAAACTACCTCATAATAGGAGATACATTGTATCGACGAGGGGTAGATTCAGTCTTGCGTCGCTGTCTTACTCATGAGGAAGCAGAGATTGTCCTAAATGATTCCCATAGCGGAGCGTGTGGGGGTCATTTATCTGGGTTAGCAACGGCCCATAAGATATTACGTGCCGGGTATTTCTGGCCCACCATCTTTAAAGATTGTGTGGAAGTTGTGAAACGCTGTCATCCATGTCAGCTTTACACAAGAAAAATGAGGTTGAATCCTACTCCCTTGTTTCCTGTCGTCTCGGTAGGCCCCTTCATGAAGTGGGGGATCGATTATATGACATGCAACCCAGCCTCGGCTGGGGGGCACAAATACATCATTGTCGCTGTTGACTATTTCACAAAATGGGTAGAGGCAATGCCTACTTTCAAAGAAAATGGGGAAACGACACCTTACTTCATGTTTAATCAGATTATTGCTAGGTTTGGTATTCCCAAAGTGATTGTCACTGACCATGGCAGTCATTTCCAAAATCACGTGATGACAGAGCTGACCACCATGCTCGGATTCCGACAAGAGCATTCTTCTCCTTATTATCCGCAAGAAAATGGTCAGGTTGAGGCTGTAAACAAAACTTTGAAAACTATACTTAAACGTACTACTGATACAGCCTGTTCAAATTGGCACGTCATGTTATATCCTGCTCTTTGGGCTTATCGAAGCAATGTTAAAACTGCTACGGGTTTTTCCCCCTTCCAACTCGTTCACGGGGTGGAAGCTATTACACCAATTGAATGCGAAATCCCATCCTTGAATATAGCTATTCATGTGCTACCTGACACAACTGAGCTTGAAGAATGATTGCTCCATTTAGAACATCTTGATGAGCAACGTAGAGATGCGTTGACTGCAAATCAAGCCCATAAGAATAGGGTTAAATCTCAATATGATAAAATGGTCAAACCTCGGGTTTTCTCTGAGGGGGAACTTGTCTTGCTCTGGGATCAAGATAAAGAGCCTCTAGGGGCAGGAAAATTCAAGGCTATGTGGTTGGGACCCTATGTTGTGTCTAAATTTTTGAGTAAAGGCGCATATGAATTAATGGATTATGATGGGAATAAGCTGCCTAAGCCTAGAAATGGGCTCTACTTGAAGAAGTACTATGCCTAGCCTTAGCACTTTTTCTTGTATATTAATGTATGTATTTTTATGTACATTAGGTTGTCAGTTTCATTTTTTATACTATCTACTGGTTGTTGCAGATGTCTTTCGAGATGTATGTAGGTTTTGCTGATGGCGCCAGCCATCACACTTGTAACCTGGCTTCGGCAGCATGGGTTATCTATTCCCTTACAGGACAGCTTGTTTCCGCGGGTGGTGCTTGTCTAGGTCCTGCTTCCAATAATGTTGCTGAATATAGGGCTATAATTGAGCTCCTATGGGATGCCTTGTCATGAGGCATCACCCAGCTTGAAGTCAGTTTGGATTCTCAGTTGGTTGTTTTCCAGCTCAATTGAGCTTACCAGGTGCGTAATCCTACATTGTTACGTTAGTTCATGCAAATACGTTTACTAGAAAGACATTTTGAAGTTATTACTTTTAATCACATTCCATGAAACCAAAATTCATTAACTGATGCATATGCTAATTATATTTTGGATTGGCATCTCACACACATTCCATAAAATATACAGCAAATACATAAGAAACATGTGTAAATAAAATGGCAACCAAAATCAAATATATATATATATATGTAAATATATGTTCATACATAGGATAGGTCAAGTCTGATCCATAGATCCCATCATGTACAAAATATACAAAAAGTGGATCATCATCCACCAAAATGCCTAAAACTAAGCCTGCCCGCCATGGCCACTAGGACCTGGTTGGTGCCCGTGATCTCTGTGCCCCCTGGCTTCCTTAGCCTCCTCGGCTTCAGCAGCCTCCACTGCATCTCTATATACACATACTGCTCTGGCTACCTATCTGAAAAGACGTAACCAGGCCGGTGGAACTCCAACTACGGACTCTTGCATAGCTATAGGGAGATGCTCTATCCATATCGTAGGTACTCGCTCGGTCAGCCTGCCTAGCTTCCCCTCGATTACCGTGATCAATCCTGGGTCTCCCCCTGCAACAGGACGTACGAAGGTACGTGGGTGCCCTACAAGGCGGACCGGTCCAATATCTACATTTTGACACATAAAGAGGGTTTATACTTGTGCATATGTATATATCCTATCATTTGAAAAGCCATAAAAATTTGATAATGATAAAAAATAAAAAATGACTTACCCATCTCTCCCCATGCTCCTCCTGGAGGGAGGACTAGATCAGGATCACCTCGGAAATCTAATCCAGCGTATGGAAACTGCTCCAACGCCGGCACCTACCGTTCCCACCATGAATAGAAATCATCATCATACATTCTCTATACTACATCTCCTCCTCCTTGACGAAGGAAGATATCTCCCCACCGGCTTAGCCTCGGCTGCCGTGGATGATGGACCTGTAAGGGTATCGCAGGGTTCATAGCTGGCACCCTCTCAAAGAATAACGCCACCAATATACTAGCATAGCCAAATTTCTTCCGTCTACCTCTCCTACAGTCAGATAATTTCCTCCTCATGATGGGGGCAATCCCTGTACACCAATCAAAGAGTGTGCCTCTAAAGCTGTCCACCGCCACTCTCATCTGAGTCCTGGTGGCCACGTGTAATCCTGCTGACCCTGACAGTCTCACTATAGTACTGGCCAATACCTGTAATGTAAGATCCTGAATATCTGCTATGAGAATACTACTTCCTTTCTTTTGAGTACCCGGCCTGCAGAATACATCGATATAGTTCTGGACACTCAAGGGGTCCCCACCCCTGCCAGTGCCCTCTAGGTTCATCGGTGCTCCCCGATGTGATAACCCGGTTATGAAGTAGATGTCGTGTGTGGTAAGCTCCAAAGTCTCACCCTGGATATTGAACATCCCCAGGTCATGGTCCCAGTAATGGACTAAGAACTCTAATATGCGGACACTGGCCCGCATATGTGATGTGCAAAAGAACTTGAGCAGCCCACTATTCCACAATGCTTGGATGGTAGGCGGGCTTTGGAGAGCCGCTTGGTCCATCATCTCATGTTCCCTCTCCCTCCACTCCAGCACGATGTTTTTCCTGACAAATAAACATAGTTTAATTCAGTATTTCACCATAAAAATTTAAAAATTTTGACCATTTTTAAAGCTTTTATCCTTTGCGCAGCATACGCGACTGTCCATTAGGACAAGTGGCGAGTCATTCACGACTTTCCTATGCAGCAAGTCACGCATGAAACGCGTATTCGCGGCTTTCATGCGTAGCAACCCGCAAATACATTTTGCTATCTTTTATGTTGATGAAATAAACTGAATTGACCATCAATTTTAAAATTTGTATGGATGAAAATGAAGAGCTCAGGGTGTAGAGTTACCTGTAGCCGACGGATCTGAATTCTGACAGTCCAATCGTCCACGGCAAGTGATCAAAGATAGAGGGTAAACTTTCTTTTTTTGGTTCAAAAAGTGCAAATGGTAAGAAATGATTTGATTTTCAAACTATTAATAGAAAAATATTTCGTAAAGTGGGTCTTTCTCTATAGTTTGGAATGCCAATTGACTAATATTACCCTTTTTGTGCCCTGGAACAGGTTTACCTACTTTTACAAAGTGTTGATTCTTCTATAGGGTGGTTTTTTCTCTTTCCAACACTTGTTGGCATCTTATCACTCCACATTAACCTTAGTACTCAACCTTTTTGCCACGGACTATGGTATTTTAAGCCATTAGTCCCTTGTCTCTACCATTGTTCTTCCGTGGCTAGGATCCCTTTTCATGAGTATCATTCTTATATGCCATTTCCGTCCTTTGATACTCATTTCTGTCACTGTTTCAGGCCCAGGGGTTTCCTCATAGCTACTTTTCATGCCAAATAGAGCTTCTTATGAATCTCTTTTTACAAGCTATCCCTTTATAGGACTCCCCGCCCTTATGGAGTTTCTTTAGGCCCAGGTCTGACTCCTTCAAAACAGAATTGACTACCGAGTTATCTCGTTCGTTCAAGCTCGTTAAGAATATGTGAACGGGCATCCGCATTGGTGGTAGGTTATCTCTTTCTCGGACCATGCAGAATAATACGAGAAAGGATCACTCTCTTTTCTTCGGAATTGAGAAAAGTATTATCAGGTATAGTTTTATCACTTTTCCGGACCCGAGGGACTAAATTTACGGAAAAGGAACGCCCGGTTTGAGCTTAGTTTCCTCTTTTTCGTGCTCTGGACCTAAACATGAAAAAGATTCCGAGTGTACTTTGTGTCTTTGTCATGCTCGTTAAACATTAAAGAACAAAGCAACGATTTTATTGTTGTAAGCCCCATTTCTCGTAACCAAATGAATCTTTCCGAGTGATCTTGCTTTCCTTCACACTCGTAAAACTCAAGCTATTTTATGCTGTTATGGAAGGAGCGTTGGGTAGGTGGTAATTTAACCTTTTTCGGACCTCCCCGACTAAGTACGAAAAAGGTTCACCTTTTCTTCTTCGGAAGTTAAGAGAGTTCTTCTGTGGTTTGTTTTATACTTTTTTGGCCTCAGGAGACGAAATTGGACGAAAAAGGACCCCCCTGGAGTCTTCTTTGGCATTTTCAGACTCTCTAAATGTGAAAATATCGCATGAGCATGTACTCGTTCAGGCTCACTAAATCCACGGATCAGTGTATCAAGCATTATTTTCCCATCTCTTCAAGCTTGTTAAAAAATGAAGAAGGAACCGAGTTGGCTTTCCTGGACTCGTTAAAACTTAACAGGGACGGTAAGGAAGAGGTTTTCTCTTGTTTTTAGTAATGGCAGCATGTCATCCTTGAACATAGCACTCTTTGCCTTCCGATATCCATGTTTCAGTATACACTTGTGTTCCGCTATCATTTTGAGTGTTGACTCGTCCTCTTGTCCATTATACATGGGGAATCTGATCATGTCTCCTACATGACAAATAAGTCTAGTTGTTCTATCTATCCGTTGTATGCTGCCTTAGGTCATCTCTGTCTCGTGCTCGCTGTTCAAGGATTATACCTAATATCTGATTTATCACCTGATCCTATTACTGTTATATCTGTTATCCATTTACTTGTGTCTCCCTTCTTTTTCCCAGTTCCTAGTCACTCTTGTGATCCGTTGGAGGATATATTGCCTTCCATATCACAGTATGGTTCCGTTTCAGCACCTCCTGATGACGGCGACCTAGAGTTTTGATGATAGTACCTCTGGATTCACTTTCATTATTGGTGAACTCCTTTGCTTCAGTTGTCAATTATCACCTATTGATTGACAAACTGTTGGATCCTTTCCATGTTCGACTTCAGCTTACCCTTATTCACATGGCTTGGATTGTATTGGTTCTTTGGGATCTTTTATGAATACCTTAGTTCCTTACTCATGAACTAAGTTGTGCAAGACTATGTTCCATTTCTATATCCAACTTCCATATCTTTGAAGACTCATCATTATTGTATTGTGGCTTCGATCCACCTTTGTAATACATGGTTTTACTTGTATCATATGATGCACTCAAATATTGTAAAGGAGCTAGTGTTCCAGTAAATTGAACATAGCATCCTCCGATGTAACTTTGTATATGACATTACTCTGTATTTGTTTCAGGTACTTCTTCTGCTCCACTGGATTTCTGAGTTTCTCCTGAGTTTAATATTATAATGTATTTCGGCCATCGTTTCCCTCTGACCTCACACATTAGGGGACATCTGTTATACACCTGAATGGCACCTCTCCGTCCGAGTGATGATATCCCTCATGTCGGCACGCAAAAGGACATTTATGGATTGAGGTTGCCCATATTCACTATCCCTTGGCTTATGATGAAGTACATTCCCTAAATACCCAATTGGTTACTTTTCCATTTTCCCATGTTGAGTTGTATTCACGACTCTTTATATTGACAACTCGCGCATCATTCGCGAGTCTCCTATACAGCAAGTCGCGAATCTTTGTATTCGCGAGTTGCTCTTCTATATAGTCGCGAATCATTCACGGGTTTCTCTTCTATATAGTCGTGAATCATTCGCGGGTTGCTCTACTACAGACCCCCGAATGGTTTCCTCGACATTAAAACATAAAACCACATGCTAATGGAAGATTAGTTTACTCATTTAACTTAATATTCTTAACTGCCACAACCTCCCTAACCTTCGAGAACTGCCTCATTTCATCCATATAAATAGAGGCCTTGTGGAGGGTGTTTGATAGTCATACTTGGAGAGCAAAGTTATGCTGGTGGATTGTCTACAGAAATCTTTGGAGAAGAGAAACTCAGAGTCCTTTGGTGACAGAGGAGTCCTTGTTCATACATTGGGTTGTAACCTAAAATCTCTTCTTTTATTGTTAATAAAGATATTACTTCTTCCATATGTGTTTCATATCTTGTAGATTAGTAAATGTTTACATTTCAATATGATATATGATTTTCCTAACCTGCACCTATATATATGAATCATTATGTATGTGGAAGAGTGTTTATTGACAGGTGAAGGAGGAACTATCATGGAGACTTTGGAAGTGGATCAGAAAGGGAGAAGATAGCAAGGATCAGCCTTCGTATAATACAATTAAGTCCTTCTACCTTCCTATTTCCTATTCTGTGCTTTTAGAGTCAAACTTTCTGCAAGTAATGAGTATGTTGTTAACCCCCCAGACCTAGGTTATTAGGTGAATTATCCTGTACAACAAAAACAAGTCCATAAAAATTAGGTATGTCTGCTACTACAATATCAATTTACTGACATATCTTTTCATTGGCAGATAATCGAATCAGAACATCTTCCATTTCCATGACTACTTTCACAATGGTCTTGTCTAGATGAATAACCTACCAGGTACTTGTTTTAGGTTGTCCATTGATCTTCTTGTAGACTGAAAGTGGCATAACATTGACTGCTGACCCTGATTCTACTAAATAATTGTGCACAATATGGTTTAAAATCTCAAAAGTCAAGAGGAATGGTGGGGTTTTAAGCCTAGCCTTAACTCCCACACTTGCTTCAACAATTTATTCTACAGGTTGGTTGTTAGTGGGAAGCTCTTCCTCTGGTACTTCAAGTTATTTTAACAATTTTTCTTTCTGTTGAGGTACATTACACATTTCAAATAATGAAATATTTTCCTTAGCCTGTTTAATGTCCTCCACAATATCGTACCCCATCTTAGGTGCTTTGAGATTTTCCTTGACGTTATCAACTTTGTCTTCAATAGGCTTAATAGGCATGTTGACTTGTTTCGAGTCTTGACTGGTAATGGTAAATTCAGATATTTTATCATCTGTGTTGTTCTTCTGTATTTTCATCACGTTGTCTTGAAATTTCTTAATCTTTGGAAGTATCGAATTGTCTTTATTTAACAAACCTTGACTTCTTGTTGTCACATTTGTTTATGATGTTTCTTCCTGTTTCAGTGAACCTTCCTCTTCTGTATCAAAAAGTGAGACACGGTCTGATAAAACCAATGCATCCTCTTCTTGTTTTTCTATGGATTGATTATTTTTTTCTTCCTCATGAGCTTTTGTTAGTTTGGAATCCAATAGTTGATGCATTACTAATGTCATCGAACTTATCCATTGGGGCCAATTTTTTTCAGAATGAGGCTGCTGATGAAAGGTGCAACAATTATCCATAACTACCTCAGTTAAATTCATTGATGTAGGACTGTGTGGAGGAGATTTAGATTTATTGGTGTCTTCTCTCCTTTTATAGTAAGGATTGTATGCTTTATGAGCCTAATTTTCTTTTTCCAAATCTATCAGTCTATTAGATAGCTTCTGCATCATTTTCAACATTCCTTAAAAGTCATGTGATTGCTCATCCTTATGCTTAGTCAGTAATAAATCCTTTTTACCAAAAGTTTTTTCTCTCGACTGCTCAGGAGAATCTTCTATGATCTCTTTTTTTGGCCTTATCCTCTCAGCTTCTTCATAAGTTTCTGACAATGTAGGCTTGACTGGCATCTTGGAAAACATGGCCAATTCAGGCAATAGGGATGAAGTATAGTATTCAATCAGAACTTTATCAGAGGGCTTATCAGCTGCAGAATTTTTTTTAAGATAAGCAGCAAACCTTTGAGTGAAATTATGCAGCTTTTCTTTTCTTTCTTTCTTTGAAGCGCATAACCCTTTCATTAGATTTGCATGAGTTTGTTGGATAGTGTATTTACTCCTAAATATTCTTTCAAATGTGTCCTAGTCTGTTATTAAATTTGTAGGAAGAGAAAAATACCGTGAGGATGATGCCCCTTTTAGGGTATGTGGAAACAATCTACATACTACATCTTCATGTTCTCCAATGCGTAGTCCTTATATAGCCAAATAAAATCTTGCAAATGATCATTTACCAAAATATTTTCACTTGGGCCAAACTTAGGAAACATTTTCTCAAAAGCTTCAGGCAAATCCTGCAAAGGAGGTGTTAGGTTTAATGGTGACCTACCCCTCACAGCAGGTGGTGGATTTGGTGGGTTGGGTGGCTAGTTTGTCTTTACATTAGCCATGATTCTGGGTCGACAATGAGGTGGTGAATGAACAAGGGTATGGACAAGTGAATAGTAAGGTATATCTGGGCCCAACTAATTCAGAGGTTGAACAAATTTTTGTAAGGATGTTTCTAATAGTTATTCAAAATATTCAACCAACACTACGTCTTCCAATATAGGGTGGTCTTTCTTCTGATATTCTCTTCTGGGTAAGACATGAATAATTGGTAATACTCCAATATTTTTCGCATAAGCCCTAGTAAATCATCTCAGATCATCAACTACATCGTTATCGACAAAATACAGATGCTCTTTACCCTTTTCTTCCAGAGTTGGATTGGGAAACAAACTGATTTCAGAACTGTCACCGGTGGAATAATCTCTAGAAAATGGGTTCCCTTGGCCATCCATACATTGGTGGCCCTCCTTCTATCACCAAAAAGTATTGAGGCATGGAAAATTAGAGGCAACAATAGTTAGGGATTCTCCCCAATAAATGTTCCCAACTAGCCTGTTACTGTTTGGTATGGGGAATCCGTCCGGTTTACGGTCTCGCTACCATAGGTCAAGTAACAAAATAAAAGGTTTTACCAGTTACAGCCCGGTCCACCATGTGTATTTTTAGTTTTTTGAAATTAAGTATGATGTGCAAGTTCCTATCTAAGAATGCACACTGATAGAGAATACGAGGAGCGGTCACAATGTGATATGCAGGTTCTTACCTCTTGTCTTAACTCTCTCGCATCTAAATCACACACAGCAAGAAACTAAAACTAACTATCTAACCTATCCCTAGGGAGCAAGATTATCATTTATCAATGAGTAATGTATTTCTGTGCATGCATTAAGAAAAATCATAGATAGCTGTTACTTATTTCAAAACACTTGAACATTAATAGATATATGAACAATAAGATAGCTTATTGTTTATGAAAATCCTTCATTACTCACAGTGGAAATTTCATAGAATAAACTAGAGAGCATTCGTAACAACAACATAGGTTCAAAGACTTAGAACGATCTCACAGTTAATAGACACAAGCTGGAAAAAAAATAGTTCACATTCAACAAATCCATGTCACAGCATTTGGAACCTTCTGCCAAGCTTTCTCCAATAGGAAACTTGTAATTCTTGATTGCAAAAGGAAATAGTTCTTCTTACAACATAATCTCACAAATCTATCTTGGAAAAATTCCTCCGGTCTACATCTAACTCTCCTATATTTATACAAAACCGTAAACCATTGGGTTTCCTTCCGGTGACCTTTGGGATCCCCAACCATTTAAATCCACAGTTTTGTCCTTTAGTGAGTGTTGTACAATACGTTACATTAAACTAAAATTTAATAGCACTTTTATAAAGAGGGACTAGCTTGGTTGTTGATGAACTTTTCCCAAGCCTGGGCCTCTACTACTATTGATTATGCTCCGTAATCTGTTGGTCCTTTTTTAGATCCTGTTGAGATTAGACCTTCACTTTATTCTTCTTTTCTCTATCTCTCCTTCTTCATTCTTTAGCCACTTCCTTCCTTGCTCCCTCCCTTTTAGACATATCTTCTTTGCAGCAGCAATCATTCTGTCATAAACATAGCCTATTCTTAGACCACTTAGCATTTGAAAAAGTAACACAAACTTTATCAAAACATACATCCTGTAAAATGAACTATCAATAATATTAATGCATGAAAAGAAAAATGATAATGCAAAGAAAATCCTGCAAGTTCGTATCTTGAAATCTGCTAAATCCACTGTTTAAACTAAAATCAAAAGCCCGAAAAATAGAATCTTTATCTCAATCTAGGCTGCATCTGGACTAAATCGAAATTCTCCGAAGAAAGCATGAATCACAACAGTGTAACCACCAATCTAAACCCTAAAATGCGCTCCTCATCTCAGAGAAAACTAGACTCGACCAAAACCAACGAAACAACTCTGTCATCATGAAATAGAGTAAAAGCACATAAAAAAGGCGGGAAAAACCCTCTCGGGGAGCAGAACTACTTAACCATCTAGCGAAAACAAAACTCTCATCGACGGGCAGAAGCACTATAGCATCAGATGATTAGTTCACTAAGGAGCCACAACTGTGGAAGACAATCATACTATGGCTTCTGCGATCAAATGAAAACCTCGACGATCAAAGGTTATAAAGACTATGTATCAGTGGGTCAAGACACAAGATAATCCACAATATCAATGAGACAAAGTTGAAAGTTTCTGCAATGTTGGTGGTATAAAGCACTAAATTCTACCAAAGTTGTGTATTGGAAATTGGAACCACTATAGCATTGGACGATTAGTTCACTAAGGAGCTGCAATGGCGGGAAACAAACAAACTATGGGCTTTACGACCAACTGAAAACATTGGTGATTGGAGGATCAGAGGACTAACTAGTAATGGGTCGGCAAATAAACCAACTAAATGTTGAATAGATAGTGTACTACACAGCCACAACGGTGAGAGACAAACTGACTATGGCTTCCACGACAATAGAAAATTATCGACGATCGGAAGAACTAAGGACTATGGATCAACGAGTTAAATCTTAATGATGCCACTGTGTTGGCAACATAAAGGACTAGTCCTACAATCAATCATCAACACCGCTCTCATAGCAAAAACAAAAACATCATGAAGTAAAAGGTTTGATCAATAAAACCAGGCATTGACAAAAATCATAACTAACCATCGGTGAATGGAACAACTATATGTCAGATGGTTAGTTCACTAAGGAGCTGCAATGGTGGAAAACATACAAACAATGGCATCCACGATCAAATGAAAACGTCGATGATCGAAGGTTCTAAAAACTATGGATCGATGAACTTAAAACTAGGCATCTTCGTAGTGTCGGAAAGACAAACAACAAGGCCTCCGAAATGACAGTGTCACTCGAGACTAGAACTCCAACCATTTGTCAAAACATTATGATAGCAAAAAAAAAAAATCATCACAAAGCAAAAGGTTTGAACCAATAAAACTACGGAATCGGTGAAAGTAAAAACTATCCATCAACCTGTTCTCTATTTGTCCTCCAAAACGGTGGTGATATAGAAGGATAATGCTCTGACCGTGATAAAATAAAATCACCGACAGTACAAAAAAATGAGATAAAACCGCATTGGTGAAAATAAGAACTGTCCATCGAGACGTTCATTACTTACCCTCTGCAATGGCGGCTGCGTAGAGAAATACCACCCTGATTCACACATAAATACACTTCTAATAGAGATAAAGAAAATCATTTTCAAATCAAAATGCCATCATTTTCAAATGAAAACTTTAAACTCCACAGTCAAAAGCATCAGCTGGACAAAAGGTAATCATTTAAATTCCGAAATGAAGGAAAACAATCTACCTCAATTCATCCTCACAAAATCCAAACTTGTAGCGGAAGAAAGACAAAGTTTAGGAATCCAAACAATCCCAGGAAATATAAAATTAAAAGGAGGGTCCAAAACTAAAAAAATAATTGGGAAAAATTGTTGCAGCTACAACAATTGGTGACTACTTGGTGAACACATATCTCTGGACAATTTTTTCTTTGAGCAACAGACTGTTTTGACAATAAATACCAACATGCTGAATTCTTCTAGATGTCTGGATTTCCCAAATGACAAATATATGTACTTTTAATCATTGATGATAGTCCAATTTAGGAAAATGGAAACCAAAATTTAAAATTCTAGATAACTCTTTTAAGGCCAGGAATATGAATTTCATTTTTTACCTCTGTCTTTGGGTAGCTCCTAGCTTGGACACCATATGATTGTAACATATCGTAAACATAAATATTCATTTGTTCCTCATTCCCCTACCATTTTGCACTTTTGTGCTTTTGGACTTTTTGTCCTTTCTAGTCCTCCTGCATGCCTTCTTTCTAAATTTTTATTCAGGATCCTCTATCCATAGTGTCCTTTTGTGTGAGAGATGTATTTAATTTCCATCTCCCAGATGGAGAAGAACTTTGGCAATTTTGTACTCATTTGTTTCAGTGGTTCGTTTTGATACATATTGCTTTCTTAGGAGATTTTTTTCTCTTATTTTCCTTTTGGCTTCCAATTCTTGCCATGGGATCATTTATATATAATATACTGTTTATCATGCTTTCTTTCCCTGGGTCTTTTGTTGTCATCCCCTAAGACATTTTTAAATGTGAGATGGATGGAGCCTCAAAATAGTATTCCGGACCTTTTGATCCTGAGTTATTTTACAAGGATTAAGTAGGACTTCAATGTGTTCATAGCCATTTAGGAACACTGCTAAAGTAGAATAATTCTTTCAGATAAATCTATAATACACAGTCATATAATCAAGGATTTTAGTTAATTCAGAATTCTGATGTTCTCCATGCAACCAAAAGTTTGCTTCTTTTATTGAAATCAATCAAAATCTAACTCAAAACAAACAAAAATAAAATAAATAAAAAATAAACAACCAAATAAGTTTATTTATGTACAAGATAATCAAGATATAGAAACCAAGAAAAATAAGGTTTGAGAACTAAACCATTAACTAGTCAGTTCTCTACCCACCCTTGTAAATATGGCAACTTGTAAGCTGAGGGGCTAAGCTTGAATGAAAAGGCCTACCCATTATCTAATCCTACTGTACTTGAATAAAAAAATACATCTACTATCTTATAATCAATCTCATCAACCCATGAAAATTGAAGGAGACCGGGTTGGGTGTCCGGTGTACTGCTAGCTTCTGCCACTTGGTTTTTTCCCGGTTCTAGCTCAATTAGATAATTTCCCAATACAAAGTTCACTAGTTCATTTATTTCTTCCAATTGAGTAACATTGTGCTTCATGTGTGCCTCTCTTAATATTTTTATCTGATTTGGACTTCCCTTATGAGGAAACCACAGATGTGACCAATCTGATGTGAAGTACCCTTTTAGCCTTGCTGACCAGTCCCAATTAAAAGCAAGTCCATAAACATCAGGTTTGTCTGATACTACAATATCAATGTACTGACATAGCTTTTCATTGGCAAATAATCAAATTAGAACATCTTCCATTTCCCCGACTACTTTTACTGTGGTCCTATCTAGTTGAATAACCTGCCAGGTACTTGGTTTAAGTTGTCCATTGATCTTCTTGCAGACTGAAAGTGCCATAACATTGACTGTTGGCCATGATTCTACTAAACAATTGTGCACATTAAGGTTTAAAATTTCAAAATTCAAGAGGAATGCTGGGGTTTTAAACCTAGACTTACCTCCCACACTTGCTTCAACAATTTCTTCTATAGGTTGGTTGTTAGGGGGAAGCTATTCCTCTGGTACTTCAAGTTATTTTAACAATTTTTATCTCTATTGAGGTACATTACACATTTCAAATAACGAGATATTTTCCTTAGCCCTTTTAATGTCCTCCACAATATCGTACCCCATCTCAGGTGCTTTGATATTTTCCTTGACATTATCAACTTTGTCTTCAATAGGCTTAACAAGCATGTCGACTTGTTTTGGATCTTAACTGGTAATGGTAAATTTAGGTATTTTATCATCTGTGTTGTTCTTCTATATTTTCTTCACATTCTCCTGAAATTTATTAATCTTCGGAAGTACTGAATTGTTTTTATTTAACAAACCTTGAATTCTTGTTGTCACATTTGTTTCTGATGTTTCTTCCTCTTTCAATGAACCTTCCTCTTCTGTATCAAAAAGTGAGACACAGTCCCATAAAACCAACGCATCCTCTTTTGGTTTTTCTATGGGTTCATTGTTGTTTTCTTCGTCATGAGCTTCTGTTAGTTTGGAATCCAATAGCTGATTCATTACTAATGTCACCAAGTTTATCGACTGAGGACAATTTTTTTTTATAATGAGGCTACTGATGAAAGGTGAAAAAATTATCCATACCTACCTTAGTTAAATTCATTGATGCAGGACTGTGTGGAGGAGGTTTAGATTGATTGTTGTCTTCTCTCCTTTTATAGTAAGGGTTGTATGATTTATGAGCCTCCTTTTATTTTTCCAAATCTATCACTCTGTTACATAGCTTCTGCATCATTTTCAACATTCCTTCAAAATCATGTGATTGCTCATTCTTAGGCTTAGTCAGTAATAAATATTTTTTACCAAAAGTTTTTTGTCCCGAGTGCTTAGGATAATCTTCTATGCTCTCTTTTTCAGCCTCTACCCTCTCAGCTTCTTCATAAATTTATGACAATGTAGGCTTGACTGGCATCTTGGAAAACATGGCAAATTTAAGCACTAGAGCTGAAGTACAGTATTCAATTAGAACTTTATCAGAGGGCTTATCAGCTGCATATTTTTTTTAGGATAAGCAAAAAACCTTTGAGTGAAACTATGCACCTTTTCTTTTATTTTTTTATTTAAATCACATAACCCTTTCACTAGAGGTACATGGGTTTTTTGGACATCATATTTACTCCTAAATATTCTTTCAAATGTGTCCTAGTATGTGATTGAATTTTCAGGAAGAGCAAAATACCATGAGGCTGCTACTCCTTTCAGGGTATGTGGAAACAATATACATACTACATATTCATGTTCTCTAGCTCGTAGTCCTTCTATAGACAAGTAAAATCTTTGAAAATTATCATCTACCAAAATATTTTCACTTGGGTCAAACTTAGGAAACATTTTCTCAAAATATTGAGGCAAATCATGGAAAGAAGGTGTTAGGTTTAATGGTGACTTAGCCCTCCAAGCAGGTGGTGGATTTGGTGTGTCGAGTGGCTGATTTGTGTTTACATTAGCTGTGATTCTGGGTGGAGAATGATGTGGTGAATGAACAAGAGTATGAATAGGTGAACAATAAGGTGTATCTGGGCCCAACTGATTCATAGGTTGAACAAATTCCCGTAAGGCTATTTCTACCAGTTCTTCAAAATATTCAATCAACACTGCGTCTTCCAATATAGGGTGGTCTTTATTCCGATATTCTCTTCTGGGTAAGACATGAATAATTGGTAAGCCTCCAATATTCTTCACATAACCCCTAGTAAATCTTCTCAGATCATCAACTACTTTGTTATCGATAGAATACAAATGCTCTTTACCATTTTATTCTAGAGTTGGATTGGGAAATAAACTGCTTTTAGAACTGTCACCAATGGAATAATCTTGAGAAAATGGGTTTCCTTGGCCACCCATGCACTGGTGGTCCTCCTTCTAGCACCAAAAACTATTGATGCCTGGAAAATCGCAGGTAACAATAGTTAGGGATTCTCCCTATTAAATGTTCCCAACTAGCCCGTTATTGTTTGGTATGGGGAATCCGTCTGGTTTACGGTCCAGCTACCATAGGTGAAGTAACAAAATAGAGGGTTTTTCTAGTTACGGCTCGGTCCACCTTCTGTATTTCTAGTTTTTTGAATTTAAGTATGAAGTGTGAGTTCCTATCTAAGAATGCAAATTGATAGAGAATACGAGGAGCAGTCACAATGTGATGCATAGGTTCTTACCTCTCATCTTAACTCTCCCGCATCTAAATCACACACAGCAAGAAACTAAAAGTAACTATCTAACCTATCGCTAGGGAGCAAGATTATCATTTATCAATGAGTAATGTATTTCTATGCATGCATTAAGAAAAAGTGTAGCTAGCTCTTACTTATTTAAAAACACATGAACATTAATAGATATATGAACAACAAGATAGCTTATTGTTTATGAAAATCCTTCATCACTCATAGTGGAAATTTCATAGAATAAACTAGAGTGCAGTCGTAACAAGAACATAGGTTCAAAGAGTTAGAACGATCTCACAGTTAATGGACACAAGCTGAAAACAAAATAGTTCACATTCAACAAATCCATAGCACAACATTTGAAACCTACCACCAAGCTTTCTCCAACAGGAAACTTGTAATTCTTTATTGCAAAAAGAAATAGTTCTTCTTAGAATATAATATCACAAATCTATCTTGGAAAAAGTCCTCTGGTCTACATCTAACTCTCCTATATTTATACAAAACCACAAACCTTTGGGTTGTCCTCTGGTGACCTTTGGGCTCCCCAACCGTTTAAATCCACAATTTTCTCTTTTAGTGAGTGTTGTACAATATGTTACATTAAACTAAAATTTAATAGCACTTGTATAAACAAGGACCATCTTGGTTGCCGATGAACTTTTCCAAAGCTTGGGCCTGTGCTGCTATTGATTATGCTCAGTAATCCATCGGTCCTTTTTTAGATCTTGTTGAGATTAGACCTTCACTTTATTCTTCTTTTCTCTATCTTTGCTTCTTCATTCTTCATCCACTTCCTTCATTGTTGCCTCCCTTTTAGACATATCTTCTTTGCAGCAGCAATCATTCTATCATAAAAATAGCATGTTCTTAGACCACTTAGCGTTTTACAAAGTAACACAAACTGTATCAAAACATACATCATGTAAAATGAACTATCAACAATAATAATGCATGAAAAGAAAAATGATAATGCAAACAAAATCCTGGAAGTTTGTATCTTGAAATACGCTAAACCACTATCTAAACTAAAATCACAAGCTCGAAAAATAGACTCTTTATCTCAATCCAGGCCGCATCTGGACTAACTCGAAATACTCCAAATAAAGCATGAATCACAGCAATGTAACCACCAACTGAACCCTAAACTGTGTTGCTCATCTCGGAGAAAACTAGACTCGACCAAAACCAACGAAACAAATTTGCCATCATAAAATAGAGTAAAAGAAAATAAAAGAGGTGGGAAAAACCCTCTCAGTGAGCAGAACTAGTTAAGCATCGGGCAGAAATGAAACTCTCATCAGTGCACATAATCACTATAGCATTGGATGATTAGTTCACCGAGGAGCCGCAATGGCAAAAGAAAATTAGACTATGGCTTCTGCGATCAAATGAAAACCTCGGTGATCGAAGGTTATAAAGACTGCGCATCAGTGGGTCAAGACACAAGATAATCTGCAATATCGTTAGACAAATCTAAAATTTTCTACAATGTTGGTGGTATAAAGCACTAAATTTCACCAAAGTCGCATATTGGAAATCAGAACCACTATAGAATTGGATGATTAGTTGACTATTAAGGAGTCGCATTGGTGAGCGACGGACAAACTATGGGCTCCGAGACCAACTGAAAACATCGACGATCTGAGGCTCGGAGGACTAACTAGTAATGCATCGGTAGATAAACCAACTAAACATCGGAGAGATAGTGTACTACACAACCGCACCGACAGTAGATAGACTGACTATGGCTTCCGCGATCATAGAAAATCATAGGCAATTGGAAGAACTAAGGAATATGGATCAACGAGTTAAAGCTTAACGTTTTCATCATGTCATCAACACAAAGGACTACCCCTCTGATCAATCATCAACACTGCTCTGGTAGCGAAAACAAAAACATCGTGAAGTAAAAGGTTTGATCAATAAAACCAGGCATTGACAAAAATCAGAACTAACCATCGGCAAATGAAACAACTATATGTAGGATGGTTAGTTCACTAAGGAGCCGCAACGATGGAAAACATACAAACAACGGCTTTTATTATCAAATGAAAATGTTGGCAATCGGGGGTTCTAAAAACTACGGATCGATGAACTTAAAACTACGCATCTCCGCAGTGTCGGCGAGACAAACAACAAGGCCTCTGAAACGACGACGTTGCTTGAGACTAGAAATTCAACTATTTGTCAAACATTCTGATAGCGAAAACAAAAAAATCATCGCAAAGCAAAAGGTTTGAACCAATAAAACCATGGAATCATCGAAAGTAAAAACTATCCATTGGCTCGTTCTCTATTTGTCCTCTAAACTGGCAGTGATATAGAAGGCTAATGCTCCGACCATGATAAAAATAAAATCACCGACAGTCCAAAAAAACAAATGAGATAAAAGTGCATCGGTGAAAATAAGAACTATCCATTGGGACGTTCATTACTTACCCTTCACAACGGCGGCTGCGTGGAGAACTATTGCCCTGATTCACACATAAATAGACTTTTGATAGTGATAAAGGAAATCATTTTCAAATCAAAAGGCCATCATTTTCAGATCAAAACTTTAAACGGCACAATCAAAAGCATCAGCTGGACAAAAGGTAATTATTCAACTTCTGAAATGAAGGAAAATAGTCTACCTCAATTCACTCTCACAAAATCCAAACTTGTAGCGGAAAAAAGACAGAGTTCAAGAATCCAAACAATCCCAGGCAAGATAAAATTAAAAGGAGGGTCTAAAATTTTTAAAAAAAAATTGGGAAAAATTGTTGCAGTTGCAACAGGTAGATAATAATAACACTAAGAAAATATATGGCCATTGGTTGATGAGGAAGATCAACGATCATGACTCATAATGTGCCAATCAAGTGCATGTTAGATAACATGGGATGAGCATGTGTTGAGTCCTAGTCATTGTAGAACTTTGTTGTTATTTATTGGAGCTATGGACCCAACAAATTATAACACTATAATGATTCAGTTCGAGTATTTTAAGACGAGGTCATTCTATCAATTTTCATTCCATGTTCATATAGCTATTTCTAGAAAGATTATCCATCGTACCATTTTGGATGAAGGAGCATCGACTTCTATCATTTCTTTGTCTTGTTGGAGGGATATTATTTCTCTTGTCGTTAATTCATATCCAACTATGTTTAAGGATTTTCATGGCCATGGTTTTCAATATTATGGACTCTTACCTTCCTTAGCTACAAGTTTGGGAGGAAAGACCATCTCTATCCATGTATAGATAGTTGATGCACCTTTGTACTATATTATTTTTCTTGGTCAGAATTGGTTTTATGAAATGACTGTTATTGCATCATCAATATTTTCATTCGTACAATTTACTCATGAAGGAAATATTATTATTTCAACCAACTTGAATTTTGCAATACAAATGTCCATACAAATGCAGATAACGCTATTCCTCTCTTGGGATAGTCAAATCCTATGTATAAGGATGTAGGAGTAGGATTTATTAAGGATTCCTCCCTCATTGGAGTATTTACTTTATGTTCTCCAGATATTCCACACCTTACAAATTCGGTAAATATGGTTTCATCTATGGACTCTTCGTTTGATCCTAATTGATTGCAACACAAATCTGATATAACCGCCTCATGTTCTTACGAGGATGGTTCATTTTTTTATGTCAATCTAGTTTAAAAATGAAATATACCCCCCTGCCATTACGTTAATTCTTCCACTATATTTAACACTTGATCCTTCGTTTCATCCACCTTTTCCATTTATTTTTTCTTTTTCCTCTGTTCCTGGAAAATGTATTCCCATTAGTAACCGAAAGATTAATTTTGTGAAGAAAGAGAATAGGAGAATGGAATGAATCTTGCTGGTTCTTTTGTCATCCTATGACCTTTATGATGTGGGAAAGATCCAAACCTTTGGAAATCATGTTTGGAAAAAACATGTTAATGGGTATCATCCTAAGTAATGACCTCTCGACATCATATTGGGAAGGGGGGCACCAATTGGAATCATGCACATCATAGTTTCTCTTGATTTTAATCTCTTTAAAAAATGAAACTTAGCTTTGAACATAATTCATTTTTTGTTTCAAGCTCATTAAAAAATGAAGGAGATTCTTTTATCTTACTTTTTCATATTTTGTGCTCTAATTAAAACATGAAAACTGGTTTGAGCTTACTATATCTCTTTTTTGTTCTATTGATTTAAACATGAAAAATAATATGAGTACTTTTAATACTATTATTGGGATCACTAAAAAACAAGTAAAATGGTGTCAAGTAAACTTTTATTTCCTTTTTAGGATCGTAAAACCTTTATGGAAAAGAAACCCCATAAATTTTTCTTTGATCTCTTTTCAAAATCTCTAAATAGGAAAAGACCACCAAGAGAACTTGTTTCTTTCACACTTGTAAAAGTATTTGAAAGCTCGTTTATCCGGTGATAGTTTAACCATTTTTTATATCATTTAGACTAATTATGAAAAAATGTATACTCTAGTTCATGATAACTAGAAGAGTTCTCCTAGGTATTATTTTATACTTTTTCAGACTTAGGGGACTAAATTTATGAAAAATTTCACCATGGAGTCTTATTTAGTTTTTTCATACTCCTTAAGCATTTAAATCCATGATTTTTCTTTCTTCAGACTCGTAAAATTACACTTTGAAAGGCCCTTTTTTGGATCGAGCCCCTCCTTTCTCAAATTCATAAAACATGTGAGTTTGGATGCATCCATGATGATCTAAATCAAGAACTTGTTAACCTATTCCAGCTCATTAGAATCAAACAAGAACTCATCCATAATGATGGGTAAATTAAGGGATTGGAAAGATATATTTAATCTTTATTAATGGAATCTTAAAGTCACCCTTGAACATGCCACATATTTGCATCCTTTTAAAATAGTTGGGTAATTAAATTATCCTCGAGTCATACCAATTCCATGAGTCATTTTACTCATTTGGGTTATTTTAAGAATACTTCATTTTTTGTATTATGACTTGGTCTCTACCTCATGAAGTCAATGTCGCTAGGTCACTTGTCGTGTTGATATATGTTCAATGGAATGCTTCATATGGAAACAACCTTTGCAATGATAAATCCTTATATTGTGTTATTTGTCCTTGTAATTGTCTCTTTTGTTCACCACTACACCTTTGTGTCAGTTCACACTCATTTGATCTACCATCTTACATTAATTTCCCATGTTGTTTTTTTGTTGATGATGTTGAACAAATTATGGCCCTCCTTCAACAATTATTTTACTATCAACATTAGCACATCGTCCAAGGATTAGACTTAGAAAATAGTTAGTACCTTGGATCCTGCATGCATCAATGTTAGGTTTTATCATTTTCGAAAGTATATTTACATCATTGACCTCTAATAGATTTATTCTATAGGTGTTCATCTAGAGTTCATCTATTCACATTCATCATAATGTATGAGGATACCTTAGGGGTCATTATCATCATCAGTGATTTCCCTCGGACTTGTTAATGATTTACTTTATTGACTTGTAATCAAGTGGATTCTACCATGTCCAACTTCAATTACTTTATTGACATGGATATATTTGTATAATTGTGGGTTTGAGTTTAAGAACCTAGGGATCATATACTTAATCGTGTTGCAATGGATATTTTTTGATGTATTTTCACACATATCCACTTTGTATTTGTCATGGTTGTGTTATTATTTCATCATGGATAAAGTTTTTATTTTTGTAGCCATGATGTCCATAGTTATTTTAGGTACAGATCCGAATTGTATGTGAGTGGTTGTATCCTTGTTCATTACTTTCACGAATTTGGAGTGTATTAGTCGACAACAATTTTTTTGAGTCATTGGGATGATAAATTATTGTAATGTAAAAGAGTCCTTGTTTTTTGTTGACATATTTCAAACTAATGGTCCCTTTCCTTGATCCCGTTATCCTTTATCTATGATAGTATTTCACCTATCCCATTACTCTAGCATCATACTTTGTGGGGGAATTTGTTACACAAAATTTTCATCCTTGTCATGATCATGAACAATGTAAACATTTTCCTTGCCTTAATCTCTAAAGTGCTGGTCAATACTCTTTGGAATATGACATATAAGATTTTTTCACTTTAAAAAAACCCTATTTTTAGAGGGTGATGCCCTTTTCTCTCTAACAAGGGTTTCCACCCCACCATTGATGCACTTTGCATCACTATAGCATTTGTCTCCGACACACTTTTTATGTGTATAGGGTGTGTTGGTGCTTGTATGAAAGGAAAAAAGAGAAGTTTCAAGAAGTATCTCAAAGGAGTCCCTCATGGAGGTTTATCTCTTCTATTTAGGAAGGATCTCACTCGCTTCCCAACTTGATATGATTCCACCTCATCCTTCTCCCTTTCATTTCCCCATCCAAATAAAAATACTTGCAAGCAATGTTTCACCAACCTAATAGTTCTCTAGGTTGAGGTGGAGACATAAATTTTGTAATAAGGGATTTATAGGACCAAAATGACCTTAACATACGATATTAACATTAAAATGGGTCACATAAATAATAGATGCTAATATAATAAGGTGGAATTAGTTCATGGAGAAAATCGAAAGCCCGTGGAGTCTTTGGGTGACTAGATTCTCCCACACACTTGGCATGACCTTCATCCAAATTCGAACAAATGAGGAATGTAAAATTATTCCAAGGTGATGTGGTGTCACATAGCCTATAATGAGGAAAGGAATTAAAACCAAGAGAGGAGAGTAACTCCCATGGAATAGGAAGAGACTAAGAAGAAAATGTGTGCCACTTGGAAGGAGATTCCATGAAATCTATGACAACTAATGATGAAAGATTCTATGAAAAATATGAAACATTCAGACCTAATTGAGGACCTATGAAAAATATGACTTGTATGGGCTAAAAATACCCACCAATAGGGCACACTTTGCATTTATATACATCCATTCAAGTTGGGGAAACAATTGGAGCATGAAGAAGAACACAAGTGTCATAGGAGTTACTAAACAACTAAGATGAGTTGGAGGAAACTTATGGAGGGAAATTAGACCATAGGAGGCCTCATGAAGTTGATAAAATGATTTTATGAGGAAGGATAATGTTTTTTTATCATTTTTTTAATTATCCTTTTCATTTTGGAGATCTATTTCTTGTCCATTGCACGATAAGTGTTCACTCTCCTTGGTTGTGAACTGATTTCGAGGGAGTTGGATTCCTTTCAAAGTTGGTAGATGGAGATACAATTAATACTTATTATTAAATATGAATAATTTTTTTTATGGTTCAGGATGAAGGTCCATACATCTCGATTTCTCATCTATCTCCATATTCTCTCATTCCTTATTATCCATTCCGTCATACTCTCATGTGATGGCACACATGTTGGAGTGGTGATTGCACTTTGAGGAAACTATTTGATGGAAAAGACTGGAAATATAATGTATGTATATGTAATATTATTTACATATTCTCTTTAATTCAAAATTTATGAAATCCATGTGTGAAAGGATTTCTTTCCCATTCTCTTGAATAACTAGTTTTCATGAATTTGACTTCAGGATTGAAAGAGTTTCATATGAGATTTGTATGAGGATTTATCTGAATTTGATTATTATATATATAGTAATTTTTATGATTTATATTTCCATTATATTTTATTTTATGATATGAGCCATTTATTCTTCTTTTATTATGTCCAACTTAAGCTAATAATGCAATTTCCCCATAAGCAAATTCCTTGAAAGTTACCATACAGATGTTGCATCTGATAAAAAATTTAAGATATTAATAACCATGAATAATTAATTCCATTGATTTATTATATACATCCCCATACTATTTTTTGAAACTTTCTAGGTTTGTACTTGATTTGGAGAGCCAATTGGGCTGAGTCCACCCCCGCGGAGAATTTGGCCAGAATTTGCTAGGAAATTTGCTCCTTTTCTCCTTAGCACCAAGCTATGTTTCAGAATCCTAAAGTGAGATAAAATTTTATCATGGGTCATATTTGTATTTTATAATACTCACCATATCATTTATTTTCAAATTATATACCATTTGGATCTAGTTGGAGTCAGTTGGAACCTCCTACAATCATGACTAGGCCAAAATTTTGCAAACTTGAATAACATGTCAAAGTGAGTTTTTTTATTCTACCAATGAGTGTTTGAGGTATTTTATTATATTTTAAATACCATAGGTTACCTCTATAATAAATTTTCAAAGTTTCAATGGTGTTTGGAATCAAACCAAGAAATACTAGTGTACTACTTTTTCCTAGTTTTAAAACTAGACAAAGTATTGAAGGAGGATGTATGTGAACAATTTGTAAAAATTAAAAAACCATGCCATATTAATAATCCAAATATATCAGTTTTTCAAATCCTATCATACCCTAATATCACTTCCCTTGATTTTTCCCAGTTGTCTCATAACCTTGGACTTAGTGTGAAATCCATTGTCAATGAGGGCGTTGAGAAAGGATGGTTTTGATGACAAAGATTTGAATCCTATTTAAAATATATTAGATAGTGTGCCTAATTTCCAAAAAATATACATTATAGTGCTATAATAGCATGTTATTTTCACATAATCATTAATACATTCCATTGAATAAAAGGTTGCAACCATGTCTTACAATTATGATGACTCCTATGAAAATAATTATGAGCAATATGCAGAAGAATCTGAATGGCATGAGAAAGACTTTCCATATTGCAGAAATTATTATAATTTCACAAGGGATAAGGGTTATTATTATGAACCTATGTATTATGAATATGTATGTTCCAAAACACCACGAGCTAGTCCTATGAATGAATTATAAATCTTGAGAGAAACATGTAAAACTTTGCTCTAACAATATCAAGCATATCTTCATTCAATGAGAGAGTCATGCAGGACCACTCCTTTTGAATAGTTTGTTGAATGGGTGTTATGTATGGGCATAATAGTTAGCTTGTGAACTAATTAAGGAACAATAAAAAATCCACAAGTTTGGAGTATCGTGAAAGGAGTAAAAATAATCCTACTTGTGAAAATAATTTTCATCCTAAATAAGGAGAAAAGATATAATATACACCATTAATGGAATATGCAGAGACTAATAAAGTAGAGAATCAATCACCTCAAGGTGATTGAAGAGAAGAACATAAAGAGGAAAGTTAATACAAGAACACAATCCTTACTGATAGGGGTTGTGCAAATCAAGGAGAATCTACTAATGGATACTTGAAATGTGAAAGAGTACCTATTTATGGGCTCTCAAAACTCTATGCTAGTGACATAGAGATTATATTTGAGAATATTTATACAAAAAAAAATTCTCATAAGAATATATATGAAGGCCTTGTGGTAGATAATGAATAACCAAGATCAAGTTCCCCGTCACCACTTGAGCTTCAAGAAGTTGATCAAATCAAGAAGAAATAAGAAGAGGATGTTCTCTCTCATGAACCATCATTCATTGAAGGGTATTTAATATGAGTGAAATTAAGATCCATGAGTCCCTTATCATACTCCATGACACTCAAACATTGGTGTCAAATTATTGTTGGAAAGTTTCTTCATTAGAGGAGCCATCCATCCTCAAAGACATGGAGAAAATTCAAAAAGCATTGTGGAACATCAAAGGTAATTTCATGTCTTTTATTTTTGATATAAACCATTTGGTTGATATTAATGAATGGTTACATGAAGCATACTTGATTAATAATGAGGATATTCATAAGCTCCAAATTCAAAATGAGCAACTTCTTGAGAGGTTGCAAGATACTTGTTCTTCCTCCTATGATTCAGATTTTCATATGGTAGATTGCTTGGAGAATTTGCATGACATGATGGATCATGAGAAGCATGGAAAATTGTAGGTTATTTATGTGTTTGAATATGAGCTTCATGAAAACCAATCAGTTGTTGTGGTGGACGAGGAGCTTTAGCTCCCTCTTGATAAAGGTTACACACTTTTTGAAGAAGCACATGATTCCACTACCTTGGAACAAACATATGATTAAATTCTCACACTTTTGAGGGATATGCATAATAATACCCCTATGTATCCTTCACATGATTAAAATTTTGCACTTTCTTATCCTTTAGGAGAGTTTGTTCTTTATCCTACATCCTACACTTCCATATTTTGTAGCATTCATCCTAATGAAGTATGGGTGAAAGGTTTATTTTTCATGGTGCCACATGAGGAGTTTGAAATTTGTATGTATCCTTTTGATGATGAAATTATTAGATAACTATATTATTTAAATTTTAAATAACATATTCTGTTACATTATGATGATACACATATATATGGATGCAGTTAAGATGTTCACTTAGGTTACTTGAAGAGTCATGATTTTCCTTGCTCCTTTCTTAGTTCATTTGATGTTGGAGAAACTTCAGAAAAAACTCGGGTAAAGAGATATATGATTGAATAAAAATATTATTGGAAGCAACATCCTTTTTTATTTCTTGATTATATACATATTCATGGGTGAATTTGTGAGAATTCTTTGATCCACTTGAAGTCTTCATGTTTTGTTGGCTCCTTATTTGGTTTAGAATTTGGTGGAGGATATTAATTCAATTATTGGATGAAAGAACACATGGATTATTATTTTGATTCATATCAAATTCGTTTGGAAGAACATTATAGGACATAACATCGCAACCTATGTCATTGGAGAAGATTTGACATAATACTAGACGCTTGTGTGTATGTGCCACATGATGATGTACTTACTTGGATGTACAAGCACATACACTATTTTTTTATGAGGTACCTTCTTGATGTACATTTGTATGATGTTTTTATGTACTTTAATTATATATGTTTTGTACTCATGATATTTGGAATGGTGCAGTAAAAGAAATGGGATCCTAGTATTGTTTGGTTTCAATTTTGGGGGAAACAAGTAGTATGGGAGATTGAGTCACCTCTTGAGAAGGTGATTGTAATCATATTAGTGCAACATAAAGAATGGTGGTTCCTCTATGACATTTTATTAAGATATTAAAATACTAAAATTTGGGTAAATTAGTACCAACTTCAAATAATTGTCCAGGAGCAAAAAGAAAACGGGGTTGAATGTTCAGAAAATGTTTCCAAAATATGGAGGCAAAGGCCATTTGTGAAAGTTTTTTTTTTATAGAATTAAATAACGTTTTAATGTTTAGTGGTAATTTTGAAGGATAAATTAATATGAAAAATCCACATATATTTACTTTTGGAAACAAAAAAATGCAGTGCATGAGTGCCACTACTCAAATGGTAGCTAAAGAAAATTAAGGAGCAGAACAATAAGAGAGGACTTAGTGCAATGGAAGGAGTTACCAAGTGAAGATTCCAATTGGGAACATGAACAAAATTTGCAGCATTGAAAATTGACATTTCTTGAGGACAAGAAATATTGGGTGGGGAGGACTCTCATGTCCCCATCCAAATAAGACTACTTGGTAATAATGTTTCACCGACCTACTAGTTCCCTATGCTCAGTCGGAGACATAAATTTTGTAATAAGGGAGATATAGGACCGAAAAGGACCTTATTTTACCATATAAAAATTAAAATGGGTAAAATAAATAGTAAACTTTAAGGAAATAAGGTGGAATTGGCTCATGGAGACAATTGGAAGCTTGTGGACTCTTTGGGCGACTAGATTTCCCCACATACTTGGCATGACCTTCATCCAAATTTGAACCCAAGAAGAATGTAATGATTTTGTATGTTTATGTGGTATCACATAGCATATAATGAGCTAAGTAATTTGAATAATGAGAGGAGAGTAAATTTGACAGAAGAGGAAGAAACTAAGAAGACAATGTGTGCCACTTGGAACGAGATTCCATGCACTCTATGATAACTAATGATGAAAGTTTCTATGAAACAAATGACATATTTAGACTTGAATTCATACCTATGAAAAATATTAAATGACATGGATAGAAATATCGACCAAGAGTCTGCATTGTTGAGGCATAGGAAGACATTTGAATTGGGGAAATAATTGGAGTATGAAGAAGAATACACGTGTCATAGTCCTGAGTTACTAAACCACTAAATTGAGTTTAAGGAAGCCCATGGAGGGGAATTCAATTTTAGGATACCTCATGAAGTTAATAAAAGGATTCCATGAGGAATTATAATGGATTTTAATAATTTTTTAATTGACATTTTCCAGTTTAGAGAGAATTTGTTTGTCCATTGCACGGTGGGTGTTCACTCTCCCGACTTGTGAACCAATTTGGAGTGAATTGGATTCCTTTCCAAGTTGGTTGAAGCAAGGCCATTTATACATCTCATTGGATATGAATGAAGGTTTTTAGTTTCATTTTTAATTTCCATACATCTTTAGTTATTATCTATCGATCTATTATGTCATTTCTTCTTCTCCATTCCCACGTAATCTCATGTATGATGGCACACTTGTTGGACTGGTGATTGCACTTTACTGAATCTATTTGATGGAAAATATTGGTTATATTATGTATGGATATGTTCCCTTATTTCCATATTATATGTAATTTCAAATATAATAAATCCATGTGTGTGAAAGTATTTCTTTCCCATGGTCTTGAATAACTGGTTTTCATGAATTTGGCTTCAAGATTGAAAGTGTTTTATATCATATTTTTATGAGGAATTTTCTATAAGTTTCATTATATTGGGGAAATTAATTTTTATATTTTACATTTCCATTATATTTTATGTTACCATATGAACCATTTATTCTACTTTTCATGTGTCCAACTTATGCTAGTAATGCAATTTTCCCATAAGCAAATTCCATGGAAGTTACCATATAGATGTTTGCACCTCAAAACCAATTTAAAAATATTCATAAATAAAAATAATTAATTACGTTGATGTATTATATACATACCATACTATATTATGAAATTTTGTAGGTTCTTACTTGATTTGGAAATCCAATTTTCCCTCCACCCATAGGGGGAATTTGACCACAATTTCCTAGGAAATTTTCCCCTTTTTTCCTTAGCCCCAAACAAATTTGTAGAATATTAAATTGAGATAAAAATTTATCATGGGTCATATTATTATTTTATAATACTTACCATATCGTTTCTTTTCAAAATCAAGACACTTTAAATTCATTTGGAACCTCCTACAATCATGACTAGGAAAGCTCGAAATTTGCCAAAATTGTGCAAATTTTAATAACATGTCAAAATTATTTTTATGATTAGACCATTGAGTTTTTGAGGTATCTTAGGATGTTTTAAATCCCATGGAATACCTTCATAATAAACTTGGAAATGTTTGGTGGTGTTTGGAATCAAACCAAGAAATACTAGTTTACTACCTTTTCCTAGTTTTGAAACTAGACAAACTTTTGAAAAAGCATGTATGTGAACTATTTGTAAAAATTCCCAAACAACACCATATTAAGGAAAAACATATATCATCTTTTAAAATACTATAAGAACATATTATCACTTCCCTTAATATTTCTGACTTGTCTCATAAAAATGGAGTTAGAGTGAAATCCTTTGTCAATGAGGGTGTTGAGATAAAATCATTTCAATGAAATTTTTTTTAATACTCTTTGAAATATATTGGATAGTGTGCCTAGTTTTCCTAGAAAGGTACGTTACACTACCTTAATCCTCTCCAATATTCCTCATACGTCTTGGCCTATAATGGAATCCTAACCGCATGGCTTGGGGATCTAGAATGAGAGAAACCAAATGTTGGAGAATTTAGGCAAGAGATTTGGTATTTAATGGTTTTCATATTGAGGCAAGGATATGTTGGAATGAATCCCCAACACCAACTCTCTATATGATTGTAATTATTTAATTTTATTTATTTATTAATACATTGATATCTTCCTTTCCCATAGCTGATGTATAATCTCATTTGTAGCATGTCTCCTCGGCCACTTGCTTCGGCCACTTTTCATTGAATCTTCCGCAGGTTATATATTCATCAATAAGTAGGATTGTGAAAGATTCAATCTAGTGAGGACAACATTCTAAAAATAGTTATGGATTCTTCACATTCAAGTGATTAGATAAATCTAGGGAAATGTTTACATTTATGTGTTCCTTTTGTTCTTCATCCAAACCATTTGGACTAGAGAGGTTTGTCTTTGTCCACATTCATAAAGTGTCTTGAAATAGCTATGAAGGCTACCATGTGGAAGGTGATGAAACTCTTATTTATAAAAAAAGAATTTATATTCTAAAAATGGTAAAATTAAGAAGAATAATTATGGATTAAATCCATAAAATGCCAGATTCGGGTCACCCATGATAGTAGAAAACAATTGCTACAATGAAGAAGAAATATTTTTTCACTGGGAATGAAAAATGATATTGTCGAGTACATTTCTAAGTCTATGCAATGTTAAAAAGTGAAAGTTGAGCATCAACGCCCTGCATATTTTTTGTAACATGTGTTGATCCTGTAATGGAAATGGGAGGTAATTTTGCATGGACTTCATTACACATCTGCTAATGACTGGTAGGTAACATTATTCCTTCATGGTTGTGGTGGATAAATTATCAAAGGAAACACATTTTATACTAGTTAACTCACTACATAAAACAAATTCCATTGCAAATATTTTCATAAATAATATTTTAAGATTGCATGGATTTCTTAAGGAAATAATGGAAAAGTATTTTCACAAATTTGGGTACACAACTCACATTTTCTACTTCCTACCATCCACAAACTGATCGACAAACAGAAATATTAAATTAGGTGCTTGAATACATGCTTCACATGTATGTGATGGAAAAACCATCCATGTGGGAGGATTATGCACAATTGGAAGAGTTTCAACATAATAATGGGAAGAAAGAATCATTGCGAATGCATTTATTTGAGGATTAATATAGCAGAAGGTGTAGAACACCAATTACTTGGGATAATCTAGCGAACATAGTTAAATTTCAGACAAAATTTATTGAGAAATTGGAATATGAACCTCTAAATATTAGGAGAAATTTGAAGGTATCCTAAGATAGATAAAAAATTATGCATATAGGAACATAGTTTGTAGGGAGTTTCAAGTAAAAGATCATGTCTACCTTTAAGTAAGGAAAATGAACATTTGTTGAATCTTGGAAATTGAGCCAAGATGTCACCAAGATATTATCGGGCATTTGAAGTGTTTGAGATAATAGGGGCAATTGCATATAGAATTGAATTGACTTCTAACACTAGATATCATAATGTTTTTCTTGTTTCTTTGTTTAAAAATATGTACATGATCCTAAACATGTGATTGATTGGGATGTGATCCAGGTGAAACCTGAGGGAGAGTTCCAAATTGAGACACTATGTATCCCTGAAAGAAGGTAACATCGATCTAGAATCGAGCCATTGGATAGGTAAAGGTCTAATAGAATCAATTCACTCCCAATGACACTACATGGAAAACGAAGGATGCCATGAAAGAGGAATATCCATTTTTGTTTCAATTTTACTCAAACATCAAGGACGATGTTAGTCCAAGGGGGAGGAATTGGAGTACACCTAGTTATGACTTGGAATGTATTTAACCCAAATTATGTAAATGATGTAATTATTCTAGTATGGATTACTACTGCAGAGCTCGATGACAAGGAATGTCTACTAAATTTCTAGGAATGTATGATGTAAATATTGTTACTTGGATTGTATGGTTGGATTGTCATGCTAAGTCAAAATATATGTGAATATCATTTTCATAATTAATAAAATGTTCCAACATGGCTATGTAAAGAGCACGAAATGGGCTATGACTCCAACATAGGAGAAGAGGAGAGGGAGCCTATGTGAAACTAATCCTTTGCTTCCAAGTGTCAACCTTAGAAGCCACTCAAATTATTTCTTATGCCTTGAATAAGCCAATTATCTCCCCTTTGACTATATTCCAATTATTGAATGCATGTGTGAGGTTGGTGGGAAAAATTCACTTCATGTAGTTATTGAAGCATGGGGGTGGTGATAGTCATGTCAACTGTAAGTAGTCCTTTCCTCTATGGTTAGAATCTATGTCACATGTCCTTTCAACCTTATCTCATTTTTCCTTGGGAGTGGACACCGAATCTATCATTTTCTTGCACGCAAATTTTTACTATACAAAGGTTTGTATTCATATTGAGGAATGTGTATCATCCAAGGAATTGAAATTTAGGGAGAGAGGTAATAATTTGGAATAAAATTGATGGTCGCAGGTGAGAAAAGATGATGGGAATTCTAGGGTACCTTTTCCATTGAGTTATGCTACTCATAGGTGCTAGAGAATCCATTTGTTTATGCTGCACGTGGTTCTCCAACAACATTTAGTAGTTTTTTTTTCATTTATGCACATTCTAGAAGCACTCAACTAGAAGGATTACCAAAGAGAACCGTGGATCGGTGAAGGGGATTCTTGACATAAGAATGATGTTGTGTGGGGTAGGAATTTTGGAAGCCATAGATATGAGGATTGAGTGAGATATATGTAGAGGTATGCATGAGAAACTAGGTAAGAATAGATTAAGATGTGGATTGAAAAAGAGAATCTTGTAATAGTTTTTTCTGCCTTGGTGGCCTCATATCCCAACTCGGGGGTAGCCTCTCGGAAGAAGGAGTATATGCTGAACATAGTACCTATGGTTGGGTTGAAAATATTTCTTACAAACCCAGTTGCTGGATTGACATTTTTTAAGAAATGTATGCTTGTGTATGTTGAATCTGGGATACTTTTATTTGATGTCTGTATTTGATCCTACTTATATACGCACGAACCATGTGTGGAGAACAAATTTTATTTCCACTATGCATTTTAATTTGCATCTACACACATCTTTTAAATACTATGAAATCATAATTGGCTTTGGAACAAAATTCATAAGCCTAAATATGATAGACTTCTTGAAAGAGTTTTTAATTTTCTCCATTGAGTTCTAATGCACTGGGACCCACATCAAAGGGGAACTTTCAACACCGATATCAAGGTGGTAATTCCAATGTCTGAATCAATTTTTTTTTAGAGATGTGGTTGAATTATGAGTCCAACTTCCAAGTCGGAGGGTGCTAGCACCCAATGTATATGTGAATCCCATGGACTTCTGATTCTAACGTGGTGATGTTGATGACGATGTCACGAAGTTCATTTTGGAATCTTTTAGTTTATAATCATGTCGACGGTCGGTTCCTGACGTAAAAAAAAACAAGTTTTAAGATCAGAGCATCAATGTCGGTATAGTGATTTAAAGTTTCTTCACTAGTGATTTAAGTTCTATTTACCAATGGTGAAAATGTCACAAAGGTGGAAACCACAATGAAGACTATTTATAATGTTTGTTGATTATTTAATTAACAAAACTTAATGATTAACTAAGAAGTTTAGCGTTTAGTTAACTATGCCTGTTTCTATAGATTGGTATATGTGTAGCATGTAATGTGTACGTACATTAGAGTGGTATTAGATCTTGTGGTTGCAATACCAAAATTGTATATAGATTGGTATATGTGTAGCATGTAATGTGTAGGTACATTACACAGTGGTATTAGATCTTGTGGTTGCAATACCAAAGTTATATTGAATCTATATTTATAAGAATAAATAATAATAAAATGGTTCTATAAAAATTGAGTTATGTTAGGTGAAAAACAATATGGTTCATGTGGGAAAAGGGTGTGATGTGGTCCGATCACATTAGATCCACATGTAGGTGATCTCCTAGGGCAGAGAATAATAGACTAACCAGGGAAAGATATGGCCATTGGTCGACGACGAGCAATACTCTGCATGCAGCTGAGTGTTTAATGCTCGCCTCGTGTGCATAGCTCGTGTCAGATCGTCAGATCGTCCATAGCCCATGCATGCTCCATTGCCCATCCATCCCCACCGTATACAATACTCTACATGCAAAGCACTGTATACTCTACATTGCTCGCCCTCCATGCCCACCGTCAGAATGAGGCATAGACATCCCGCACCGTCCGAGTATAGTCCTCGGCGGTAGCCTGCAGATACCGATGGAGCAAACCATAATGGCGAGATCTGCATCAAAACCCGTGGTGGATGTTCTCTTTCCATTAATCTTTGAGTTTCAGTTTCAGGCTCTGCCAGCAGAGGACGATGCAGAAGAAGAACTCCACACTAGAGAGTGAACTCCACACCAGAGAGCGAGCAGAGGACGGTGCAGAAGAAGAACTCCACACCAGGGAGCGAAATCCACACCAGAGAGCGAGACAACCTCCTGCAGCGCGAGCGAAGCATCCATCGGGTCAATTCTCATTTCAAATAAACTTTTCCTGTCAACATTTTTTTGATGGCGGTCTTGGATTACGGATACCCTTCATTTAAATTTTTAAGTGAATTCATGGCTGTCGAATTTGTTTACATATAAGATTTCAGCCTAGCTTACAGGTCAGTATGATTGCTTTCTTTCTTTTATCTCCTTCCTTTGCTTTATTTATTTCTCCTACACCTACAACGTGCTCTTACACAAGCCAGGGTAGGAAAGAATGAGGAACAACAGACTAGTTTTGATCCTGTATTCCATCATCAAGCAACTAGTTCTGATCCTGTATTCCATCCTGATTCGAAAACGAGGAGACATATGAGCATGTAAACTAACGTTCAGAGGCATATTGGTGTTTCAAATGACTGAGGATCCTCTTCACAATTTACACATCTCCAAAGGAGTTAATGGATGCAGTCCTTCATATTGTAAGTAACCAAATAGTCAAATAAAATATTAAACCTTTCATGTAGGTATCAAAATTTCAAATGGAATATCAAACCTTGCATGTCTCTGGTAGCTAATTCCTAAAGTATTAAACTATTGGATGCCATGTGTGTTTTACTCTGGTAATTTTTTTAAGAGATATATATATCATTGAGTAGAAACCCTCTGAAATTACACTTGTCCATGTATATAGAACAGAAGCCTACAAACTAAATTACAAGATATAGCTTTATGATTGAACTACCTTCTTACATGCAGAAATTTTTATTGAGTGTGTGGATAAAACTGGCCCATGACAATCGGATTCAACAAACTCTTCACATTCTCCAACATCCCGTTAAATTTTTGAAAGACAGAAAACCTTAGGTATAGGCTTTGGAAATTTGAGCCTGCCTATGTAGAACAAAAACCTGCAAAACCACTTAATTACAAGATATATTTTTATAATTATCAATGAATTACTTTTGAAAAAGCATAAATTTATATGAATCTCTTGATAAAAATGGCACATCACAATCAGATTTCACTAACTCTTCGCATTCTCAATCATTTTTCATTTTATTTCTCATTGAACAAACAGACTCTCAGACATTTGCCACTTCCCATCTCAGAATTCGTTCCTGCATAATCTTTGGTCCTTTAGTTTTTGTATTGTAGTAAGACACAGTATCATATGATTATTGTTTCTAGGAGTCATAATAAATATATGCTGTTAGGGATGCTAGTTGTTATATCTATTTATTGATTTTAAAATTTTAACTTTAAACCCTGCTTAGCTTCGATTGAAAATTTATCTTTGGTTTTAGCTTCTAGCATTAATTGTAACTACCCGAGATGAATAATTTTGAACTGTATAAATGTATATATTTATTTGTATATCAATAAATGTTTCTTCCTTGGGCATCTGCAGTGTAGAGGAATCTTCAATACAACAATTGATGCTGCAACTTATTTGCCTAAATCAAGAAGGAAAAAATGACACCTGCTTTTATTTATGGCTCTGCCAAAAAAATAATCTCTGTAAACTTCCAAGTGATTTTCATCCCAATATTCAGAGTCCATTTCAATTTCCATACTCAATTCTTTAATTTTTCACACGGACCTTTCCTTAAAAAGATTATCTTCGACACTTCAAGATTTTTAAATGAAGCAAAGAAAATTAAGAAGTGTTTAAAAAATTAAGAAGTAACAGAGTTCGAACAGTTGTGTTCGAACTAATACAATGTCAGCCTGCTGTACGGGGTAATTTCTATTGACATTCAAAAAATAAAAGTTTATATTCATTTCTCCTGTTTGAAAATGCATAAGCTGAAAAGAATGGAGGGCTCTCGTGCCGTCACTTGTCTAAAACAAAATATAAAATAAAATAAATACACCAAAACAATGGACGAGATTTACTTCCAAATTAAAATCAGAAGTGAATAATTTCTTGTCTGAAACAAAATATAAGTCATTTTCTATAATTAAATGGTTGCAGTCTGGTACAGAATGACCTACAGAGTAAATCGAGTGTGAGCATTGATGTTTTATCTACAACATTCGAGTGGCTGGCAAATTGCAATGTAACCTGCATCCATTAATTGGATCAATGTTGTCCTCCATGAGGACATTTAAGTGTTCAAATCCACGAGACTTGTAGATTGGTGCGTGCAGTGTACGCCGATAGAACCCTGCTGCAGCTCCACTTACAAATAGATTGAAGCCCACTCTTCAATGCCATGCCCTGCCTCTTAGTAGGAATCTCCTCGAATGCTGAGAACAAGAACAAACATATTGAATCTGATCAATCCAATCAAGAAAGAAACAGTAGTTGGGTTCTGAAATTTATGGACTTGAGGTCATATTTTAAAGATGAAAATTCTTAATACAATTCAATATCTAATTAAAATTATATGATGTCATATATCCATGTCGGATCTTCCAAATCTCCTCTTAAGATGAGCTAAACATTCTTTCGCCATAAACCCTAAATCAAGAAAATTTCAATTTTAGTAAATCTTTCTTTGGGCCGTTTCTTTCATCACAAGAAATGTAGCATGCCCATCCTGACAACATGTCGAGCACTCCAGCCAGGTTTGTGGCGTCTCTGCCAGTAAAGCTGAGAAATGAACATACCTATAAAGAGGATTTTAATCCAGTTCTGGGTCTCTTAAACAAGTAGCCACCTTGAAAAAAATACGTCCAACATCCGAGTTATGATGAGATTTGAGACTTTATATAATGACATCTGAGACTTTTTTATGACTATGACTACTTGACTGTTTGTATACAAAAGTTCACATTGGTCCATGATTTTCCTGTACCTTCTGGAAGAGGGTGGCAACTGGTAAATTATAATTACCAATTTACCCCATAATGATAATGAATACAGTAACAGGAACATATCTATCGATCAGTTTGCTTCATTTTATTTTAATTGTTTTTGAACGGCTGTATTTTGTTGAATGATTATTGGTAAGACAGGAACCATATTCATTATTACAAATTGTGATGTTTATTTTATTCTTAAAAATTTCTCCATTTATTTGGGTGTGCACTATAGTCTGTGATGCACTCATATTTTTTTTGTGTGTGGGTTCAAAATTTTGTAATATAATTCTTTGTTTCTTCATATTGTTGTGTTGTTATAAAAAATGTAATATAAATATTTATTTGTTTTTGTTTGTAATTTAATAAAAATAATTACTAATTTAAAGTTTTATGTCTTATTTAATGTTTTTTTTTCTTTTTAATATAAAATAGTATAGAATTACTTTTTAATTTCTTTTTATTTAAAAAATAAATTTAAATGTTCTTTTTAAGTTTTTATGTTTTTATTCTACTTTTGTGAAACCTTTATTTAAATTAATATTAGGTAAATATTTATAGTTTTTTTTAGTTTTTAATCAAATTTATCTATTTCTTTAGTGATTAACCATACACTATAACTGTTTATACCAAAATTTGTGTCATGTAGTTTATCTATATTACAGGCATTAAAAAACTAGTATTTTTTTTTTTACGAGAAATTGATAATACTTCAAATAGGGTATAAATTAGATATGTCCTACATGATTATGTTTTCTAGTCACTACAAAAAAATAGTGTAGTTTCTTTTAATATTTGTTTATAAATTCATTGAACTTAGATGCAAATGACTGAACACTTCATAGAGATTTAAATATAACTGATTTGCTTATCTTTTTTTTGGTTTTCAAGTAATTGATAAATATGTTTTTGTTTATTTGTTATGATAATTTGAACTGATTTGTAACATTATAGCTATTTACATATTCATTTACAGGTAATTGAAAAAATGGAAGAAAATAAACATCAATGGGATGTAGTTATGAAAGGCACTAAACATGTTTTTTACTGTATAATTGGTGATTGTGCCGGCACCTTTACTCGGTCAAAATTATGTGGCCTCAATCACCATCGGACTGTCATACATAATCTCCCTCTGATTCCCCAACGGCCAAGGGGGAGACAAAGAAATGAAAATGCTAAACGCACATCAAAATCACCTAGTAAGATCCAAAGATAGAACCAAAAGTTCCAATATAATGTAGATGCAAGGTTGTGTCGTGCACGCAAGCAGGCATATACAATATTTGTCATTGTTTCTGCTGTAAGTATTTATTGGCATTAGTTTGTGTGTGTGTGTCTTGATAACATGAATTTACTACTAAATTTATTGTTTTTTTTGTCTGCAGTCAGTTGCTATAGTTGATGAACTAAATGATGCCTCAAGACATAAAACTAGTGAAAAAATGCATCGTTGGGAGAAAAGCCTACCTCATAGGCATAAATACACAGCAAAACGCATAGAAATTGCTTTGCAACAAAAAGGAACAGTAGGGATTTTTAATGGCATAGAAGAAGAAGAGCTAAATGGGCATAGTCTTGGCATAAACTCTGGGGAAACTAGTATCAACAATGACTACACAGTTCAGTCTTTTTTCTTATTTGCATGCATTTAATTTGAAGACATTTTAAGATAGATGATATTTATAGTTATTATTAGTTGTATACTAATATCCCATTGTTATTTATATGCATATCCTAATCAACATAATCCTCTCGAGAGATCTCCATACAATATGGTTGCTAAATATAGATCCAACAACTTGGAAATCGAAGGAACAACAAGTTGTGAACCATTGCGGCATTCACCTAGATTTCAAGGGATTTTGGGGGAGGTATGTTTGGTTTCCATACTTACCTATATCACAACAACATTAGCATATCAATTCTTATATTAGAACTTTTATAATGACAAGACGAAGACTAGATTTTCTAATTTTCAAACTTTCTTTTGTTATTTTTCATTATATAAAGTTATTTTTTATTTATACATTATTTCTTATTTATGGTGCATGTTTTTGTTTCTGAAGCCATTACAACCATTTGAAACCTCAAAACATGGTTATAGTTTTGGGGAGAATGTGAATGAAACTTATCAAGTATGTATTTGTATTTTTTTTTTAGTTATTAACTTTTAGATTTAATTTGCTTTGAGTTGCGTACTTATATATATTTTTGATGCTCTATCTAGAATCAAGAATATACATCTCCCCAAATCCCTTTTCATACAATAGATGGTGAGCATGGGACACCTCTATCAGAAATTTATTGAAAAACACATTCTCTTCAACCATTACAACGTTCTCCTCGATTTCAAGGAAATTTAGGAGAGGTAAGTTCTATACCCTATACCATGTCTCATAATAGAATTTATATATAATTGATATTATTTAGGATATCTAGTTTTTCAATGCATTTCGTCTCCATATTTTCATTATATTATTACCAATATTCATGTTCATTGACTATGTTGTGACTTTCTGCAGAAGCCAAAAATGGAGAATGATTATGGTATGGTGAAAAGAACGAAAATTACACCAAAAGACTTGAAAGCACGTGGGTTCAAGTCTTGAAAACAATACATTGAGCATATATGCTCGACAAGTATTCTTGCCACTAAACCCACTAGGTTTGACACTTTGAAGTCTAAAACAATGCACCATGCTTAGGTAACTTGGCTAATAGTTAAAGGCTTTAATTAATGTTTTGTATAAATGTGGGTTTCCCAGTTTTGTAATGAATATTATCTTTTTGAACTATCACTAAATGTATTCTCAGTAGAGACTCGTGAATTAGAGACTTGTCCTTTTATCACATTGAAAAATTGCATGTGCATTTCATCTTATCATCTTATGAATAATACTATTTAAAAGAGTTACATATGAAGTTTACAATTTAATAAAATTGTGGAAAATTGAATTCTATAAAATTAATAATAAATAATAAAATTAAAATGATTCTATAATCTAATAATTCTCCAAATTAATGTTATAAATTAAATTAAACTTTCGATTATTTTGAATTCGAATGTGTTTAACAGCTTCAATTTATTGTTAACAATTTGATGTAATGTTGAGAGTATGATGTGCTTTCAAATTTCTGAATGTAATTGGCCAATATAAGAAGCTCACATGTAACTTTAGCTACAAAGAATAACTATTGCGGAGCAACCATATTGTGGAGGAAAACTTATTTATGTTAGGGGTGATGTAGGTGAGAGAATTTGTGAGGAAAACTTTTTTTGTTTTGTTAGAGGTGAAAGTAACTTAAAAATATGTACAAATAGAATAATTAAAATACATGATGAGATGGAAGTTTTACAAAATATATCTAGAGAGAGATTTGAAAATAAACTAGAAAACAAAGAAATAATTTCTATTATAGGCTAGTTTATATAATTCAATGCAATATATCAGTTAAAAAATACATGTGTGTATTATGATTATGATGTTTGAAACAATAATACCATCCCAACATAGAGTTTGATTTTTAAAATGATTTCATTATCAATTCCATATTAATTCCTTCATTAAACTAAATAAGAGTGATGAATGTTGTATAAGATTAATATCGATAAAGGAGTTCACATCTTGTATTGTTTTTAGTAGTTTTATTGTACTATCATATGTATGACAAAATATTTTAATATATCATAATTGTATTTTCTTGTGAAAAAAATATCATAATTGTGTTCTCAAAATTACTATATACAAAATTAATTTAACATTAAATCAATGCAAACCACAAATTTAAGTCAACATTAAATAAGTGCAAATCACATCCTTAAGTCAAAATGACTTATGGGCCCTATGCAAGGATTCTAGTCCTAGAAGAAACTCAATGTTGGATTCCTTATGTTTAAATAATAAAAAATACAATACTTTTGAGTATACAATGAGCAATCCACAGGTGAAATCCAAAACTACTAACTACACACATCTTCCTTCTCTACTAATCAAATTTAAGACTTATAATGTAAATTATTGATAGCGTGCCTTCACCTTATTTTCATTTGGTTTGTGATGAAACTATGTTTATTTTACCACTCTTTATTTTTTCAGCTATTTTTGAACTAATAAAATTCTAAATAACAGCTATCAAACTTGTATAAAATAAGTGTTTTGGGTTTTGAAAAAAATGAACTAAAATGAATCTATTTAAATTGTAGAAAAAATAAAATTTAGGAAAACAAATTCACAGGATTCCAACCAGAAACCAAAAAAGTAAAAACATTACTGTCTCCATAAGGCAGAATGCGCATATATGGAAGCGCGCGTCCGTATATGCACAGCCTTCCGTATATGCGCATTTACGGAATCCAGAATGTGCATATACGGAAGAGAGCTTCCGTATATGCACATTTTGGCCTCCATATATGCGCATATATGGAAGCTTGCTTCCATTTATGCGCCTGTTTCCTTCTGTATATGCGCATATACGAGATTTCGTATATGCGCATATGCGAGCTTCCGTATATGTGCATATACGAGCTTCCGTTTATGTGCATGCTTCCTTCCATATATGCGCATATAGGATTTCGTAAATGCGCATATACAGAATCCAAAATGTGCATATACAGAAGAGAGCTTCTGTATATGTGCATTTTGGCCTCCTTATGCATATACAGAAGCTTGATTCTGTTTATGCGCATGCTGCCTTTTGTATATGCGCATATACGAGCTTTTGTATATGCGCATATACGGAATCTCGCTTCCATTTATGCGCATGTTGCCTTCCGTATATGCACATTTTGGATTTCGTAAATGCGCATATACGGAGGGCAGAATGCACATATACGAGCTTCCGTATATGCGCATATACGGAAGCTCGCTTCCATTTATGCGCATGCTGCCTTTCGTATATGCGCATTTTGGATTTCGTAAATGCGCATATATGGAGGGAAGAATGCACATATATGACCTTCCGTATATGCGCATATACGGAAGCTCGCTTTCGTTTATGCACATGCTACCTTCCGTATATGTGCATTTTGGATTTCGTAAATGCGCATATACGGAGGGAAGAATGCACATATATGAGCTTCCATATATGCGCATATACGGAAGCTCGCTTTCGTATATGCGCATGCTGCCTTCCGTATATGCGCATTTTCGATTTCATAAATGCGCATATACAGAGGGTAGAATGCACATATACGAGCTTCCGTATATGCGCATATACGGAAGCTCGCTTCCGTTTATGCGCATGCTGCCTTCCGTATATGCGCATTTTGGATTTCGTAAATGCACATATACGGAGGGCAGAATCCACATATACGAGCTTTCATATATGCGCATATACGGAAGCTCGCTTCCGTTTATGCGCATGCTGCCTTCCGTATATGCGCATTTTGGATTTCGTAAATGTGCATATACGGAGGGCAGAATGCACATATACGACCTTCTGTATATGCGCATATACGGAAGCTCACATCCGTTTATGTGCATGCTGCCTTCGGTATATGCGCATTTTGGATTTTGGTAAATGCGCACATACGGAGGGTAGAACTCACATATACGACTTTCCGGATATGCGCATATATGGAAGCTATGCGCATGCTGCCTTCCGTATATGTGCATTTTGGATTTCGTAAATGCGCATATATGGAGGGCAGAATGCACATATACGAGCTTTTGTATATGCGCATATACGGAAGCTCGCTTCCGTTTATGCGCATGCTGCCTTCCGTATATGCACATTTTGGATTTCATAAATGCACATATACGGAGGGCAGAATGCACATATACGAGCTTCCGTATATGTGTATATACGGAAGATTTCTTCCGTTTATGCACATGCTGCCTTTCGTATATGCGCATTTTGGATTTCGTAAATGCGCATATACGGAGGGCAGAGCGCACATTTAGGACCTTTCGTATCTGCGCATATACGGAAGCTCGCTTCCGTTTATGCGCATGCTGCCTTCCGTATATGCGCATTTTGGATTTCGTAAATGCGCATATACGGAGGGCAGAATGCACGTATACGAGCTTCAATATATGCACATATATGGAAGCTCGCTTCCGTATATGCGCATGCTACCTTCCATATATGCGCATTTTGGATTTCGTAAATGCGCATATATGGAGGGCAGAATGCATATATACGACATTCCGTATATGCACATATATGAGCTTCCATATATGCGCATGCTGCCTTCCGTATATGTGCATTTTGAATTTCGTAAATGCGCATATACGGAGGGCAGAATGCACATATACGAAAGCTCACTGCCGTTTATGCGCATGCTGCCTTCCGTATATGCGCATTTTGGATTTCGTAAATGCGCATATACGGAAGGTAGATGTAACATCCCTCTCGCATGACTGCATATTTTGTAAATTTTGTTAGTGTAATTGTTCTGGTGAGGAGCTCAAGGCCAAGGCCCCACCAGAAATAAGAACTGAAACTCTATATAATTTAGTTACCTAAAAAGGTGAGCTCAGGAGACCTAGTGCATGGACACCACTTAACGTCGATCAACTAAGCCCACAAGGGATGAAGGTGAAAAAACTAAAAGAGCCATAAGTGATAACTTAGTCTTATTTTTATCATTTGAAGTATGTCGGCATTAGAAAAGGTCCGCCCTAGAAGGGGTTCGCACTTCGCTAAATTTAATCCCAGCGAGGAAATCGTAGCTGAGACTACTAACCCCATTATGGCTAAGCCATGTTGGAAGCTAATGAAGTCATCTTCGCGTCGACATAAAAATATCAAGGGTTAAAGGTTTAAAAAGGGAAAACAAAACCAAGGAATTAAGAGTTAAGAAGACTATAAGTCATAGCCCATAAAAATATATTTTAGGTAGAGGAAGATAAAATCTTCAGCATGCCTAGTTTTATAATTAAACGAAAACACACATCCACCGAGACTAGTTCTTTTGAGACCCATATTACAACTTATATGAAGTCAAAATGTATATGTTCTTTTTAAGAGAAAAAAAAGAATGCTTAAAGGATGATAGGGAAATGCCTACGATAGTGGGCATGATGAGTAATTAATTCAATTACTCCCCCAACAATAAGGAATATTAAATTGTGCAATAACACCTATTGTCCTTGACCGTCACTTTTGACGATTAAAAGGATTGGACGTAGGAAATTTTGCTGGTTAACTAACAACCCGAATTTTTTTCCTATTTTAGGGAAGTTTTCTTCAGCTAAGTGAAGGGTAGATTCACTACCTTGGATTGGGGGAGGTACGGTGCACCTTAGGGAGAGAGCCGTTCTCCTCTGGTTTCTTTTTAAGGTTCTAATTCCTGCTTTAAGGGGGGAATGCACTATAAAACATTTCGTTTGGGGAAGAAAAAGGATCTGGACGGTTGGGGAAAGAAAATATCTGGTTCTTCTAGTGATAGACTGAAGACCCTGCGCGTTGGAAGTAGGATCGATGCTCCTGGGAACTTCGGGAGGAATTTAGGATTGCTGGCCTCTATTTTGTTGCAGCCAAAAAAACCTAAACGTGTGGGTAAGGGGTTGGAACTCAGATCCTTGCTGAATGTCTGCATGGTTGGGTATGTATTCTCTCCTCCTTTTATTGATGGTCGAATCTGCCCAACGTTTTTTGTGTGGATATAACATCCATAGATCATGACTCTCACCTGGAAAGGACAAATCCAAACCTATTTTGATTTGTGCTTTCCCATGACCTCATAGCCGAGCATGCACTTATGGCGTTCTGTGTTATAGAGTTGCCTATGTTGGTTATGAAATTTAATTATTCATATGTTTTCTGAACTGAAGTGAAACCCCGGCGATGGTATGCATCTGAGCCATGGGTCGATGGTAAGGTTTTATTTTGCTTGTATTCACGCCTGATCTAAAGTCCCTTCTGTAAGCCAATTTGGTGGAATGCGTGGGGACTATAGGGTATCTGGATCTTTAATGGCTGCGACCTGACTCCTTTACAAATACCTGGGTTTTTCCTTTGTTTATTCCTCTTTGAAGTAGGGCGCGCAGTGTTGTCATCTGCCTGTCACTCTTGAGCGTACATATAACCAACGTAATTTTTCCTTGAGAGCTCGATGCTTGGGTTTTGTTGCAGGTATTTGGTTGTTAACTTGTGTGTTGAATGTGTGAGTTCGTGTGGCGGTAGGCTCTCAGTGATGAGCGCAAAAATATTTTTCTGGTGCCAACATCTCCATTTTTTGTTTATATATATATTGTATACCACTCACCTTGGAAAGGCCTCTGCGCTGGGTCTCAGTTGCTTCTGCTACGACCCCAAGTTTCTGTACTTAACCAGTTATCCTCCATTCCCTTTTTTTAAAGGTAAAGCTCCCAGTTTTTGTTTTTATATACAATCGACTGAAGGTCGATTTGCAGCCATCAATGACTCTATCGAGTTGGTTGCCAACCCTGGACTTGTTGTTTAACAAAGCTTAGACAGGAGTCTAAACTGGGTCTTAAGGTATGCAGCAAACCGATCTAGATTTTGTAGCATTCTGCATATTTTATCATACAATTGCTCTAAATGGGAATCAAACCTGGGTATAACGTTTTATATGATGGTTATAACGTTCTACCTTCATATGGTTGCAATAAACAGAAATCTAACAGTTATACGATAGGATACATATATGAATTTTAAGCTTTGTAGTTAAATGCTACTTGCATACTTGTATTCTTTATAATTAGACTTTGACTCCCAAATCATGCTAGGTCGGGCGTTGTTTTACCCTTAACAAAAGATAAATAGCAGATGAGTTGTATAGCTGAAAATATTGGTTTGTGAATATGAGATATGGAACAAACTTGTGGAAATAATTTATACTCATCTCCACTAACTTTATCCCAGTTGGTATGTTAAGGCGATAAACATTTTAGCTTGGGTATCAAGCTACTCCCTCATATTACAAAAGAGCAAGTCGTATCATATAACCATAAAGTGGTCTTCGCATGTTAGGGTTGAGAATGCTATGAGCTTGTGGTTTTGGGCATATGACATGATTTTTTTTAGGTAGGGCGCAACCCTAGCCTCTATATGTTAGCGCATGACTGTGGAATAAGGAACGAGTAAAGGAAGTTTTTGTCTTAAGTTTAAATCTGGTTTATACATAAGGAAGGGGAAATGGCCCTTTTGAATCTAATGAATCATGTAACCAAGAGGTGCTAGTAAATGGCTTAGAGACACTCACAGAAAAAGGTCCTTGAGAATAACCAAAAGGATGAGTGGCAACATTCTTGTTGCAGAATGTAACTCCTGTATTTTTAATGGTTAATTTATGATATGACGTTTGGTGGACGTAACCCACAGAGTTGGGTGAACCACGTACATTGGTCTCGTTTTGTGGTGCTCTTGATGTATTTAATTTTGCGCATTCTTTTTGTATTCCTTTTTTGTGATCTGAATCTGGTATACTCTTGTGTATGTGTTCTTGATGTATTTATCTATTTTTGTCATGATGTATCACCTATTTTGTATGTTTCTGAAGTATTCCCAGCTTATATCTTTTGAGGATTTTATTCATGTACCTTCTTCTCTTATTGATAAAGGTGGAAACTGTGTAGCATGAATTGTACTAAATACAAATATCATTTATTGGGGAATTATAGCATGTGGGATAAATAAAATGAAAATGAGATCCGTTGACTTATGTTTTCGCATAATGTGTTTGCATAATGTGCTAAGTGGTATAATAGTCAGAGGGGCAATAGCAATCTAAAAGGACCCCTTTGGTTAGCTAAAAGATCATAAGTCCTTGTATGTTGAAATACAATTAAAGAAATTGGATAGTTGTAAGCGTTACCCCTTTGAGAAGAAAACATATCTATGGTGCATTGTATGATAAGATCCCAAGCTCTATGTTATCAGCAGTGGTAGTGAAAATGAAGGAGGTACAAGGTAAGGTTTTCACTAAGAGCTATATTCTGAATTACTCTTAGAAAGTTGAAATACATAAAAAAAAACTCTTCATCAAGTCCCAGTTTTATTTGTTATGAATATGGGTGTGTGACATTATTAATAGCAATTTTAGTAAATTGGATACAAATTGCATGTTGGGTTTTTGTAGAGGAGGATGTTGTAAATTGTCAAGTGATTGTTTTTACAATGCTTGTAATTTGACTTTGATTGGACATGCTTCACTAAAAATGCCATGTAAAACCCGACACTAACGCTGTTGACTTATGTGTAGTAATAGTAAAACAAAAAAAAAAATTCCCCCTTTCACACAAAATGGCATTGAGGTTTAAGGGGTACATTACATATTGTATCAGAGCCAAGGTCGAAACACTTGGGTCTATCTGGGCTCAAAAATGATTCTACCTATTTTGCTTTTGTAAATTGATGATCAAGTTGGCTTGAGATAAGTGGAAACAATGGACTCACATTGATCTACAACACAAGTAACGTAAAGTGCAGCAACTTCAAGTAATTATATGTATTGGTTAACCTTGGAGTTAAGCAGGAATAACCTCTCCACTTCAATATGAGGCCCGACGAGGTAAGTACATAGATTATGTTGATATTTTGTTTATTTTGAAGATCTTTTTATCCATGATTAAGGCAAGTGCATCCTCTCCTTTTGAGTTGCACAAAAATTTTGGTAAAGGTATGGGAGTCTCCATAAGTGCGCACAAGACAAATAAATCTATTTGAGAAACAACCTTTAGGGCTTACTTTCATAGTTGGACTGACTGCTAAGGAACTGGTGAATAGGAATTTAAAGTTCTATACCTTTTGTTTGCTATTGAGCAATTAATAAAATTGTATAATGAACTTATACATATTGGTAAGGAACTGGTAAATAAGAATTTAAAGTTATGTACCTTTTGTTTGCTATTGAGCAATTAATAAAATTGTATAATGAACTCATACATATTGGTAAGGAACTCGTGAATAGGAATTTAAAGTTCTGTACTTTTTGTTTGCTATTTAGCAATGAATAGAAAGGTGACTCATAAGGATATGTTCCACTCTTTTGATGAGCCCCATCAGGTCATGAATAGTAAAAAAAAAAACTGACTTTACACCATTTTAGGAAAACAGGAATAAGATGCCAAGGTAGCTATTAATGAATTTTGATGAATAAATATTTTAAAAGAGGAAATATATTACCCCAAAAAAAAAATCCTAGCAAGTGTAGCCAAATCCATTTTGTGCAAAGTCTAACTGAGAACATAAGTGATGCTAAAAGGTGTCTATGATTAAAGGCACATATTGTTGAGTTTAAGCAAAAGGTATGCAGAAAAATACATTGAAACTAACGAAAGTTAGTAGTGTTAAAGGTGCAAATGCATAAAATACCAACGTCTTATTAGATGTGATCAAACTGAAAATTGTTTAGGTCAGGCATGCTAAATTCATAGATCAAAAGAACTACCGGATCCTCAAGTTTGAGTCCATAAAGAGAAAGTGAGTTTTTAGTCTCATGATGCTCCTCCTAGGGTGCACATTAATAACATATGACTTGGTGTCCTGAATAGACATAAATTCGAAGTCGATTTATGTTTTGATTCTGCTAACTCATTATTTATTAGATCTTGAAATTGTTATTTTGCATAGCAGTAAATGGGCAGAAAATTAAATACTATTTCGGATCAAAAGGATGCTATCCTATGAAATTTTTTTTTTATAAAGAAAATTGTGATTTGCTTATAAAAATTTCTAATTAATTCATGTTTTGATTTAAGTAGGTTAATAAATGAATGCTAAGTGAATGCAGGATCTCAAGAAAGATCTCGGAAGAAAAGATTGAGGTCATATTACGATAATGCAACTGTTTTAATTTAGTGTGCAAGAAATGAGGTTATGCACATAAAGATTACTGAGTTATTTATACATCTTTCGTTGTTATTATTAACCTCCTTATACTTTTTCAGGAAAAACGACGACGTTCCTTACAAGCATTTCTTCAAGAGGAAACTAGATTGCCTATGAGTACTAGACTACAATACGGCTAGGGTAAATGGCATAATGTGTGGTGCCTAATGTTACTAGTTGTAAAAAAGGTGTGCGCCCTAAAAACGCTCTCATTATGGTGAACTAGAAAAGTCATAAGATATAGCATAAGAGATGAAATTATGGTAATCAGATTTGCTTGAATTACCGACATTAATTGGGATATCCATTTTTCCGTGCTTTTCCACTCATGAATGTGGGGTAACGTTGGAATATCCTTTTCACTAGTAATTATCCAAATATAGACAAGTAAGGACGTCTAAAAGAAAACCGATATTGAACATGATGAATGTTTATACTAACATTGCAGGTTGTGCTGGGAACACTACCTGTCGGAACTGACTGTTAGTGAAAGTGGTCGCTGCCTTAAATAAGGAGGTTAAGTATGGGTGTTGTGTTATTTAACATAATTGTCAAACCTTGACTCTTTTTTATAAACAAGGGCTAACTGTTGATGATGTTGTTGCATACTAACATTGCACGCTTCGCCGAGATTATGACCATTGCTACATCGACGTACATTATGGTATATAAATCTGCGTGTGTATGTAAGTTGCGCTCAATTACTCAAAAAGGGAGTAAGGAGTAATTTATTTTCTTTGTTTTTTTCACGAGGATATGTAACTTGTGAATGATGATTAAAAATCGATGCAAATTATGATAATTGATTATTGAAATTTTGGGTTATCAATGAATGCTTTGACTCGCTATGTAGTTGATCCATGAACCGAGACAATGACAATAAAGTCATGAAAGCACCATGGAGTGTGCATTGCAATAATCGAGGTTAAAATTTGTACAAATACGGACAAGGAAAAATTTTGGATGCTGCGGGAGCACCGTGGTGTTAGGGAAGTGATTGCCGCATGAGCACACTGGTGTTAGGCATATATGCCGCAGGAGCACAATGGTGTTAGGCAAGTGATTGCCGTGTGAGCACATTGGTGTTAGGCATATGGTGTGGCAAAAGACGTAGGCAAAAATTTGGACATCTGGAAAGACAGGACGCTGTTTGATGTCACTGAGGAGAGTAACCTCAGAATTATTGTAAGTCCACACTAGAATAGGAAAAAGAAACTCAAATGGGAGTTTGGAAAACATAACGAACGTAAAAACATGTTAAATGAATTTTGCAAAAGATTGTTACATTGCTTAATGTGTAAGGTGAAGGAAGGGTTCCTCAGGTAGAGGATGACCTATTTGACCAAATGTTGGAGATAAAACCAATGGTAAAAGGATAGTAATCATGTTTTATTGATGAATAAGAGGAAAGTAATTGGGTATTATGATACCAATAAAAACTGTAAAGTGTCCCATGAAATTCCAGATTGTTACAATGCAAAATGATCTATGGCTTTTTGTTTAAGTTTAATTATCATTTTGGACACGAATTGCTAACAAATTGGGACGAGTTCCGCACCTTGTACAGGAAACTACAGGTATTCAATGATAGCAACTTGAGAAGAAACAAGAAATATCGACACACATGAGGATGAAGAGAATGACGACAAGAAAAGACGAGAGTACGGAAGCAGGAAAAATTGGTGGGAAACATGAACACCGAGGACGGTGTTAGTTTTAGGGGGAGAGAATGTAACATCCCTCTCGCATGACTGCATATTTTGTAAATTTTGTTAGTGTAATTGTTCTGGTGAGGAGCTCAAGGCCAAGGCCCCACCAGAAATAAGAATTGAAACTCTATATAATTTAGTTACATAAAAAGGTGAGCTCAGGAGACCTAGTGCATGGACACCACTTAACGTCGGTCAACTAAGCCCACAAGGGATGAAGGTGAAAAAACTAAAAGAGCCATAAGTGATAACTTAGTCTTATTTTATCATTTGAAGTATGTCGGCATTAGAAAAGGTCCGCCCTAGAAGGGGTTCCCACTTCGCTAAATTTAATCCCAGCGAGGAAATCGTAGCTGAGACTACTAACCCCATTATGGCTAAGCCATGTTGGAAGCTAATGAAGTCATCTTCGCGTCGACATAAAAATATCAAGGGTTAAAGGTTTAAAAAGGGAAAACAAAACCAAGGAATTAAGAGTTAAGAAGACTATAAGTCATACCCCATAAAAATATATTTTAGGTAGAGGAATATAAAATCTTCAACATGCCTAGTTTTATAATTAAATGAAAACACACATCCACCGAGACTAGTTCTTTTGAGACCCATATTACAACTTATATGAAGTCAAAATGTATATGTTCTTTTTAAGAGAAAAAAAGGAATGCTTAAAGGATGATAGGGAAATGCCTGCGATAGTGGGCATGATGAGTAATTAATTCAATTACTCCCCCAACAATAAGGAATATTAAATTGTGCAATAACACCTATTGTCCTTGACCGTCACTTTTGACGATTAAAAGGATTGGACGCAGGAAATTTTGCTGGTTAACTGACAACCATAATTTTTTTCCTATTTTAGGGAAGTTTTCTTCAGCTAAGTGAAGGGCAGATTCACTGCCTTGGATTGGGGGAGGTATGGTGCACCTTAGGGAGAGAGCCGTTCTCCTCTGGTTTCTTTTTAAGGTTCTAATTCCTGCTTTAAGGGGGGAATGCACTATAAAACATTTCGTTTGGGGAAGAAAAAGGATCTGGACGGTTGGGGAAAGAAAATATCTGGTTCTTCTAGTGATAGACTGAAGACCCTGCGCGTTGGAAGTAGGATCGATGCTCCTGGGAACTTCGGGAGGAATTTAGGATTGCTGGCCTCTATTTTGTTGCAGCCGAAAAACCCTAAACGCGTGGGTAAGGGGTCGGAACTCAGAGCCTTGCTGAATGTCTGCATGGTTGGGTATGTATTCTCTCCTCCTTTTATTGATGGTCGAATCTGCCCAACATTTTTTGTGTGGATATAACATCCATAGATCATGACTCTCACCTGGAAAGGACAAATCCAAACCTAGTTTGATTTGTGCTTTCCCATGACCTCATAGCCGAGCATGCACTTATGGTATTCTGTGTTATAGAGTTTCCTATGTTGGTTATGAAATTTAATTATTCATATGTTTTCTGAACTGAAGTGAAACCCCGGCGATGGTATGCATCCGAGCCATGGGTCGATGGTAAGGTTTTATTTTGCTTGTATTCACGCCTGATCTAAAGTCCCTTCTGTAAGCCAATTTGGTGGAATGCGTGGGGACTATAGGGTATCTGGATCTTTAATGGCTGCGACCTGACTCCTTTACAAATACCTGGGTTTTTCCTTTGTTTATTCCTCTTTGAAGTAGGGGGCGCAGTGTTGTCATCTTCCTGTCACTCTTGAGCATACATATAACCAACGGAATTTTTCCTTGAGAGCTCGATGCTTGGGTTTTTTTGCAGGTCTTTGGTTGTTAACTTGTGTGTTGAATGTGTGAGTTCGTGTGGCGGTAGGCTCTCAGTGATGAGCGCAAAAAGATTTTTCTGGTGCCAACATCTCCATTTTTTGTTTATATATATATTGTATACCACTCGCCTTGGAAAGGCCTCTGTGCTGGGTCTCAGTTGCTCTGCTACGACCCCAAGTTTCTGTACTTAACCAGTTATCCTCCATTCCCTTTTTTTAAAGGTAAAGCTCCCAGTTTTTTTTTTTATATACAATCGACTGAAGGTCGATTTGCAGCCAGCAATGACTCTATCGAGTTGGTTGCCAACCCTGGCCTTGTTGTTTAAGAAAGCTTAGACAGGAGTCGAAACTGGGTCTTAAGGTATGCAGCAAAACGATCTAGATTTTGTAGCGTTTTGCAAATTTTATCATACAATTGCTCTAAATGGGAATCAAACCTAGGTATAACGTTTTATATGATGGTTATAACGTTCTACCTTCATATGGTTGCAATAAACAAAAATCTAACAGTTATACGATAGGATACATATATGAATTTTAAGCTTTGTAGTTAAATGCTACCTGCATACTTGTATTCTTTATAATTAGACTTTGATTCCCAAATCATGCTAGGTCGGGCGTTGTTTTACCCTTAACAAAAGATAAATAGCAGATGAGTTGTATAGCTGAAAATATTGGTTTGTGAATATGAGATATGGAACAAACTTGTGGAAATAATTTATACTCATCTCCACTAACTTTATCCCAGTTGGTATGTTAAGGCGATAAACATTTTAGCTTGGGTATCAAGCTACTCCCTCATATTACAAAAGAGCAAGTCGTATCATATAACCATAAAGTTGTCTTCGCATGTTAGGGTTGAGAATGCTATGAGCTTGTGGTTTTGGGCATATGACATGATTTTTTTTAGGTAGGGCGCAACCCTAGCCTCTATATGTTAGCACATGACTGTGGAATAGGGAACGAGTAAAGGAAGTTTTTGTCTAAAGTTTAAATCTGGTTTATACATAAGGAAGGGGAAATGGCCCTTTTGAATCTAATGAATCATGTAACCAAGAGGTGCTAGTAAATGGCTTAGAGACACTCACAGAAAAAGGTCCTTGAGAATAACCAAAAGGATGAGTGGCAACATTCTTGTTGCAGAATGTAACTCCTGTATTTTTAATGGTTAATTTATGATATGACGTTTGGTGGACGTAACCCACAGAGTTGGGTGAACCACGTACATTGGTCTCGTTTTGTGGTGCTCTTGATGTATTTCATTTTGTGCATTCTTTTTGTATTCCTTTTTTGTGATCTGAATCTGGTATACTCTTGTGTATGTGTTCTTGATGTATTTATCTATTTTTGTCATGATGTATCACCTATTTTGTATGTTTCTGAAGTATTCCCAGCTTATATCTTTTGAGTATTTTATTCATGTACCTTCTTCTCTTAGTGATAAAGGTGGAAACTGTGTAGCATGAATTGTACTAAATACAAATATCATTTATTGGGGAATTATAGCATGTGGGATAAATAAAATGAAAATGAGATCCGTTGACTTATGTTTTCGCATAATGTGTTTGCATAATGTGCTAAGTGGTATAATAGTCAGAGAGGCATTAGCAATCTAAAAGGACCCCTTTGGTTAGCTAAAAGATCATAAGTCCTTGTATGTTGAAATACAATTAAAGAAATTGGATATTTGTAAGCGTTACCCCTTTGAGAAGAAAACATATATATGGTGCATTGTATGATAAGATCCCAAGGTCTATGTTATCAGCAGTGGTAGTGAAAATGAAGGAGGTACAAGGTAAGGTTTTCACTAAGAGCTATATTCTGAATTACTCTTAGAAAGTTGAAATACATAAAAAAAAACTCTTCATCAAGTCCCGGTTTTATTTGTTATGAATATGGGTGTGTGACACTATTAATAGCAATTTTAGTAAATTGGATACAAATTGCATGTTGGGTTTTTGCAGAGGAGGATGTTGTAAATTGTCAAGTGATTGTTTTTACAATGCTTGTAATTTGACTTTGATTGGACATGCTTCACTAAAAATGCCATGTAAAACCCGACACTAACGCTGTTGACTTATGTGTAGTAATAGTAAAACAAAACAAAAAAATTCCCCCTTTCACACAAAATGGGATTGAGGTTTAAGGGGTACATTACAGCAGAATGCACATATACGAGCTTCCGTATATGCGCATATACGGAAGCCAAATGTTTTATTTTGAATCATTGCAAATGTTTCAATCCACAAAGTAGATAAAAGGCATAAAGATAATAAATCTCCACAAAGTTTGCAACAAGCAATAGTTCATGAGCATTCAACACATCCATTACGACGATAAGTAAGAGAATTAATTCAAGTATTGAAACCCATTTTATTGAGAATATCATGGCCTTTATTACATATATTTCCCTCATGGTCTTCATACCCGTATATTAAGAGTGTCCTCGCTTCCTGTATAGAGACAAAAAAAACAATCAAATTTAGAATACATAGATATTAAGTAATGTAGAAACATGCATCATTACACTATATAATGCATATATTAACCATTAATATAGTGAACAAATAAACAATGTTTAAAACTATGAATTTTAATTTGGCATTATTTCATGGTTTTAGTAAATAGAAGACATAATATAAATTAAAAAAGGCATCACTATAATTTTTACCAAATGCTTTAAAGTTATTTACCCTTGAGGATAACTCATAAGTTCAAGTCTGGAATTAATTGGATTGTTTGTATATTTGAACTGGTTGGCATGTCTGGATCATCAATATGTTTGGATGCCTCACCTATAACAATATAAAATTCACCATCATATACAATATGATTGCATTGAACATAAGTATGTTTCACATATAATGCGATATAATAATTACGTTTTATTAGGAGTCATCGATCTACCTGTATGTGGAAGCATAAAGTTACTCTCGACAATATTATCATTAAATAACTGGACCCGACAGCTTTGAACATTGGCAGATGTGGATCCCTCACCTATAAAAATAAAAATATCACATAGGGAAGATAAGTATATATTGCATTTACATATGACAATACATATTATCAAAATTACATACCAATATTGTGTAGAACTGAATGTTGGACATCAAGTGCTTGCTCCAGATTTCTTTTTCGTTGACAAGCTAACTCCAACTGTTCATCCATGTTTTTTTTCTTTGCACGAAATCATCCAACCTTTTGAAATTGTGGTTTAGTTGTTCTTCCTTTGAAATCGCGGCCATGTTTCCTTTTTCTCTTGATTGGGCTCAAAAAACTATGTTTCCTCTTAGTAGTGATCTTGGATGGAGTTACCGTATTGAAAAATGTTTTATGGCACTCTTGGTATGCATTGGCTACGATGTTATTCACTACATATGCCTTCTCCAAATTAGTGGGAATGATGGATGATAAACCCCTCAAATACTCTTGAGTTGATGAAATGACAGATTTCATTTCATCACCCTCAAGTAAGGCACTATCTGTTCTTACAATGGTTGAATCAACGTGATGTGAGGAATTCTCTGCACCATCAGTGTTTGTTTCATTGTGGAGAAAATGATTGGGAGGAGAATTGAAGCACGATTGAAGTTGTGTTTTGAATTATGGGCTCATTATAGTTGTTTCATTTAAATCAAATAAATTTATATGCCTTTCGATAATAGAATTTGGGACATTTGGCATTATATTATCCCCCAAAATAGTGTTACTCACTAACATTGCAACTTTTAACACATGTTTACAGACATTTCCATTCAAGGCCCAATCGCAGTTACAAAAGTGTAGAGTTGACCCTTTGTATATGACATTATACCAAGTATCACGAGTATCCTTATTCTGGCTACGGACCCAATATTCATTGTTATTTTTATCATCAGCCACACAATCTTCATTTGGAATTTGGTTTGCTCTGCACTTGGATGCATTCAATTGTTTCTCAGATTTTCTAGGTCGCACAAACCCAGCTTCTTTTAAATGTTGCATATGGATGTAATATTGTTCAACCATTGTCAACAACACATACATTAACCAATCAACCCGTCTATGGCATGCATTGTTCTTCTCACTTAGGTACCTTTGTTTTATATACCGATGGTAGGATTCAATAGCATTATTGGTGTCTTGATTGGAATGTGGAAAATTTCGATATGCTTTTGCCCACATATCTGGAAAAAAACATAAACATTAGGTATGAAGTAATAACTTCAATTATGAAATTACATAATATAGTCATAAAAATCAATAACGAAAAAACTTACATATTTTATTGTTGCCTAACCAAGTGGTTGTAAAATATTCTATAAAATTTTTATGTTCACTGAATTTACCAAGGAACCTTGCAACTGCCTGTTGAACAGATCCATCATCCTAACATGAGTGCATGATTTCCCCTAAAGCACAAAAAATGTGGATTTTGTTTTCTCTTCCTTTGACTAGTACGAGTCTAACTACGCAGTGAAGGCTCAATGTAACACATAGTATATAAAACCACAATTGCACTTCAAACCCCAGAAGGTTAAGTAGTACGAGTCTAATTATGCGGTGAAGGCTCAATGTAACACATAGTATATAAAACCACAATTGCACTTCAAACCCCAGAAGGTTAAGTTAATTAGCGGAGTTGTGCTAGTTGTTTAGCTGGTAATCTGTGATTGGTCCAAACATAGGTAACACTACTTCAAGACGTCTGTGTCATTTTAAGCATCTTGGTATTGGTCCATATAGAGGGTATTTCCCCGATCAGGGCTGGTGTGTCAATAAGGGAAAGCAGACATAAAGCAAACTTAGAGTGGACACAGACTTTGTACATAATAACATATCACACTGAGATTTAAACTTAGTATTTTTTTAAAAGAAATGATAAATAATTATTACAATCGAATCTTCATTGTTTCTCCAACCAACTTTCTTAGCTTTTTGGAAACTAGGTTACGCCCCTATCAGGAAGCGTTTTCTGTTCTTAAAAATAGTTGTCAAGTAAAAACTGCTTTAAATCAGTTTTCGATAATTTATGATTCAAAATCATGGAGACGGTGGATGGAGATCTCTGCCCAACAGAGAAGGTGAGTCTTTTGACCTAATATGTAAAAATGAATAATGCGTATTGGTGGACCAATATGTAAAAAAATAGATTAGGGCGCAGTCGTATACGTGGTTTGATTTAGTAAAAATACCATACATCACTCTCGGAAGCATATTGTAAGTTTTTAGAAGAAAATTTTCTTTCATGAAAAGATTTGAAACTTTAATATATCGAGATCGAGATGAAGAAATTTGTTTTTGTAGGTCTCAAAAGATGTGCGAAATTTGTACTAAGAGGCAATCAGTATGCATTTCAAGAACTACATTTAGTAGAAATACCTCAGGCTAGTTGTTATTATGAAGGTTAAGTAGAATGATTCCATGAGTTAAAATTGGTGTAAATGGCCATGTGTGAGTATGTAAATAAAATATTGGAATTATTGAGGTATATCAAAATATATCTAAGACAAAAAGGTTACAAATCAACATCTTTTAAGTGGAATACCTCAATCCTAAAAGAATAGAATAGAATTTGATATGTTTCAAATACTTGAAGAGGCAACTAGAAAGGATAAGTACTACTATGAACATAACAAAAACAAACTAGAGCTTCAAAAGACATGAAGACCACCAATCAATAAGGGTTGAAGTTGAGGGTAAGATTGCTAAGGAATCCATTTCCATTTTAATTGATTTGGGATCTAGTCACAAATATGTTGCTTATAAAGTTGTCAAAACTAGCGCTCTTAAGAAATTGGAGCATAGTAAGTCATAACTAGTCCAATTAGTCACTAGAACAAAGAGAAATGTTTGTTGAATGGTGGAGAGTTATCCATTCGAGATGAATAAATCTTCACATGGGAAAACTACTCCCCCTCTCTCTCTCTCTCTAAATAAACAACCTTCCAACTACCTTAAGTGAGGGAAGGTTATGCTTGAAATTTAACTGAGGGAATTGTTTGAAATTTATTTTGTAAACAATATCACAGACTAAGTTTTAACCGTAACCTTAAAGCGACATTCTGACAACAGTGGCTATTGAAATTTCATAAAAAAAACTGTGAATAAAATGGTTGTTCTCTAAAGAGAGACATGAGTTGGTTGAGCTAGGTTGCATTTCAAACTAGAGAAAATAGCATAGGATTCTACATTTACAACATCAAAATATCATACTAAGTTTTCATTGTAATTCTTAAAGCGAAATCTGGACAACAGTGGCTATTGAAGTTTTCATAGAAACTGAAAAACATAAGCTGGTTGAGTTAGGTTGCAATTCAAACTAAAGAAAAATGTGTAGGATTCCTATATTTACAGCATGAAAATATCATATAACCATATCATAAAACCCAGATGCCACCATGCCAGAAGTCAAGTGATTCAAGCCAGCACTGATATCGAGATTACATAGGGGCTTCGCTTGGGAATTCAAGTGATTCAGGCCAGCACATCCACCCTTATGCTGACACTATTTGCGGCATGATCAATATTCTAGTCACAGTGGCATTCATGTGAGTTGGTTTCTGTTTCATTTAGGTTCTTCCTCGTTACAAATGAGGTTGAACATCTAGTCAAAAATTCGCTATTTTATTCAGCTTGATTTGTAAAGAGGCTTTTATAACCAGCAGGAAGCTCGAATATTAACTATTTTTTATATAAATGTTTTATTCGTCTATAGTGAAGAACGTTACCTCAAGTTTATGATCCCGCTCTACAGTGCTGCAGGAGGTTGTCCCGCTCTCTGGTGTGGAGTTCGCTCCCTAGTGTGGAATTCTTCTTCTGCACCGTCCTCTGCTCGCTCTCTGGTGTGGAGTTCTTCTTCTGCACCGTCCTCTGCTCGCAGAGCCTGAAACTGAAACTCAAAGAGTAATGCAAAGAGAAAATCTGACGCGGGGTTTGATGCAGATCTCGCCATTATGGTTTGCTCAATCGGTATCTGTAGGCTGCCGCCGAGGACTGTACTCGGACGGCGTGGGACGTCTATGTCTCATTCTGACGGTGGGCATGGAGGGCAAGCAATGTAGAGTATACGGTGCTTTGCATGTAGAGTATTGTATATGGTGGGGATGGATGGGCGATGGAGCATGCATGGGCTATGGGCATCTGACGATCTGACGCGGGCTATGGGTGATGGAGCATGCATGGGCTATGGATGATCTGACAATTTGACGCGGGCTACAAACACTCTGCTGCATGCAGAGTATTGCTCGCCGAGGGAGGTCAATGGTTGTGACTCATAACACACCAGTAAAGTGCACATTGTATAAAATGGGATGAGCGCGTGTTGTGCCAAACATTTCTCAGGATGCGTGTCACTTTTCTTTATTGACAACACCTCCCCAAGCTATTTTTCCAAAACACTTTTGCACGGAGGCATTACTGCTTTTGGTAAAATTAAAAACTATTGATGCGCTATCACGTAGGACTCGATAAATGCATTTGAACTTACGTTCCATATTTCACGAGATGGGGAATATTGTGCACTGTTGGATTCCGAATAGGGTGATTCAGATATTTCTGTATTTTGACAGAAATTAACATTATGGTTTTTCCCGGAATGCATAAAAAATAATTATATTTTTTTCTAAAAATATAATGTAGCTAACAAATGTATGTGCTTATGAACACTTTTGTAGATTCATAATCATAACATGGATAGTTAAGGTTTAAAATTCACTGTAGCAAGGTTGGAAAATATTTGGGCTTGGCTGGGTCAAGAATATTACCGAATATTACCACCATGGATGATGCCCATGACTCCAAGGGAACGTGTATATGCAATGGTAAAAGAAGCCAAATTACATTCTCAAACATTGCAAAAACCATGAGGAGTCTAAGGATGGAACTAGAGAATTGTATAGAAGAGAATGAGAGGCTTCTTAGAGCTCAAGAATAATAGATTCACTTGAATGCGTCCATGCTTCAAAGTTGGAAAGATATTCAAAGGAATATCAATAGTAGGAAAAAACTCAAAAATAAAAAAAAATAGCAAGAGTAAGTCAAGGAGGTATTCCCACAAGAGGTCTCATAGTTTTGAAAGAGATATAGAGATATATAGAGTTGGTTTCGGGATGATGGGAGTGAGAGGTGAGTTAGAGAGACTTACAAAGATATATAGGATATTTAAAGAGAAAAGGGGAAAGTAAAAGTGAGGATTGGGGTAGTTGGGTAAGAAGTGAGGGGTTAAGGGTAGAGAGAGAGAGATGTTAGTGGTAAGGGATGGGTGATTAGGAGATATAAAGAGAGGGGGTTTCCAAGTTTTGCAGAGATGGAGAGAAAGGATGGGAAGTGTAGGTCTAGGGGGTGACCAGTGGGGTTCTTTTGGGTAGGAAGAGTAGCATAGATAGAGAGAGTATGGTGTGCTAAGGATTATTAGGGGTAGGCTAAATTAGGGGCGTTGTGTGTGTGTGTGTGAGAGAGAGAGAGAGGGTTAAGGTTTTGGGGAGGAGGGGGGTTGTAGAGAGAAAGAGGGAGATAGAAAGAAAGAGAGTGTGAAAGGAGGCTAAAAGAGAAAGAAAAGTAATGCACATGCATTTATTAGTGTGTGTTCATTAATAACACGGGCAATATTTTTCAAAATGAATACAAATGCATTAATAACTACACATTTTTACTTTAAAAAATGTCATGGATTTTATTCATTTTTATTTGGCCATATGTCAGATTTCTAAAAAACATAGGTCTCCATCTTGTTAAATTTTGGTTTGTTCATCTATTTTTAAAATAATAAAGAACCAACACAACTATACAAGACATACACACTTAGAAACCCCACACAAGAAAAGAACCCACACACTAAAAGCTAAGTTCATTGGTTATCTAAAGATCCTCATTTCGGGGAATAAAGCTCCACTTTCTCATTCTAAAGCTTCACTAAATTTCTTAATTTAAAAAATTATAAAATAAACATTAAAAAAATTAGTGTTTACATACCAATTTTAGGAGGACACTATATTTCTTAGAGTTATAATAATTTCAATAAAGAGTTATAATAATTTCAATACATATAAGTTATATATTTTAATAAAAAATTAAATTATCTAGGTTTCATCTTTTTATACCACCTTCTAAAATGTTGAAAAGGTATTTCTAACAATTATTTTTAATGATAATATTAATATTTTATTTAAGTTCATAAAGTAACGATCATGTTATAATTGGTTAGCAATACCTTATACCAAGGATGTTATTTGTTCTACAAATTTTCAGCTTTGTTATTTATAATACATATCGTGAATGATTGTTTTTTAATTAATTTTATTTATTAATATAATATTTTATATATAAATATTTTTCCACAGAATTTTATATATGAATATATATCCACAGTTAATAATTTATCATACACAATTGATTAATCACAAATACATTATATATATAATATTATTTTTGTTTTATTTTTTTTAATCTTTACATATATCATAAGATACATATATCTCTTCCTCACGTTATAACTTTATATTAACTTACCCATTTTGAAAACAATAACATACTGCACGCTACACGAAGTATACAATTTAACAAGAAAAAGAACTGGGATCTTCTAGTAGTGCCGGCTTCATAATATAATGATTATCATTTTTTTTTGTTGGCAAAGTGGTGGAACCCTCTTGACTAGCAGGGTTGCCATTGGCTAAGTAACGACTAAGCACGGGCATCTAAGCAGTCAAAATAACCTGGGACACCAACCCTTAACATGGTTGGATTTTTGGTATCCGAGCAGGGTTGCCATTGGCTAAGTAACCACTAAGCAGGGGCATCTAAGCATTCAAAATCACCTGGGACACCAACCCTTAACATGGTTGGATTTTTGGTATCCGAGGGATGATATAATGATTATCATTATTTAAAATATATTAATTTTTTGAGAAAATATTTGTTATGAAAATTTAATTATTTATGTATTTATATAGATTATTTTGATTATATATATATATTTTTTAAATGATAAAAACTCAAATATCATCGTATTCAAATTTTATCTCTTTACACTATATTCAAATTTTTTGAACTCTGCCTTCAAATCAATAGATTAGTGTTTTTATATATTTCCAATGTTAAGAAAGAGCCCCATCAATAGATTAGTGTTTTTATATATTTCCAAAGTTAAATCCAATTTGAAAACCATACTTAAAACCATACTTAAATAGATTTTGCCGCAGCAAAGAAAGAAAATAAATTTATTTCGTTTTCCATTAAAATAGATTTTGAAAACCGTGCAATATTTTTTTGATCATGTTAGTTTTTAGTTTTCCTGGTTTTCAAGATTAAACTGAAGAGAATGACACAAGTAATCGACATAAACCACGGCAAGTGCATGATCGTATGTATATTGAAAGTTAAGGTGCAAGTTATGACGAAAGGTTTTCCCACTTAGCACGCTTCTTTCACTTGGTAAAATGCAATATCTTTGAAGAAGAGTATATTAATATTTCCTGTAAAATTAAGGAATTGATTTGTTCAATGAGAGTCTGGTATACAACCAAGGAAGAGAATGGGAAGAGAAGAGTGTTAAACATCGTTAATAGGCATCAAGTTTGTTGCCCATTAATGAATTCTGTGACAAGCAAGCGTGAGTTGAAACCATATGTTGTAATTCTGTTGTGTAAATATTTGATTCAACGAGTTCCAGGAACGAAACAAGTTTTTAAATCCACTCAAACTATTTTAGGTTTAGCTCCCTTACTCCTGCAATTTCCGTTCCTGCGTTCTGAATCTGACAATGGATTACATAGTACATATTCAAATTAAACCATTTGCATTGTCTAATACCTTAAGTGCAGTTACAATGGATCAAAATATAAATAAAGATTTACGAAAATGTGTCCACGATTTTGTAGTCAAACAATCATACTCACTACTGGCTTATCTTGTCAAATTCACAGGTCTCATATATCAAAAACAGCCAAGAATTCCTTCTTTATACTCTAAAAAGCCATTGTGAAATCCCGGGAAAACGAAAACCTAACCAGCTTAAACATGCACATTAGAAATTTACTGAGTGTTCCTTCCCGTAAGCTCAGTGTAAATAATTGGCGCCAGGTTCAGAACTTGTGCCAGTCGTTCTTCATATGGGCGAGGGCTAGTTCTCACCATATTATCGAATGCCTGATTTGCTAAGACTCTGACAGCTCGTTGACGCGATTTAAGTGCTACACAGAGTTCCATTGATATCGGTCGCCGATCGTCTTGCAAGATAGTTTGGATTCGTTGATACAAGCGAGGGGAAAAATCGTCTAAAAGTACATCTCTATAGTTTTGAAGCACAATATGAGACCAACGACTACGACCGGATTCCAAGTGGGAGCGTGTAATTGCTTGTGGGAGCCTCACGTTTCCTCCATGTTCTGCAAGGCGTCGCTTGAAAGTTTGGATGAACATTTTGAGGAGGACCTTCTCTGTAATACAACGAACGAAATGCCTCGTGGAGTCCATCGGTCCCGCTACTTACACTGCCTAAATAATTAGCAAGCGGGATATCTTATTCCTTTACCGCGCACTGTATTTATAAACCTAGAAATCTTAGAAAACCTCGATTTTATATAGAATCGCTTGGCCTTTTGCGTGCCCTGTGTTTAAAAGTTAAGTTTTTACATGCGCGCCGTTTTTTTGGAGGGAGTCTCTTGGCCTTCTACATAGCCTGTGTTTCCGATTTTAAGACAGCAACAACTCAGGAATTGCAAACGTAAGTTTTTAGATAACGGTCTTTCAGGTTATTCTATCAATGTTAGCTAGCGAACATTATTAAATTAAATTAAAACTGTAAGTCTTTTGTAAATACAAATTTAAAAATTGATTAATTATAAAAATTATAATAATAATTAATATAAATTATTGGGTGGATAGGCGAAAATACTTGGGCTAAATCTCTTTAGACCATGAGTTTGAGTTCTTTAACTTTCTCTGACTTTTTTTCTCCTTCACTGTTATTCTATTTTACTCTATTTCCTATTCTTTCTTCCTACAAATATGTAAATATTTAATTTGGCTTCTCTTGTAAGCTACCTACTAACGCTTTAAATTAATTCATGACTACAAATTTATTTAACAATTGGACTTACAAAACAATAACACTATTCATATTTGCTCACAAATCTAGTGACAATAGAGTATTTAGATGGACACCCACTAAGCAAGTGGAGATGTCGTACTTTTCCTTCATACATATATGTAAATACTTAATTTGGCTTTTCTGCTAAGTTAAGGACTAACACTGTAAATTAATTCATGATTTAAACTCTACCTAACAACTTGACATGCAAAACAATAACACTATTGAATAAATACAAGGAATCGTGCACCATACTTGCTTACAAATCGAGTGACAATAGAGTACGAGATGTGATGCATATCAACTTGTAATTAATATTTCCAACAACGCCCCCTCCTCTCCATAATTATAATCAGATGGTAATCATAAAACAATTTTTTTACAAAATATTTCAGAGTTGGAACTTGCTTTGTGCATGACAGAATTCACTATCCAGAATTTGTCACTCGTAAACAACTTCGCAGATACTGGAATCTGCCCTTTTCCAATTGTTTGTAAAGATGTTTTCCATCTTCTCTTTAGACCTACAAAATTATAAATAAATTTATTTATTATTTACCAATTCTCTTATAAAAATATACCTTACTTAAAAGCGCTTGGCTCTCTAGCGGGACACATTGCTCTTTGACAATGAAATGGTTGAACTATTACTGTAGTAAATAGTTGTGGGTTATGTGTGGAACCCTGACACATCTCTTAACATCGTCTGCATCCCAACTTCTTGACGTGCAACACTTGTAGCTATGACGTAGTATGATTTTGTTGAAGAAAGAGTTGCAATGGGTTGTTTCTTTGAATCCCACAACACAACACCTATACCAAAATGAAATGTGTAGCCATATGTGTTTTTCTTATCATCTATGCTACCTCCACTATTGTTGTCAGTATATCCATAAGTCTAATTTTTTTGGAAGTTGAATACAAAATACCAAAATATTTTGCACGACTTATATACCTTAGAATTATTTTTCCTTCATGCCAATGAGATTCTTTTGTTGAGTCCATAAATCTTGAAATTAGAATTACTCCATACATGATGTATGCCCTTGTCACAGTAAGATACATAAGGATGCCAACCATCCTTTTAAACAATGTAAGATCTACATTTGATTCGTCATCATGTTTGCTCAATTTTAATCTCCTTATCGCTGGTGTTGTGGATGCCTTGCAATTAGCCATATTAAATATCTTCAAAACTTCATTTGTATGTTTGGACTCTCATATAAATATACAATTTTCAGATTCTTGGACTTCAATACCCAGAGAATACTTCACAAGCGCCAAATGGGTCACTTAAAATTAAATTTCCATAGCTGATCTAAAATATTCTATTCCAAAGTCACCAAAAAATATTAAATCATCTAGATACAGGCATATAATTAACATGTTACCTTGCGTGTTGACTTTGAGGTACAACATTTGTTCACATTCACTTCTACACAACCCATTTTGAATAAGATAGTAACCAATCCATATTTATCAAGATCTAGGAGCTTGCTTTAATCCATAAAATTGCTTTTTCTTCCTGTAAACTTTGTCTTCTTATCTTGGAACCTCATATCCTTGTGGTTGTTCTAGATACACTTCCTCCTCCAAATAACCATTTAAAATTGTAGATTTAAAATCCATTTGATAAACTAGCCTTTTTTTCTATGCAAAAATTGTTCTTACCTGATCCATTCGTGCAACAAATTCAAATGTTTCATGGAAATATATGTTGTGTTGTTGTGTCAGGCCACTTACCACAAATCTTTCCTTTTTCTTCTGCACATTTCCATCAACTTATTGGTTTGTTTTATAAATCCTTTGTATTCTCATTGCATCCTTGTCCTTAGGAACATCTACTAGCTTCCGTGTTTGACTCGATTCAATGCATTATATTTCTTCATCCATGGCTTGTGCCCATACTTCATCTTGGACAACTTTTTCAAATGTTAGATGGTCATGAATTTGAGAAAATAGTGTCAATAACAAAAACGAATTTGGTGTATCATCCTCATTAATTTTAGAAAGGGTTCTTGTCTTTTATGGATTTCTTAATGTCAAACTCCTTGAACTGCTTGATGGAGTTTGTTGTCCTCTTGGTGTGCTTTTTGGTATGAATGGATTTGAGACTTGTTTCAAAGTACCTTGTGCTTGAGCATGTTGTACAGTCCTAGGGGTGGATAGTATTGCAACATTTTTACTTACATGTAGTGTTTCAAGTGTGTTTCAACCACTTCCTCTGTCATGTCACCATGTGCAACATGTGACATGAATTTTATTGTCTTCTATACACTTCCATCTCATCCTTCATTTTCAACAAAGTGAATATCATGGCTAATAATTACCTTTACTTTGACAAGGTCATAGATTTTATATGATTATATGCCACTTTCTCTTACAAAAGAAAATCATTTTTGTCCCTTATTTTCTAAATTCTTTCCCAACTCATCTCGAACATGTGCATATGCAAGATTACCAAAAAATTTAAATGACAAACTGTTATGTTTCATACCTTTCCAACTTTCTTGAGGGACGTTGTTGTTCACGTTGTTCATTCGAAATTTATTTATGATATAAACAAGAATTGGGAGTGCTTCATCCCAATATTAATTTCACAAATGCTTGGTTTCCATAATCTTTTGTGCCATATCCATGATGGTTCTATTCTTCCTTTTTGCGATACCATTATGCTAAGGTGTATACCATGCAATGTTCATTACTTGTGTATTCCATGATATTTACAAAAAATAGAAAAATATTTAAAACATATTCACTAACTTTGCATGTCCTTAATATATTGATACAATATCCACTTTGCTTCTCTACATGTGCTTTCAACTGCTAAAAGCATCCAAATGAATCAAATCTGTGCTTCAAAAAATATACCTGTGTTTTTATTACAAAGTAATCAATAAATTTGAGAAACTAATTTCATCCTCATATGGATGGTGTCTGCATTTTCCTAGAGAGATATGAGGTGCATAATTTCAAGTGGTGTGCATTCTCTGTATGACTTTTCGACTGGAAATGACTCTCTATGTTGTTGGACAAAAATGCATACTTCACAACTTCTCTCTAGTATTTTGATCAATGGAAAACATTTCACCATATTCTTCATGTGCAGATATTTCAGACCTCCAAAATCCAGATGTCTAAATTTGACATGCCACAACTAGGATTTATCATGAACCACTTATTCAAATGTTGCTTGTATTTATGTGTTGTCTTTTTCTTCCTTTGAGTTGGGAATGTCTGCTTATTTAGTTTCTACCTTTAATGTAGCTCATGAATATTCATTTTTTGTTTCATGATTAGGTTTCATTTTATTTCCCTTAATATATGGTCTTATTCACAAACAAAACAAGTGAGTCCCTTCCATATACATCTTTTCTATTAGTTGTTTGCTTGGATATATCTCCGTATTCACACAGTGATTGTATTCTATGTATACTATGTATCCTTTTTCTAATAGATTCCTAATAAATATCAAATTATTTTTTATACCATTAACATAATAAACATCAGTGATAGTTTTCTACTCCCCCTATTCGATTAGAATACAAAATTACCTTTGCCCAAAGTACTAGCTTTCATATTGTTCCCAAGTGTTACATGAATTTAGACTATTTTATCGAGACTATAAAAAAATTGAAATTACCAATCATATGATTGCTACATCTTAAATTTAAATACCATATATCACATGTACTTTCTTGGACAATATTACATTTGATTGGGGATGCACATGCCAAACAATTTGTGCTTGTTAAAGTGTTATTATTGCTTGACTATTTTTTACCTTGCTTGCGTTGGTCATGTTGTTTCTTCCTATATTCATATGCCAAATTCCCATATCTATTTCAATAATGATATTGTATTTTTTATTTATAAAATATTTGGTCACATGTCAGACTTGGGTTGTGATTTTAACCTATGCCAGTGACATTTGCAAGACTATTGTTGTTTCCTCCTCTAGAGAAACTTCTTTCTTTACCTCTATAATTAGATCTACCCCTTCATCTTCCATTAATTATGGATGATTATGCTGCAAATGCACCTTCTATTCATGTATTTAATCTATTTATCTTGTGTTCATGATTAATGAGAGAGGATTATAACTCATCAATGGTAAAATTGTTCAAGTTTTTGTTTTCTTCCAAAGTCACAACCAAAGATTCAAACTTTAGGGGAAGACTTCTAAGCACCTTCTCAACGTCCCTTATATCATCTATGGATTCTCCATGGTACTTCATTTGATTAATCATACCCAATAAGTCAAGTATAGAATGGTTCTAATAATTTTGTATCTTTCATTGACAAAGATTCAAAATATCTTATCAGAATTTGAAATTTAGAAACCTTTATCTTATCCCAACCTTGATAAGAAATTTCCAGTGTATCGCATGTCTCCTTAGTGGTATTTTCCATTGCTACTCTTAAGATTATACTTTCATCCATTTCTTGATGTATGTAAAACAAATATTTTCCATATTTCTTCCTTTGTTCCCTCAAGGAATCATTCTCAGCTTGTGTCATAGCATTATATGTTGTCTTATATGCTTGTTATATATAACTATTTTGAACTATATCCCATACACCTTGACCTATGAACATATCCTTCATGTCGAGGGACCAATATTCATTATTTTTTCCTAAAAAGATTGGATTTTGTAGGCTTGACATTTGTGCACCAGAAGTGGAAGCCATTTTTTAAATTTTAATAATTAAAAAAAATCACATTTTTATAAAAATGGAGTTGTTGCTCTTCTTGGACTAGGTTTTAAATAACTAGGATCTTATATCAAATCCAAGGAAAGATGCACAATAAATACCTTAATAAAATTGCTTTGTAAATACTTGAATTTTATAGGCTCTATGGAGTAATAACCTCGACATACATTCTTTGGGAAATCCCACTTCGACACAACTCTCACTTCGATAGATTTAAATTTTTACTTCGACACAAACCTTTTATTGAGAAATGACAAAAAACTTAGACTTGAAAAGTGTGCATCGATGTCTAGTCATTAACATTTTTACAACGCTTTCATATATGCTAATACTAAGCTAAAAAACTCTAAAAACACCATGATATACCCAAGAATAAGTTTCATACCCTAATAAGTTAATAGACAACTTGAAAATGTCTCAAAGAAGGGGAAAATACTCATGAACAAGAGGCTGCAAATAAGTTTAGACACCAGAAAAATTTGTCAAATGACCCATTCACTTCATCCTTTCATTAACATCCAATGAATCTCTGAATGTTATAACAACAGTCACTTTCATCCATTAAGCAAAGTTCATATCAAAGATATTTTCTATAAATTGAGCCAAACATTCACCTCAAAATTTGAGTTATAGGTGACATTGGAAAGCGTTCCTTTCAGGGATCCAAAACTGTCCAAAAACAACAAAAAACCCAACAACATAATTTTACCTTAGAATTAATTCACACACTAGTAACAAACTTCAATAGAATTGTGCAACATTCTCAAATTTTTTGGCACAATAAGTTGTACAGGCTCAACTTTTCACTATATAGCATGTCTAAAAATTGATGGCTGGATCAGCCTTGGGAGTCACCCCCACATCGGGAGAATTTCCCTCCTTGGAAAATGTTCCCACAACCTAGAGAATTATGCCCACTTTCTATTGCCACTGCAAAAACCATTCAATTTCCCTCTCTAACCTCTCCTTAAATGTGTGCCTTCTCTCTTAACTCTCTCTTGGAAGGTGCGTAGAGAAATGAATCCTTTATGTATTTTTATTTTCAATTTAAGGTAAGTGGTGATGACTCTTCATATTCGATGGCTAAGATTTGATCTTGGACAAAACATTAATGATTGTGTTTTAGTCTCAAGTTCACTTAAATCACTTAATTGAACTATATAAAACTACATTGGAATTCAATAATTCATTTTACCCCAAATACCTGAAAGGATAGGCATTATGACTTAAAGTCACTTAATAAATTGAAATTAACTTTAATAAATTACAAATCACTTTAAAAACATAAAGTCACATAAAAAAGTACTTTCATAAATACATATTAATAAAGTTACTTAATGACCTTTATTGAGACTACATTATACATCACACTTCTGCATCTAGGCAGAAGGTGAGAAAGTAACTCTCGAGAAACAAGAACTAACACTCCCTCTTAGAAAAGGAAGTACTCACTTCCATCATTAAGATCATCTCCCATCCTCAAGCCCATCACAATAATCATAATACTAGGTTTTTATAAATCTAGAACCTACGCTACTACCTACACTAAATTTGAATCTAAAGACATCCTTCTAGTGGAAACCAATAGCCTATGAGAACCCATTATCCCATCTTGAGCTCCATAACAACCGAGTTTCCTGATGTTACTTTGAAGAGGCTCTCTGTCTTCTCTTAGAGTTATGGAATAAAATATTGGCTCCATTGCAACCTAAGGAGCATCCTTCTCCTCTTCCAACTTTGAATCATAAATCATGGGATGTCCATCCAACATGTACAACTCGTTGAACCAATCACCAATAATCTGATCTTAGATCTATGATGATCTCTCTGAGTATATAAAAAAATATTCTAGATCCTCCCTCTCAATAAAAATGTACACATCTCCCATCCATAACAATGTAGAATATCCTATATCCTCCAAGGATGACATAGAGAGAAAGTTCACACTGATCCCTTGAACGCATAGAGATCCATTCATTAGAGTAAATTTCAACTCAAAATGGGCCTCCTAAAATGAACTAATAAAATAAGAGTTAAAATAATAAAATAATATTTATTAATTTTGGAGGAAGAAAAGAAAAAAACTACTTTTTTGTTTGTATTTTTGAGATATATCCGTGTGTTTTTACTCAAATTTCGATCGGAAGAGCTTGTTGGATGCGGAATTAATTTCTGCATCCAACGAGTACACACTCAGCATACTTTTGATGGACCCCGCTACCCCAAAAACAAGAAATACCAGAAAAAATGAAATGGTGATGTCATCATTCCATTTTTTCTGGTATTTCTTGTTTTTGGGGTAGTGGGGTCCATCAAAAGTATGCCGAGTGGGTACTCGTTGGATATGGAATTTAATTCCGCATGCAACGAGCTCTCCCAATCGAAATTTGAGTAAAAACACAGGGACATATGTAAAAAATACAAACAAAAAAAGTAGTTTTTTATGATACATATCCCCAAATTTATATTAAAAAAGTGTTTAATACCTATACGGTATTTCAAATTTAAAGCAATTTCATTGGCTAACACATGATGACATGGAATTTGAATAAAAGTGAAAAGGCCCATTTTGAGTTGAAATTTCCTCTAATGTTTCTCTAGGAGTTCTCCCTAATGGACCTGGAATATAAATCTCCCAAATCCATGCACATCCCATGCCATTCCCCCTTCACTTCGAACAATCCAGTCTAGACCTACCTCAATAATATCAAGGAATATATGATATACTGTGTTCATATGACATTAATCTCCACTATCATTAAACCAGATACTGTTATGCACAACTACATTTCTATTGGCACTTGAAACTTGATAGAATAGTGATAATTCCTTATCAAATATTCTCACAAAGTCCTCTACCTTTGTTATTTATTCTATGATCACATCCTCCTCTTCCTTCTTGTTCTTCTTCTTCTACTCAAGACACTGAGAATATCGACGAGCAAACTGAGCACAAGGAAAACTTCTGAATTTTCTTAAGTCATTCATTGATTTATTCTTTATCTTAAAATAAAGAGCAACATTTTTTTCATCATCACTCTCCTTATCACTACCATGAGATCCTTCACGGATGTACTCCTGAGTGCATATGTCTAACAATGTGCTCCAATCTGGAAGGTATTCTCAATAGACCACACAGTTCACAAATACTTCCCATTCCCTGGTTGACCCTTTCAAGGCTTATATCCTCACCAATTAAAAATTAGAGATGACCTCCCCAACTATAGCCAACTCATGTTTTACATATGCCAATTGGGTAAGATAACATACTACACCATCACCCTTTGTCATCTTGGTTCCCTGTAGTTTGTCTTTTAGAGCCATCTTTTGATTCTCATTCTTTACCTCATACAATCCTTTTACAGTTACCTACATTTAATGATCTATCTTCATTTTATCCTTGTGTGTGATAAGCATGCACCTAATACCATAAAGAATCATTCCATGTGCTCTAGCCTCTTTCACTTCATGCATTTCATGAGAAATAGGATCATATGTGAGAAGAGTTACCATGGTGCTAACATAGTCTATAGTCTGCCTTCCTTAAGAATAAAAATCATCACAATTTTCAAATGCAAATAGTTTGAAATACCATCCAACCGATCCTCATACCTGATGCAAGAAACCATCTCTCTTTTCTTTCCAAAAGAAACAATAGACCATAAATTTTCTCTTTCTTCCCAACACCTACAAATAACTTGCAGATAGTGTCCACCTACCAACAAACTGTTAAAATCCAACAAATTAAACCTATCCAAGAACACTACAACACTCCTACCCATTAAACTTTAGAGCAATGCTCCGATACCTTGTTGAGAAATGACAAAAAGATCATACTGAGATTGTGTTCATGCATGCACAATCATTAATAAAAAATTTCCAACACTTTCATATATATTAATATTATGCTTAAATATTTTAAAAAACACCACCATATACCTAGGAATAAAATTCAGACCCTCATAAGTTAATACACATCATGAAAGTGTCTAAAAGTAGCATAAAACACTCATGAACAAAAGGTTCTATATAATTTCATATATAGGAAAAAATGGTTAGATGAGCCATTCAAGAGGTCCTTTCATTAACAGGTAATAAATGTCATAATGTTACAATATGTAATGCACCTAAAATCAATAATTTATTATTAATTTTTGTTAAAAAATACTTTAATTATTATCTTTATTATTTTTATTATTTTTGAGAGAAAGTGAAAAAATAGAACATTTGTAATTAATTATTATTTATTAATAAAAGATACTGAAGCGGGACAGTAGTGGAAATAGTTGCTGACGAGTGTTTGCTGATACATAAGATGAAAAGCCATGTGATTGAAGCTATTGAGTGAGAACTCAAGATGGAGGAAGCATCATCCCAAAAATATGGTCACAACTTCTAGTTGAGTTCTAAAGAGAAGGAGGTTCATAAATGACATCGTCCTAGGAAAAATACTATATAATAGTATGTCCATAAGAAAGAAGGAGGCTAGCATTGGACGGGGATTAAATATGATATTGCAAGGGATGGCACATTGAAGGACTTTTCTCTTGTGGTTCAAAGAACATGCTCGAGGGTTCTAGAGTAAGTAACTTGGCTGGTATGGGAGTTGGTTGGGAGGAACGGATTTTCCACTTCTTTTTTCCAAGTAGTGGTGCAATTTTTTATCTTATTTTTTAAATCCACATTACGTTCTTTCATTCTAGATCTGGTATAGTTAATGTAGCATCTAGCATGCATCGATTAGTCTAGTATTGTTTATAAGTTCTACTTCTATTATGTTTTAATTATATGAGTTAGGAATTTCTCTTAATGATTTTCATGCTCGAATAGAATTATGTAGTTAATAGATATTTATTGATTTATGTCAATTTCTTTCCTATGCGATAGATTTAGTTCTAAATGTATCTTTGTACTCTTTTCCTTTTTATTTATTTTCTAGTTTGTAAGTTGAAATTGCTAGTAAGTAGAATAACCTAATCTTCTAATGGTGGTTAGTATAAATCTAAGTATCTCATAATTTGGGAAGAGTGAGGATTAATCTCTATTCCATTCCTCAAAATATAAAAACTATATGCTTACACAGTCAAATATATATATAATCTAGTTCTTTACATATCTAAAATCACTTTAGTATATATTTATAATATATTTTATTAATGTACAAAATTACATTCATGGAGTCATTTCTATTCTTATAGAGAATATCTTATACAAATAAACCTATATGTTTAAACTCCTACACAACAAACATAATTTAAAATATAAACAATACTTTATGGATTCAAAGTAAACAGTCATAACCACACTAACAAATCCTGTATACATGTGTATTATTCTATGATGGGAACCAAGCCTTAAAGAAAAAAATCTTACAGTAAATATCATGTATATGCTGAATCAGATCGCTTGTTATCTAGTTTAAACTATGATTTGTTACTTTAGAAAATTTTGCATATAAATCGTAAGACTCCACAAGTCATTGCAAATAGTAAATAAACATATGTAAGTATGGTCCTAAGCCCATGGCCATGGATTCCAATATTAATATCACTTACACTTAAAAAATATGAAACATTGTTGTTTAAACCAAACAAAACCCACATACGGGTAGTAACTTTCATAACTAAATACCACGCAGAATTGTGAAGACGCGAGGGTCTTATCTAGTTAAGGAGTTATGGTTATAAGTCCACTCTTAACAGCTGCCATTATAAACAAAACCAAACACAGTTTATAGTAGATCTAACAAATCTTTAAAGTATATTAAACCCATCTTATGGACTCATTGAAATCGCTAATACTATCATTACAGAGTATGTTTTAAAAAAATTTAAACATCATCAACAAAAATTATAATGAACATAAGAGCATCAAGGATGGCAGCGTGATAATCAAATACTAAACTTGGATACTTTTCATAGTAAAATACCCTAAGGGTAGATCCATATAGGAAATCATTAGACAACAAAAGAAATTGTGGGATTACAAAGTGGTTGTAAGTCCATCTCGAATGGCTTCCACCTGTTTGTAAAAACCTCATACATTTTCTTTTAAACAAAATGAGAAATGTAAAAACATGCATAATGGCACCTATAGGGTCATCACAATCCACATAGGATTTCAAATTGTTACACTTAAAACCATCAAACAACATCAAGGTCATGAATCCTTTCTAAACATGGGGGAAATCCTTTGGGGTTTAAGAGAATAAATTTATCTTATGTAGAGTTGGAGAACTCTCCTATCAGCTCCTCTATGCTCTGGTTAAATTACCTATAGAAACACATACATTACTATTTTTGTAAGCTAAGGCATGCTATAAACCATTCTTGAAAAGGAAAAACAATATGTTGGTTGGTTTGTGTTACCAGAGGCGTTTAAAAATGAAGGCCTCGGAGGAGTTGACCTTATCACCTGCCTCTCTAGTGCCCTCAACCTGCAATTTTTTGAGTTACAGTCAGAATAAATTTAAATAACATTAAGGGAAAATATAAACAACCTTTTTAGCATTTTAACTTATGTTGGGCAAGTTCATGAGAGGGGCAAGGGTCGGATCTCCCAGAGCTACCCCTATCCCTCCTCTACATCTAAATACAACTAGTAAACTCAGTTCATGCATTAAAAAAATGATTTTTACTAAGTAAAACATAGAGATGAGTTCAAGGACATCTATTACCTATTAGAAGGTAGTTTGGATGGATGAAGTAAGGAAATCTTCGTTGAGATGCAAGGATTGTAATGCATACCACAAAGAAAGTATTCATAGATTGTATAACCTCCAAAGGGGATAGGCAAAATTCCATTAACACAACAATAACAACTATACACTAGAAACCCTAATTGTATAGCCATGTTATAGAGAAGAGATTTGGATATCATCGGTTACAAATCAAAACTACCAAATACAACTAATGAAGGTTCTGAAAACTAAAACACACAATAAAAACCTTGTGAAACCATTGCAATATCACCACACCGATGTAAGGACAAGATTAATTCTCTATATAGCTCAAGGACCACACTGCATTGTCAAGTCATAGATAGGACAAGTCATTTAAGTCAACCAAGGTACCACTTTATATCATAGCTAGGGAATCATGGCCCTTAAATCATTACATTTGTGTGTTGATATCAAAGCTCAAACCTTTTGATAAAAATGCTAGACAATCAACCATTTAACATATCATATGAACCATGACATATACCATATCATATAAAACCCTTTATATCATGTCAATAAAAATTGCATCATAAAACCATAACCTTTGCATTATACTTTCTAATGAAGGGTTTACATGATGTTAAATACCATATGCCTTACCACCTCAACCATCACGCTAAGGATGCAGCATTGCTTTCGGACCATGAACTTAGGATTTTTTAGCGATGACGCTTTTAAAACTTTTATCAACCTTATTACATTAATGGACAGGATCAAGGCTATGAGTAGTCTCCCAATCCTTAGGATGCTAAAATACCTAGTAACAACTTTTAAAATGAAAATAAGAGAACTGAGACATCACCTGTAGTAGTAACTGAATGTAATGAAGGAGATCGTCATTACATCAGCCATCAAAACCTACATTAATAAGCAAAGAAATAGTTTAATAACCTGTATATGCATAAATAATTTAGAACGTGAGTAAACTAAAGGTTAAATTACTATTAATTAATTAATTAATTTTTTTTATTTTACAATTTTTCAGGCGTGTTATAAAATGTAATCAGAGCAGGGTTACAACACTAGGACTAAACTGGCTCAACACTAAGATTGATAAAGAAAGCAGAAAAACTAATTTACTTTATTTTTGGTTTAATTCTCTTACAAAAGAAAAAGGAAAGAATAATTGTACTTTTACAGAGAAAACATGGAAGATATAGGGATGTCTGCAGAAGAAGAGGCTCATCTAAAAAATCCTTTAAATACTGAAGAGGGTAATTTACGGGATGGGGATATCTAGGTAAACTTTGACAAAAGTCAAGATAATAAATTTGAACTATGAAGAATGATAAAAGAACTTAGATCAGAGATACAAAGAGTAAAAGAGGATAATGAATGAATCCAAAACTCTCAAGATGAACTAAATTCTATTTTGTTAGCTAAAATACATAACGATGAAAAGGAAACAAAAAGGGGATCTGAACATGACCTACCAAAAACTACACCTTACAAACTTAAGGGAAGGAAACTAGAATTTTCCAGTCATAAACCTGAAACTTCAAGTGAAGAATCAATCAAACATCACTCAGAGAAACAACACGATTTAAGAGAAAGTAGTGATGATAATAAAAATAAAGAGAAATACAAACCATATGAGGAAATATATGAGGATTTTAAAAATATTAAATCACCAATGTTTAATGGTGAAATTGAAAAATGGAAAGAAGTGAAAGCTTGGTTGTTAGGTATGAAGAAATACTTTCAAATATAGAATTATTCTAATGAACTAAAGGTTAAAATGGATATCTATAATATGAACAGAATGGAAGATATATGGTAGAAGGATATAAATAAAGCAAAAGGAATAAAGGAAATATATGTAACTTGGAAAACTTTTAAAAATAATTTTAAAATAAAATATCTATTGGAACAATACTACAAAGAGAAGGACAAACAATTTTATGAGTTAAGACTAGGAGCTATGACTATGAAAGAGATCTATAGTAAATTTTTTAGTGTAATTTATTATGTAGCTTATATAATTGATGAAAAACTTAAGATACAACATTTTCTCAGTTGTTTTCCTATAATGTTCAAATAACGGATTGAGTATGAAAATCCGAAAACGCTAGAGGAAGCAATGAGGAAGGAAACTTTCTGTTATAACCAAAACAAAAATAAAAGAGAAAGTGTACCAACTTGGAAGAATAAAAAGCAAGATAATTTTTATCCAAGGAAAAGAAACAATAAATTCCATAGAAACACAAGGAATAAAAATAAAGAGTATCAAGGTAATAACTAGACAATTTTTCTCAAATTCTTGTTGGAATGTTTCTTCATTAGAGGAGCCATCCATCCCTGAAGACATTGAGAAAATTAAAAAATCAATGTGGAACATCAAAGGTAATTTCATGTCTTTTATTTTTTATAGAAACCATTTGGCTGACCTTAATGAATGGTTACATGAAGAATAATTGAATAATCATGAGAATATTCATAAGTTCAAAATTCAAAATGAGCAAATTCTTGAGAGGTTGTAAGCTACTTATTTTTCCTTCGATGTTTCAGATTGTCATATGGTAGATTGCTGGGTGAATAATCATGACATGATGGATCATGAGAATCATGGAAAATTCAAGGTTATTTATGTGTTTGAAGATGATCCTCATGAGAACCAAACAATTTTTGTTGTAGAAGAGGAGGTTTAGCTGCCACTTGATAATGGTTACACACTTTTGGAAGAAGCACATGATTCCACTACCTTGGAACAAAAATATGAGGAAAGTCTCACACTTTCAATGGAGACACATAATACTACCCTTGTGGATCCTTCACATGATGGAAATTTTCATTTTTTTTATCCTCTGGGTGATTTGGTTCTTTCTCCTACATCCTACACTTCCATATTTTGCATCATTGATCCTAATGAAGTATGGGTGGAAGGTTTATTTTTCATGGTGCCACATGAGGAATAAGAAATTCGTATCTTTATTTTTTATGATAAAATTACTAGAGTATCATATTATTTACATTTGTAATAAAATACTTTGTTAGATTTGATGATGCACATATACACGGACGCATTTAAGATGTTCAGTTGGGTCATTTGAAGACTCATGATTTTCCTTTACTCCTTGGTTAGTCCATTTGATGCTGGGGGAACTTCATCCAACACTTTGGTGAAGAGATATATGATTGAATAAAATTATTATTGTAAGAAAAATCCCTTTTTATTTCTTTATTATATACCAATTCATGGGTGTATTTGTGAGACTTCTTTGAGACACTTGAAGTCTTGATATTTTCTTGGCTCCTTATTTGGTTTAGAATTTGGTGGACGTTATTGATTCAGATCTTGGATAAAAGAATGGATGATTATTTTGATGCATATCAAATTATTCTATAGCAAGATTATAGAACATTGGATCTTGACCTACGTCATTGGAACAGATTTGATATAATACCTAATGCGTGTGTGTATGGCCCACATGATGATCTACTTACTTGGATGTACAGTCACTTACATGATTCTCTGATGAGGTTACAGGTACCTTATTAATGTACATTTATATGATGTTTTTATGTACTTTCATTATATATATTTTGTAATCATGCTATTTTGAATGGTGCAATACAAGCAATGAGATCCTCATATTTCTTGGTTTCAATTTTGGGGGAAACAAGTAGTACGGGTGATTGAGTCACCACCCGAGAAGGTGACTGTAATCAGCGTAGTGAAGCATCAAGCATGGTGGTTCTTCTCTTAAATTTTATTAATATATTAAAATACTCAAACTTGGGTAGCTCAGTACCAACTTCAAATAATTATCCAAGAGAAAAAAGAAAAGGCAGTTGAAAGTTTAGAATTTTTTTCCAAAATATGGAGGTAAAGGCTATTTATGCGAATTCTGTTATGGATAGAATTAACTACTATTCTTTTTTTTAGTGGTGATGTCCTAGGAGAAACCAATATGAAAAATACACATATATTTACTTTTGGAAACACAAAAATGTAGTACACGAATGACGGTACTCAAATGTCAGCTAAAGAAAATTAAGGAACAGAACCATAAGAGAGGGCTTGGTACAATTAAAGACATTACCAAGTGAGGATGCCACTTGGGAACATGAAAAAATTTTCCAACATTGAAAAATTGGCATTTAGTGAGGACAAGCAACATTGGGTTGGGAGGACTTCCATGTCCCATTCCAAATAAGACTCTTCGCAAATAATGTTTCACTAACCTACTAGTTCCCTAGGTTGAGGTGGAGACATTAATTTTGTAATAAGGAAGATATAGGACCCAAAACGACCTTAATTTACTATATTCGCATTAAAATGGGTCACATCAATCGTAAATGTTAAGAAAAAAAGGTGGAATTGGTTCATGGGGACAATTGGAAGCTTGTGGAGCCTTTGGGTGACTAGATTTCCCCACATACCTGGCATGACCTTCATCAAAATTTGAACTCATGAGGGCTGTAACACTCTTAGATGGTTATGTGGTATCACATGTACTATAATTAGAAAATGAATTAAAATTATGAGAGGATATTAACTCCAACTAAAGAGTAAGAGACTAAGAAGACAATGTGTGCCACTTGGAAGGAGATTCCATGCAATCTATGATAAGTAATGATGAAAGTATATGAAAAATATGACAAATTCAGACATGATTTCATACCTACGATAAATATGATATGACATGGATAGATATAGCCACCAAGAGGGTGCATTTTGGAGGTAGAGGAATACATTCAAATTGGGGAAATAATTGGAGCATGAAGAGGAACACAAGTGTCATAGGAGTTACTAAACCACTAAAATGAGTTGGAGGAAGCCCATGGAGGGAAATTCAACCTTAGGATAACTCTTGAAGTTAATAAAATGATTTCATAAAGAATTATAATATATTTTTATAATTTTATAATTGGTATTTTCCATTTTGGAGAGCATTTGCTTGTCCATTGCATGGTGAGTGTTCACTCTCCCTACTTGTGAACGAAAGTTTGGAGGGAGTTGGATTCATTTCCGAGTTGGTTGATGGAGAGGAAATTAATACCTCTCATTGGAGATGAATTACGTTGTTTATTTTCATGTTTAAGTTCCATATATAGCGAGTTATCATCTATCTGTCTATTATGTCATCCCTTCTTCTCCATTCCACTGTAATCTGATCTGATGGTGCACTTGTTGGAATGGTGATTGCACTTTTCTGAATCTATTTGATGCCAAATATTTGGTATATAATTTATGTATATGTACCCTTATGTCCATATTATATGTAATTTTAAATATAATAAATCCATGTGTGAGAGGATTTCTTTCCCATTCTCTTGAATAACTGGTTTTCATGAATTTGGATTCAAGCTTGAAAGATTTTTATATCATATTTGTATGAGCAATTTTTTTTTAGTTTATTTATATTAGGGAAAGTAATTTGTAAGTTTTATATTTAAGTTATATTTTATGTTACAATTTGAACCATTTATTCTACTTTTAATGTGTCCAACTTATGCTAGTATTGCAATTTCCCCATAAGAAAATTCCCTGAAAATTTACCATATAGATGTTGCACCTCATAACGAGTTTAAATATATTAATAACCACACATAATGAATTCCATTTATGTATGATATACATTTCCATACTAGGTTATGAAATTTTGTAGGTTCTTACTTGATTTGGAGATCAAGTTTGTCCTCCACCGCTAGGGGGAATTTCACCACAATTTCCTAGTTTACTCCTTACCCACAAACAAATTTTCAGAAGATTAAAGGAATATAAAAATTTCTCATGGGTAATATTGGTATTTCTTAACACTCTCCATATATTTTCTTTTCAAATTCGAGACAATTTCGAGTCATTTGGAACCTCCTATAGTCATGACTAGCAAAGCTCGAAATATGACAAAATTGTGCAAACTTTAATAACATGTCAAAATGATTTTTATGCTTACACGATTGAGTATATGAGATAAGTTAGGATGTTTTAAATCCCATCATATCGCTCCATAGTAAATTTGGAAATCTTTTGTGGTGTTTTGAATCAAACCAAGAAATGCTAGTTTACTACCTTTTCCTAGTTTTGAAACTAGACAAAGTATCGAAGGAGGATGTATGTAAACTATTTGTAAAAGGTCCTGAACCACACCATATTAAGGAACCATATATATCAGTTTTTAAAATCCTATAAGAACCTAATATAAATTCCCTTAATATTTCCGAGTTGTGTCATAACAATGGGGTTATAGTGAAATCCATTGTGAATGAGGGTGTTGAGAAAGGATGCTTTCAATGAAAACGTTTTGAATCCTCTTTGAAATATAATGGATAGTGTTCCTAATTTATGTAAATAGGTACATTACTCTCCCTAAATAATATCCTCTCTTCCTCATATATTTTTTTCTATAATGGAATCCCAACCTTATGGCTTCGGGAGATAGAACAAGAGTAGCCAAATGCTGGATAAATTAGGCCAGAGATGTGATCTTTAATGGTTTTCATATTGAGGCAATGATATGTTGGAATGAATCCTCAATACCAAGTATCTATATGGTTGTAATTATTTCCTTTTTGTTATTTATTAATACATTTATATATTCCTTTCCCATAAATGATGCATAATCTCATTTGTAGCATGTCTCCTTGGTCACTTTCTTAGACCTATTGAATTATATTGTAGTTTATACGTGTTTCTTGTTTCTTGTTTCCTTTGAATATTTTGTAGGATATATATTCATCAATAAGTAGGATTTCTAAAAATTCAAGCTAGTGAGGATAACCTTCAAAAAATAGGTACGGATTCTTCACATTCAAGTGATTTTATAAATCTAGGGGTAGGTTTACATTTCTGTGTGTGTTTTATTCTAGATCCAAACCATTTGTACTAGATAGGTTTGTCTCTATCCACATTGATAAAGTGTCTTGAAATAGCTATGAAGGATACCATTTGGAAGGTGATGGACCTATTATTTATAAAAAATAATTTATATTCTAAACATGGTATTGTTAAGAAGAATCATTATGGATTAAATCCATTAAATGCAAGATTTGGGTCACCCATGGTACCAGAAAACAATTGCTACAATGGAAAATCAATATTTTTCACTAGAAATGAAGAATGCCATTGTCTAGTACATTTCTAAGTGTATGAAATGTTAACAAGTGAAAGTTGAGTATCAACGTCGTGCATATTTTTTGCAACCTTTTTTTATCATGTAATGGAAACGGGAATTCATTACAGGTCTACTAGTGACTGTTATGTAACATGATCCCATCATGGTTGTGGTGGATAAATTATCAAAGGGAACACATTTTATACTGATTAAATTTACACAAAACAAATTCCATTACAAATATTTTCATAAATAATATTTTAAGATTGCATGGATTTCCTAAGGAAATGATTTTAGATAGGGATATTAAGTTCACCTCAAAATTTTAGAAAAGTCTTTTCACAAATTTGGGTACAGAATTGAAATTTTGTACTTCCTACTATCCACAAACAGATGGACAAATAGAAAGATTAAATTAGGTGCTTGAAGACATGCTTCACATGTATGTGATAAAAAATCCATCCAAGTGGGAGAATTATGCAAAATTGGAAGAGTTTTCATATAATAATGGGAAGAAAGAATCATTGGGAATAAGTTTATTTGAGGCGTTATATGGAAGAATATGTAGAACACCAATTACTTGCATTAATCCAACGAACACAGTTCTACTTAAGACAAAATTTCTTGAGGAAATTGAATAAGAACCTCGAAATATTAGGAAAAATTTGAAGGTAGCCTGAGATAGATTAAAAAAAGTATGCAAATAGGAACAACTTGCATAGGGAGTTACAAGTTAGGGATCATGTTTACCTCTAAGTGAGGAAAATGAATATTTCCTTGAATATTGGAAGTTATGCCAAGATTTCACCAAGATATTATGGGGAATTTGAAGTGTTTGAGAGAATAGGGTCAATTGCATATAGAATTGAATTGACTTCTAAAATTACATATCGTAACTTTTTTCATGTTTCTTTTCTTAAAAAATATGTACATGATCCTAAACATGTGATTGATTAGGATTTGATCCAGGTGAAACTTGAGGGAGAGTTCTAAATCGAGCCACTATGTATCCTATACAGGAAGGTAACATTGATATATAATTGATCCATTGGATAGGTAAAGGTATAATCTAATCACTTCAGTCTCGATGAGGCTACATGGCAATTGGAGGATGCCATAAAAGAAGAATATCTATTTTTGTTCTGATTTTAATCAAAGATTGAGGAGGATGTTACTCTAAGGGGGAAGGAATTGGAATACACCTATTTATGAATTGGAATGTATTTAACCAAAATTATATAAATGAGGTAATTATGCTAGTATGGATTCCTAGTGTAGAGCTCAATGACAAGGAATGACTAGTGGATGTCTAGGGATGTAAGATGTAAATATTGTTAATTGGACCGTATGGTTGGATTCTCATGCTAACTCAAAATATATGTGAATATCGTGTGCATAATTAATAAAATGTTAACACATGGCTATGTAAAGAGAACCAAAGGGGATATGAATCCACCATAGCGGAAGAGGAAAGAGACCCTATGTGAAACTAATCCTTTGCTTCTAAGTGTTAATCTTAGAAGACAACCAAATTATTGCCTTTGCCTTGAATAATCCAAGTATCTCCTCTTTGACTATTTTCCAATCATTGAATGAATCTGTGAGTTTGGTGGTAAAAGTCATTTCATGTACTTATTGAAGCATGTGGGTAGTGATAGTCATGTAAACTATCAGTACTCCTTTCCTATTTAGAAGATATGTGGCCTATATTTTCACCCTTATATCATTTTACCTTGGGAGTGGACACTCAATCTATCATTTTCTGGCATGCAAATATATACTATACAAAGGTTTGTACTCCTATTGAGGACTGTGTATAATCCAAGAAATTCATATTTAGGGAGAGAGGTACTGATTTGGAAGAAACTTGATGGTCATAGGTGAGAAAAGAGGATGGGAAATCTAGGGTAACTTTTCCATTGAGTTATGCTACTCATATGTGCTTGAGAATCCATGTATTTATGCTACAAGTGGTTCTTAGACAACATTTAATAGGTTATTTTTCATCTATGCACATTCTAGAATCACTCAGCTAGAAGGATCAGCCAAGAGAACCATGGATTGATGAAGGGGATGCTTGACCTAATAATGGTGTTGTGTGGGGTAGGTATTATGGAATCCAAGGATATGAGGGTTCAACAAGATATATGTAGAGTTATGTATGAGAAATTGGTTAAGAATAGAAAATAGATCACACTGTGGATTGAGAAAGAGAATCTTGTAATAGTTTCCTCTGCCCTGGTCACCTTATATCCCAACTCGAGGGTAGCCTCTCGCGAGAAGGTGTATATTATGGACATAGTGCCTATAGTTGGGTGGAAAATATCTCTTACAGAACTAGTTGTTGGATTAACCTTTGTTTAAGAGAAGTATCCTTGTGTATTTTGAATCTGAAATATTTTTATTTGATGCCTATATTTGATCATGCTTGTATAGGCACCGATTGTGTGTGTGGAACAATTTTATTTCCACAATGAATTTTTAATTTGCATCTGCACACATCTTTTAAATATTATGAAATCATAATTGGATTTGGGACAACATTCAGAAGCCTAAATACAGTAGACATCTTGGAATATTTTTTAATGTTCTCCATTGAGTTCCAGTGCAATGGAACCCACATCAAACATGAACATTCAACACCAATATCATGGTTGAAATTCCAATGTTTGAATTGAGGTTTTTTTTGTAGAGATGTGGTTGAATTATGACATTAAGATAGGTCATTCCTAGGTGCACACTGGGGACAATAGTCAACTGAATGAATTGAGCTCTATTGTGCCAGAAGCATATAAAGAAAACAACAAAGTAGGAAATACACTTAGGTCAACAAAAAGTATACACATAGACAATATGAAATAATTTGAACCAATTTATTACTTCAGCTCCATAAAAGATGGAGGAATCATATACATGTCTATATTACATAATGTACATGCTTATATAGGATGTTGAGACGCTTAGGAAACTACCTGTTACGTTCAGTTACAAAGAAGGTATAACAGTTCAAAAGTTCAACCATCGCAAAGCATGTTGATATGTTCTATGTCGAGGTGAACATGTAGAGGCAGACCCATCAAGGAAAAGCTGTCCAATGAACAAGTCGAGGTAGACATGTCGAAGGAGTACCTCTTGAGTGAACATGTAGAGGTGAACCTATCAAAGGAAAACTTGCAAGCTGCCAGTTGGATCATCCATCCTTCCTTATGAACTAATTTTGTCTATTTTGTACTCGTTGAGGTGAGGAAACTTGTTGACGACTTCATTAGCAGAGTATGATTTTCCTTGCGTGGGGAGCTATTGAGCTTTAGCTACTTGAAACAAGGGAATGGAGATTCTTATTGTAAGGCATATGCATCATACCATAATGGTGTCATGAAGAATAGGTTCCTGAACATATGGGTCGATTTCTTTGGCTTCTCTTATCTGCAATTCATTATGTTGCAACAATGGTGCATGGCATGGTCGAAGTAGATCTACATTGAAGACTGGATGTAGGCTAAGGCATGCAAGAATGTTGAGCTGAAACATGCTTTTTCCAATCTATTTAAGGATACTGTAAGGGCCATATCGCAAAGGTTTCATCTTTCTGTATGGACCAAGGAAGCGCTCCTTCTTAAGATGTAACCAGACCTGATCCCTAATTTGGAATGAATGAGGAATATGATTCTTGTCATGTCGGGCCTTATCTTTTCCATTTGCTCATTGGCACATTTCCTCCATTTTATTTTTAATCTTGTAGAATTCATTTATGAACTTCCATAATTTCTCAACTTCTCGTCCTTCGAAGTCGGTGTTGTTCGACTGTGTCAAGGAACTTATTAATTCGAAAGGCACTGAGGGTTGAAATTTGTAAAAGATCTGAAATGGACTCTTTGTTGTAGAGTTGTGTTGAGAATGATTATAGTTGTGTTGTATGTATGGAAGGATTTCATCCCATGTTTGATGATGCTTGTGGTTGTACATGCGAAGCAATTGTAGGACTAAGTGATTCACAACTTTCGTCTATCCATCAGTCTGCAGATGGAAGGATATCGACAAAGAGAGTCTCATGTCGAGCTGTTTCAAGATTCTTTTCCAAAAGGTGCTAACAAATATAGAATCTCTGTCATAAATAATGGTCATCGAGAGGCCATAGTGTTTCCACACAAGTTCAAAGAAGAACGGAGCAGTATGTTGTGCTATCATAGTCTTGTTGCATGGTAGGAGTATATCCATCTTGGAAAATATGTCGACTACTACTAGTATCATGTCATGCTGATGTTTCATAGTAGGATATCCTATCAAGTAGTCCATAGAAATAGATTCCCATGGTCGAATAGGAACTAGAAGGGGTGTATACAGTCCTTGTCATTGATTCAACGGTTTAGCAATGGGACAAACTATGCATGATCGAATGTACTTGCTGATGTCATATTTAAGTGAAGGAAAGTAAAAATACTTTTGGATGATACCAAGCATTTTTGAGACTCCAAAATGTCTTGTGGTCTTGCTGTAGTGTGCATCCAATATGATCTTCTTTCGGTGCTCACCGGTTGGTACACAAAGCTTTCCAAGCTTGTGTAGAAAAGTGTCCTTCAAGAATTAATCGATAGTCGACAACATGTCAGTCTGAAGTTGTCGATAGATTGTAGAAAAATCATTGTCTACCAAATATCATTACAGTAGATAGTAGAGTAATGGGTGGCCTGCTGAGACAGTCGACTACGGAATTGGCTTTTCCTTTTCGATACTTAATTAGAACCTAAAATTGTTGCAGGTAATTAATCCACTTGAGTTGTCGTATTGTCTATAGTTTTGACTAAGTCAGAGCGAAGTACAAAGGTTTATGGTCAGAGAGGATGACCGTTTCCTTACCAAGAATGTAGTGTCTCCTTTGCTTAAGAGCTTGCACAATGGTGTATAGTTATTTTTCATACATTGACTACCTTCTAAATGTGTTGCTAAAAGTCTCAGAATGAAACATGAATTGGTGACCCAACTGATTGATCACTGCATCGAGGGCATAGTCCAATGCATCCATCTCAATCTCAAATGGCTGATGCAAATCGGGTAACACACGTACTAGTGCAGTAAAAAGCTGGTTTTCTATTTGTTCAAAAGCTTGTTGTTGTGTCAATGTCCATTTCAAGACAATTTTCCCATTTCCTTTCATCAACTAATGTTGAAATTGAACCCAGGTGTTAGAACAATTACACTCACAAAAATTGCCAATTACACATGCAAATTACACACAAAGGAGACTGAATATGGAGCTGAATACTAATCTGTATTGAATAAGTGTACAATAGAAAACCTTGTGAATTCATAGGCTGCCACAATAAATAATTATATGCGAGATTCTAAAGCATCAGGATGCCATTCGAATTTGGTCAAAAGTAGGCTTACTAAATCTAAGCAAATCCCCCATAAATGCATAAAGCAGTTTCCAAATATGTCTAGGAGCTCACGAATTGGTAAAATCAATTAGGAAAGATAATAGATGATGGAAGGACAACTCATACATGCTTTGTTAACTTCACCTAGTCAAACTTTCCCAATTTCCTTAAAACTCAGATAAACGCAGGCAATAAAGCATAAAAGGAATACATGCACTAGGAAGGCTAGGAATAAAGCAGATTTGACTCCAAGTGGTTTCCCAAGTGCTCCATGACTCAAATTTAGCAAGTTTGACCACTTTGCATCTGTGGAGGACAACTTGCATAAGGTGGAATATGGAAACTAGGCAAATAAGACAAAAAATGGATTAATTAATGTCTAAGGTAGCTAACTATGGGTTGATTATTCTAACACCCCCCCTTAAGCCTAACTTATGAGTAAAATATCAGAAAATTATAGGGCCTAGCAACAAGGCTTAGTCACCCTTTACATACTACATGTCCATTTAAACAAGGAAAGAGGGAAAAACCCATTGGGAAAAATCCTCCCTTAAACATGGACAGTAAAACAAAATTTGAAAATCTTGTCATCACTCATGCTTCACAACATGATCAGCAATCCCTAGCAGTGATTTGAGATTGCTGAATGTCTTCTCACAAAAAAAATTGGTGAAGATATCTTCTACTTGTTCTGAATCTGAACAGAAGAGTACGTGAATGGTGCCATCATGCACAAGCTGTCTGATGTAGTGCATATGGATCTCAATGTGTTTGCTTTTGTCTCTAAACTGGATCATTGCAAATTCAAATGGTACTCTGATTATAACAATAGATAGTAGTTGAGTATTCTGATTTGAAGTCACACTCACTTAGTAACCCCTGCAACCATAAACATTGAGTTGCTGCATTTACAACTCCTGTGTACTCTACTTTTGTAGATGAGAGTGCAATGGCACTCTATTTCTTGCTTGACCAGCTGATTGGTCCTTTAACAAGCATGAACACATATCCTAATGTTGACTTTTGATCTATGTTTTCACCTGCCCAATCACTGTCAGTAAACCCAATCAAATCAAGATCATATCTAGCTTTGTAGAAGATCCCATGAGTCCTTATTCCCTAAACAAAGTTAAGGATCCTTTTGGCTGCTCTCCAATGGATCTCATGAGGCTGATCCATGTATCTTGAAGCCACACTTACTGCATAAGAAATATTAGGTCGATTATGTGTAAGATACAACAAACATCAAATCAATTTCCTATACAGTGTATTGTTTACCATAGTTGAAGAATCAGCTTCTTCAAGCTTAAATACTGAAAGGAAGGGAGTCTTGCTTGGCTTGCAATCCTTCATGTTGAATTGTTTAGAAAATACAAGGCATACTTGGACTGATGTACTTTGATTCCTTTTTTGTTTTGAGCAATCTCGAGCCCCAATAATTGGCTCAATAATCCCAAATCAGTCATTGAGAATGGATGGTTCATTGCATCCTTCAAGGAGGAAATTTCATCCTTTGAGCTTCCTGTAATAAGAAGGTCATAAACATACAAAAAAATAATCATTAATGAACCATGAATTAGCTTCAAATAGACATTTGGATCTGACTTGCATCGAACAAAATTTAGTGATAGCAGAAAGCTATCAATCTTGGCATACCAAGCCCTAAGGGCTTACTAAAGCCCATACAATGATTTCTTTATCCTGCATGAAAGAGATGGATTAGTAGAAAATCCTTGAGGCTGCTGCATGAAAATATATTTAGTGATATCTCCATTCAGGAAAGCACATTTCACATCCATGTGATGTACCTCCCACTGCTTCGAAGATGCAATGGCTAAGGATAGCCTGATGGAGTCAATCTTTGCCACTGGTTCAAAGGTCTCATTGTAGTCTATTCCATGTACCTGTGAGTAGCCGTTGGCTACCAATATAGCCTTGTATTTCAAAGCTGAACCATCAAAATAAAATTTGGTTTTATAAACCCACTTACACTGAACTAGCTTCCTCCCTGGGGGAAGATCAACCAGCTCCCAAGTGTTGTTCTTCTAGAGTGAGCGGAAGTCTTCTTTCATGGCTGTTTGCCATATTGGATCATTTTTTGAATATTCATATGTATTTGGGTCTCATTCAACCATCAGATAGCATTTCTCTGCAAACATAGGATCTTTCATGCACAGAGCACTCTCAAACTGAGATCTAGTCCTCCTAGGAGCATTAGGATTTCCAGCTAGTTCTCCAGCTACATGAATGGTATTTTCTTCCCATTTTGGTCTTGTAGGACTGTTAGGATCTGCAATTAAATCATCATTATCATACATATGAGAATCAGCAACTTCAACTATCTCTTCACTTACATTTAATGGTTCTGGTGGTGAAGAGGGTTCTCCAGCTTCCACTGCTGCTAAAGGCTCTTCTTGGAACTGAAAACTCCTTTCAATGAAGGCTTTGTTTGTGCTAAAATTTATCATCTTGTATCCTTTTGAATATTCAAACTACACAACAAATAGACACTCTTGGATTTGGGGCTGCAAAGCCTTCCTCTTTTCTGTTGGAATTCTAGCCCAAGCCCTTGAGCCAAAAATCCTGAAATGCGTCACATCTGGCTTGTGCCCACTCCATGCTTCGAAAGGAGTCATACCATAAGGATATTTATGAGGCACCCTATTCTGGATATAGGTTGCACAAGTTATATCTTCGGCCCAAAACTTTGTTGGAAAAGTCTTAGCCTCCATCATGCATGTTGCCATCTCTTTTACTGATCTGTTCTTCCTCTCGGAAACACCATTTTGTTGTGGTATGTAAGGGATAGAATGTTGCATCTGAATACCTGCATCTACACAATATTGAATGAACTCAAACTTGACATACTCACCACCATTTTCTGATCTGAGGACCTTGAGTTTCCTCCCAGACTGGTTTTCAACCAAATCCTTAAAGACTTTGAAGAGGCCATAAACTTCATACTTGTGTTTCAGGAAGTAAACCCAGCAATACCTGGAAAAGTCATCTATGAATTTCAATGCATATTTGTCCTAACTAATTGACATATGAGGAAATGGTTCAGCAACATAACTGTGGATCAAATCAAGAGGTGCAGAGGTTCTCTCATGACTAGCTTTCTCAAATTTATGCTTTGGGTGTTTTCCTAAGATGCAACCTTGACAGACTCCTTTGGAAAACTTAATCTTTGGTAACCCTATGACCATTTCTTTTTCACTAAGATCAGAAAGATACTTGTAATTAAGGTGGCCAAATCTTTCATGCCAAAGCTTGCTTGCCTCATTAGCATGAATCAGGAGAGAAGAGGGGTTTGAGTAGGGTAGGAAGTGTGAGAACATGTATACCTTCGAAGTGTGATTTGCAACTCCTTTTGCAATGAATTTACCACTTGAGATCTCTGTGATCTCAACTTCATCAGGGGAGAATATGACCTTCTTTGGAGACCATGTGTGGGTCATCTGATACACTGATAATAGGTTAGAGTCAAGACCTAGAACATACAATACATTGTTGAACTTACCATGGTCAAGATCAATCCTCCGTTTGCCCAAAATTTCAGTGAGAGAGTCATCTCCTAGTACAATTGGTGGACCTTTGGACATGTCAAGTGAGGTGAATTCCTCCTTGGTCGAAACCATATGTCTTGAAGCTATAGAATCAATGATGAAACTAGGTGATCTTGATGTGCCAGCAACGAATGCATGAACTCTCTCTCTGTCTTTTGAATTTGATCTTCCTTCCCTCTTCTTTGAGTTGTCTGGAATGGAGATGCCATTCTTCTCTAGGAGTTGGGTCAGCATTTCAATTTGCTTCTTCATGCAGGAGCTTTCAGGATGATTGCCATTACTGCAGTATGTGCACTTGCACATTTATCCTTTGTTCTTCTTCTTGGAACCTTGGGGCTCCTCCGAAGACTTGTTCTTGTCTCTCTTTTACTTAGATGGTGTATTATATTTCTTCTTGCCTTTTGAATCCAACCTCGAATCTCCAGCAACCAGAGCTTGGTCTTTGGAAGGTTTGATGGTGCCCATCATCACCAATTTATCTTGTTCGTGTGTGAGAGATTCCATGAAATCTGCAAGGCTAGGCATTTTCTAGGCTCAAGCTATCAACTTTGTGGCATAGAAGGTCGAGAAAAACACTGAATAGTTAGGGGAAATATTTAAGAGTATGTCCAAAACCAATTTCTCATCCTTATTTTCGATCCCACACAGTTTTAGTTACAAAACAAGGGCTTTGAACTTGGAAAATAAGAGTTGTAGGGATTCAAAGCTATTTGGACTCAGGGAGATCAATTCATTTTCAATTTGATGTCCCCTCATCTCATCTATGTTACCAAAAAGATCAAAAATCTTCTCCCATACTTCATTTGGTGATGTTAATCCATCAAGATGGAAAAGGAGGTCTCTGGATAAGCTCAGACACAGGAGACCATAGGCTTCATCCCTCCTGTTGTGCCATTTAATTTTCTCTGCAGCTACATTGGGATATGCTTCTGTTTCCATAGTCACTCTATAGAGGCCTTTCACTCTCAATAGTATCTCCATATATTCTTTCCATTCAAATAATTTAAATGGAGTCAAGATGATCTTCTGAGATTGGTCCATAGCTCAGAAATTGTCCCTTCAATTAGCAGAATGCTCCTAGTCAATGATGTCAAACCTGCAATAACAAATTGGAAGGAGAGAAATTGATCTACAAATGATTTGATACCATGTGGAAATTGAACCTAGGTGTCAGAACAATTACACTCACAAAAATTTCCAATTACACATGCAAATTACACACAAAGGAGACTGAATATGGAGCTAAAAACTAATCTGTATTGAATAAGTGTACAATAGCCAACCCTATGAATTCATAGGATGCCATAATAAATAATTACATGAGATATTCGAATGCATAAGGATGTCATTCAAATTTGGTCAAAAGCAGGCTTACTAAATCTTAGAAAATCCCCCATAGGTGCATAAAGCAGTTTCCAAATCTGTCTAGGAGCTCATGAATTGGAAAAATCAATTAGGTAATCTAATAGATGATGGAAGGACAACTCATACATTCTTTTCTTAGGAGAAAAGGGTGGAGGATGATGAGGACAATTTTTTTTTAAACTTCACCTAGTCAAACTTTCCCAATTGGCTTAAAACTCAGAAAAAGCACGCAATACAGCAGAAAAATCAGACATGCACTAGGAAGGCCAGGAATAAAGTAGATTTGATTCTAGGTGGTTTCCCAAGTGCTCCATGACTCAAATTTAGCAATTTTGACCACTTTGGATGTGTGGAGGACAATTTGCATAAGGTGGAATATGGAAACTAGGCAAATGAGACAAAAATTGGATTAATTAATGTCTAAGGTAGCTAACTATGGGTTGATTATTCTAAGAACTACTTCAAAGGCCATGCGATGTGACTAAATCCAAGTATGAATCGTCAATAGAAATTTTCCAAACTCAGAAAAATTATTAGTACTTGAATGTTTTGCGAAATGGGAAATATTTGAGGATCTGTACTTTTTTTGGGTCAACATGAATGCCTATAGAATCAATTACTTAACCCAAATATTTGATGCTGGGCATCGCAAATGAGCATTTTTCCATGTTCAGATATAGCCGATGTTTTTGGAGAGTGTCAAAAACTTGTCGAAGTTGTTTGACATGTTCTTCCCATGATTGACTGAAAATCAAGATATCATCGAGATAGACAATGACACATTTACCAGTGAAAGGTCATATTAGGTCATCCGTATATCTCATGAAGGTTTCAGGTCCATTAGTTAAGTCGAAAGGAATAACTAACCTTTCAAACAATCCTTCCTTGGCCTTGAAAGATGTTTTCCATACATCGTTGGAATCGATCGAAATTTTGTGGTTTCCTGACTTGAGGTTGAGTTTTCTAAAGAACTTAGCACCTTTCAGATTGTCAATGATTTCGTAAATACGTGGAAGAGGGTATATGTTCTTTACTAAAATGTTGTTGAGAGCTCGATAGTCGATGCAAATGCACCAGGTCCCATATTTCTTTAGAACTAGGACGAATAAACTTCCAGAAGGAGAGGAGATGGGGTGAATATGACCCTTGTCAATCAAATCATGCATTTTTCTATGAATCTCTTCATTTTAAAGAATGGATCTTTTGTAAACAGATGTGTTAGCAAAAGAAGAATTAGGAACAAGTTGAATGTGTTTTACCTAACAGTGCAGAGGTACTTCGTCTGGTTCCTGAAATATGTTTAGGTATTCTTCAAGAATGTTGTCGATATGTTCTTGTTGTCAGGAGATGTGTTAGTCAGTGATTTGACTCATTGATGCATTCTTTCTAGAATGTTGGGGCTGTCTCATGATAAATGCAAGTGTTTGAGCAAGATTGATAAGCTTCTTTGTTTTTTTGGAAAATATCATAGTAACCATTGATGTGGGTTGTGAATGTGGTATTCCATACCATCTATTTTGTATTTTTACAATCACATTATAAGGTCGTGACTGATATGTACTATGTCAATCCCATAAGTAAGGTTTACCGAATAAGGCGTCAACTACGGAAAGCAGTTCCATGTCACAAAGTACTTCATCTTCAAAGGGTTTAATGAAGTAGGAAATTCGACATTGATGTGTGATCCTTAGTTCCTATCTATCCTTCATCCAATCCATATTGTAAGGTTGAGGATGTGGAGTGTTGACAAGACCTAATTTCTTCACAAGATCTTCAGAAATGAAGTTCTTCTAGCTACCATTACCACAATCAAATGTAATGGATTTTTCTGAATCCAGATCAATGTATGGAATAGGCACTCTCTTTCCTACTCATCAATGATGGTTGAGGTTTCTATAATGGTAGAGGCCAAATCCAAGAGAGTTGATGCATTTAGATTAGAATCTACTAGGGTTTTGTTGGACAAGTCAGATGTCAACACTTTTTCAAAAAATGTCTTTTGAGCTTTGCATTTTGATGTATCATTCCATGTCGAATTATGATAATCACACTATTTCCCAGTAGGAGTTTTTTTGTTGCGATCCCTCTTATCTCTCTTAAAGTTCTTCTTAGGATGATCAGGCTTTGGTGGAGTCGGCTAAGAAGGGGTCTTGAACTTATCGAATTCAGTTTGCAACTTCTTGTCATATGTTGGACCTATTGTCTTGCTCTTGAAACATTTTTTTCCTCTTTCTTTAGCTTCAAGCTTGATTGCATAATGAAATGCATCTGCAAGCATGCTTACAGTCAGAAAATCCATTTCTTCATGAATGTACAGGGTTAAACAGCTGATGTACTTCAGTACAAGCAATTTCTCCTCTTCTTAGACAAAAAGTATTTCCATGAGTCGATAAAACTTGTTAGTGTAACTCTGTACGGACTAGTATTTCCATTTCCATAGGTGCTACCACTTCTTATACTATTGTTCAAGATACTTGGGGAGGGGGGGTAGAACACCTTTTAGATATATTAGACAAATTTTACGTGTGTTTTGATGGAGTCTTCTTCTTTGGGACATCTTTGTTGATAGATTCTCCAACTAACAATGTATGGAGGTTGACATATTTAAGGACACAATGGTGGTATTTTCCACTTCAAATATTTGATTCACTACAAAGTAAGATTTTAGCTACTGCACCCAATTGTCGACGGACTCCCGTCAATATTTCCTTCAAGGTTCGGTATGTCCATATTGATTTTCACATTGAAGGTGATGATTTAATGGAGAGATATTGTGTCGAGTATTCCCTGGGGTTCGTAGTGACTCTCATGAGAATCTCACTAAACTAGACGAACATTTCAGTTTGATGGTAGGAAAGTGCTTTTTCTATGAGTTGTTATGTCTCGTCAGTTGCATGTATATTTTCTCATTCTTCATCCATCTCTTCTGAAGTTCAAGTAAGCGTCTCCTTGATTTGTTGCTTTTCTGAGCGTGTTTGAGCATGCATAAGTTAAATAACTTTGATGGAAGTTATTATATAACTTAATTCTAGAGAATATCTTAGTCTAATACCAATGATCCAGGTTAATCCTAGGTGCACATTGGGGAAAATAGTTGATTGAATGAATTAGGATCTGTTGTGGAATAAGCATATCAAGAGAACAACAAAGCAGGAAATACAGTTAGGTCAACATAATGTATACACATAGACAATATGCAAGAATTTAAACCAATTTATTACTTTTGCTCCATGAAAGATGGAGGAATTATATAGATTTCTATATTACATAATGTACATGCTTATATAGGATGTTGAGAGGCTTTGGTAACTACCCATTATGTTTAGTTACAAATAAGGTATAATGTTTAAGAAGTTCAAGTGTCGCAAAGCATGTTGATTGTTGTATGTCGAGGTGAACATCTCAAGGAAGACTTGTCGAGGTGAACTTGTCGAATGAACACGTCGATGTAGACCTGTCGAAGGAAAACCTATCGAGTGAACATGTCAAGGCAGACGTGTCAAAGGAAAACCCGTCAGTTGCTAGTCGGATCAAACATCCAACTTCCAATTCGGAGGGTGATAGCACCCAATTTATATCTGAATCCCCAGAATTATGATTCTCAGGTGGTGACATTGATGTCATCATCACGAAGGTCATTTTGAAATTTTGTAGTTTTGAATCATGTCGACGTTCGATCCCTTACATAAAAAACAACTTTTAAGACCAGACCATCAGTGTCGGTATAATTATTCAAAGGTTCTGCACTAGTGCTCTAAGTTCTAATTCCCAATGCTGAACATGTGAGGAAGGTGGAAATCATAGTCAAGATTATTTGTAATGTTAATTAATTATCAAATTAACCAAATTTAATGATTAACTATGAATTTTAGCATTTAGTTAACTATGCTTCTTTCTATATATTGGTATATGTGTAGCTATGTGATGTGTAGGTACATTACATAGTGGTATTAGATCTTGTGGTTGCATATTACCAAAGTTGTATGATTGAGAAATCTATATTTATAAGCATAAATAAAAAAAATGGTGCTATAAAATTGAGTTGTTAGGTGACAAACAATAGGGTCCATGTGGGAAAAGGGTGTGATGTGGACCAACCATATTATATCGACATGCAAGTGATCGCCTATGGCATAGAACAATAGCACAAAGAAATATATGGCCGTTGGTCGATCAGGGATATCAATGGTTCTAATTCATAACACACCAGTAAAGTGCACATTGGATAAAATGGGATGAGCACATGTTGTGCCAAAAATTTCCCACAATAAGTGTCACTTTTTTATTGAAAGCGCCTCACCAAGCTATTTTTCAAAACCACTTTTGCACGAAGCCATTACTGCTTTTGGTAAAATGGAAAATTATTGATGCGCTATCACCTAGGACTTGATAAATGCATGGAACTTATGTGCCATATTGCATGATATGGGGAAGATGATGCAATTTGGATTCCAAATAGGGCGGTTCAAATATTTCTGTGATTTGACATAAATTAACATAATGGTTTTCCCAAAATGCAGAAAAAATAATTATATATTTTTCTAAAAATATAATGTAGCTAACAAATGTGCTTATGAACACTTTTGTATATTTAGAATCACAACAACTACATATTAGAGGAAATTTGGGGTCTAAAATGGGCCTTATAAGAAAACGTGCCAAAATAAGTTCTTGTGAGTTGGAATTCAAGAACCAATAGAATTTCAATAAAATCAGTCAACCATAATGGTTGAATTGACATATTTGTCAGTAGTTTTTTTCTTTCTTCCTCTAAAATTAATAAATATTATTTTATTATTTTAACTATTATTTTATTATTTTCCTTATGAGGCCCATTTTGAACCCCAAAATTCCTCTAATGATTAAGGTTCAATATTCACTCTAGCAAAGTTGGAAAATATTTGGCCTTGGTTGGGTAAAAAATATCATCATCATGGATGATTCCCACTACTCCAAGGGAACCTTTATATACAATGGGAGAGAATATACAGGTTGAGAATGTAGAGACAAAATCCAAAGGTAGAAGAAACTAAATTATTTCCCCAACCATTGCAGAAACCATGACTCTAAGTGTGAAAATACATGATTGTATAGAAGATAATGTGAGGATTCTTAGATCTAAAAAAGAATAGAATAACTTAAATGCATCCATTCTTCAAATTTTGAAATATATTCAAAGGAATATCAACATTGCAAAGAACTAAAAAAATCAGGAAAATAGTGGGAGTAGTTCAAGCCTGCTATTCCCATAAGAGGTCTCATAGTTTCAAAAGAGATATAGAGAGGAGTGGGTTTAGGGATGATGGAGAGAGAGGTGAGTTAAAGAAACTTAGAAAGATATATAAGGTGTTATAAGAGAAAAAGGGAAATTAAAAGTGAGTATAGGGGTAGGTGAGTAAGGAGTAGGGGGGTTGAAGGTAGAGAGAGAGAGAGAGAGAGAGAGAGAGAGGTGAGTGTGATGTTACTAGTAAGGGATGGGTGATTAGGATATATATATATATATAGGGGGGAAGGTTCCACATTTCGTGGACATGGAAAGAAATCACGAGGATTGTAGGTCTAGGGGGTGACGAGTGGGGGTCTTTTGGGAAGGGAGAGAAGGATAGACAGAGAGAGAGAGAGAGAGGGGTGCGATGAGAATGATTAGGGTTATGTTAGATGATGTGTGTGTGTGTGTGTGTGTGTGTGTGTGTGTGTGTGTGTGTGTGTGTGTGTGTGTGTGTGAGAGAGAGAGAGAGAGAGAGAGAGAGAGAGAGAGAGAGAGAATTAAGGTTTTGGGGAGGAGGGGGGTTGCAGAGACAGAGAAAGAGAGAGATAGAAAGGAATAGAGCGTGAAACGAGGTTAAAAGAGAAATACAAGTAATGCACACACATTTATTAATGTGTGTGCATGAATAACACATGGAGACTATTTTTCAAAATGAATACAAATGCATCAATAACAAGTGGAAATGTGCACATTTTTACTCTAAAAAATGTCAAGAAATTTAGTCATTTTTATGTGGCCATATGTTTTTAAAATGAAAAAGAACCAACACAACTATACATATAGACATACACACTTAAAAAACTCACACATTAAAAGAACCCACACAGAAAAAGCTAAGTTCATTCATTGTCTAAAGATCCTCATTTCGCATAAAGATCTACTTTCTCATTCTAAAGCTTTACTAACTTTCTTAATTAAAAAAAATATAAAATAAACATTATAAAAAAATTAGTGTTTACATACCAATCTGAGGAGGACACCATTTCCTTAGTGTTACAATATTTTCAATAAATATAAGTTATATATTCTAGTAGGAAATTAGATTGCCTAAGTTTCATCTTTATACACCTTGTTCTAAAATGTATCTTATGTTTTGTTTAAGTTCACAATGTAACTATCATGTCATAATTGAGTATCAATATCTTAGAAGGATGGCGTTGTTTGTTCTACATTTTCAGCTTTATTATTTATAATACATATTATGAATTATTGTTTTTAATTGCAATCTTTTTTATTAATATAGTTTTTTATATATGAATATATATCCACGTTGTTCTTCTTAAACAAATTTATCCTACACTTCCCTTTTTACTAATCAACCACACACAAATATATATATATATATATATATATATATATATATATATATAATGCTACTTTTATTTTATTTTATTTTTTTCCAGCACATATATCAAAATACAAAATATTAAGATACGTATATCTCTTCTCTTCCAACTTTATATTACCTTACCCATTTTGAAAATAATAAAATAATGAATGATTGCATTTGATATAAACAATAATGAAAATGTATACATTATATTTTTATTTTGAAAAATGAAAAAAACTTAATTATCAACATATTCAAATTTTATCATTTTTAGTGTTTTTAAGAAAGAGCGCCATCAACTTGCATTAAGTAAAATCAAATTTGATAACCATACTAAAATAGATTATGCCTCACCAAACGAAGGAAATAAATTTGTTTGGATTTCCATTAAAATATATTTTGAAAACCGTGCAATAGTTTTTTTGATCATGTTATCTGTTTTAAGATGCTCACCAAAGGAAATAAAATCGCTGAATTTTGAAGATGAAACTGAAGAGAATGATATAATTAATCGACATAAACCACGTCAAAGTGCATAACAGTATGCATATTGAAATTTAAGTAGTAAGTTTATGAGGAAAGGTTTTGAAATTTAGTAGTAAATTTAACTAGGTACAATACAATATCTAAGAAGAGTATATTAATATTTCCTGTAAAATTAAGGAATTGATTTGTTCAATGAGATTCGTAAACATCGTTCGTATACAACCAAGGAAGAGAATGGGAAGATAAGATTGCTAAACATCTTTAATAGGGATCATGTTTGTTGGCCATTAATGAAGTCTGTGACAAACAAGGAAGGGTGAATTGAAACCATATGTTGTAAGTCTATTGTGTAAATATTGGAATCAATGACTTACAGGAACGAAACAAGTTTGTAAACCCACTCAAACTATTTTAGGTTTAGCTCCGTTACTCCTGCAATTTCCGTTTCTGTCATCTGAATCTGACAATGAATTACATATTATAGATTCAAAAGAAACCATTTGCATTCTCTAATACCTTAAGTGTAGTTACAATGGATCAAAATATAAATAAAGATTTACGAAAATGTGTAGAAGATTTTGTAGTCAAACAATCATACTCACTAATGGCTTATGTTGTCAAATTCACAGGTATCATATATCAGAAACAGCGAGGAATTTCTTCTTTATACTCAAAAAGGAAGAAAAAAATTTGTGGAATCCCCGGAATAAAGAAAACCTAGCCAGCTTAACCATGCACATTAGAAATTTAGTGACAGTTCCTTCCCGTAAGCTCAGTGTAAATAATGCGCGTCAGTCTAAGAATCTCTGCCCGTTGTTCAGCATATGGGCGAGGCCTAGTTCTAATCAGATTATCCAATGCTTGAATTGCTCTGAGTTTGACAGCTCGTCGACGCGATTTGAGGACTACATAGACTTCCATTGGTATCGGTCGCAATTTGTCTTGAAAGATAGTTTGGATTCGTTGATACAAGGGAGGGGACAAATCGTCTAAAAGTACATCTCTATAGTTTTGAAGCACAATACGAGACCAACCACTTCGACCTGATTCCAAGTCGGCGCGTGTAACTGCATCTGGGAGCCTCACGTTTGCTCCATGTTCTGCAAGGCGTCGCTTGAAAGCTAGGATGAACTTTTTGAGGATGACCTTCTCTGCAACACAACGAACGTAATGCCTCGTGGAGTCCATCGGTCCCGCTACTTCCACTGGCTAACTAATTGGCAGCGGGATATATTATTCCTTTACCGTGCACTGCATTTATAAACCTAGAAATCTTAGAAAACCTCGATTTTATATAGAATCTCTTGGCCTTTTGCATGCCCTGTGTTTAAGAGATAAGTTTTTAGATGCGCGCTTTTTTGGAGCAGGTCTCTTGGCCTTCTACATGGCCTGTGTTTCCGATCTTAAGACGGGAATAACTCAGGGATTACAAAGCTAAGTTTTAGGTGGCGATGTTTTCATGTTATTCTATAAAGGTTAGCTGACGAACATTATTAAATTAAATTAAAACTATAAATTCTTTGTAAATACAAATTGCTTAATTAACATAATTATAATAATAATTAAGATATATTATTGGGTGGGCATGGGAAAAACTTTACTTTGGTTTTTCATTTTTACAGAGTTTGGGTTGTCAATAATTTTTTTTTCTATTTTTCTTTTCTTCTCTTAGTGTTTTTTCATACAAGTATGCAAATATTTAATTTCGCTTGTGTTGTAAGTTATGGACTAAAGACTGTAAATTAAATTGATAACTTAAAATCTATTTAACAACTTAACTTGTAAAACAATAACACTCTTCCATAAATACAAGGAAATGTGAGCCATACTTGCTCACAAATTAAGTGACAAGAGAACACCCACTAGAGATGATGAATATCAACTTGTAATTAATATTTAATTATAATCAAATGGTAATAATAAAACCATATTTTTACAAAATATTTTAGAGTTGGAACTTGAAAGTTGTTTTCGAGGTGATCTTTAGACCTACAAAATTTTAAACAAATTTCTTTATTATTTATCAATTATCTTATAAAAGATACCCTATGTCAATGCTTGGTTTCTTAGTGGAACAGTGTAATGACTTAATAATTATTTTTAATTGTGGAAAAATACTATATTTATTATTTTATTATTTTCATTATTTTTGTGACAAAAATTCAAGAATAAAACATTTTGTAATAAAAACATTTTTATTTAATAAAATATGGTGAAGGGGACAAAGTGGATATAGGTGTTGAAGAGGAAAAAGACAAATTGCAGAACCATTGAGTGAGAATTCAAGAAGCATGATGAATCATCCCAAAGAATTAGGTAGTAACTCGTACTTGAGTGCTAAAGAACATGACCCTCATAAATGACCAAGTATTAGGAAAACTACTATATAATAGTATGTCCACAAGAAGTAGGAGGCTAGCATTGGATGGAGATTAACAACTGTGAAATGCAAGAGATGGCGTATTGAAATATTTTTTTATTGTGGTTCAACGAAAAGGCTCAGGGGTTCTCGACCAAGTAACTTGGCTCTTGTGGGAGTTGGTTGGGAGGAACAACTTCTCCACTTTTGTTTTTCCAATGTTGGTGTGAGGTTTATAGTTTATATTTGTAACGCTGTAGAATATGGTTAAATCCTAGATCTTAAGGAGGTTAATGTAAATTCTAATTCTTTTCAATTAACTTACTGTTGTTATATTTGTATCATGTACATAATGTAATGAAATCGTCTATTTCTAATATGCACACTATAATCCTATAATCCTATATTCTACTGTATATTTTCTATTCGCATTGTTTCCTAAATATTTCCTTAATCTACATTTGCGGAATTAAAGTGTTGACTGAATTTATGTTTTATGTAGCATATAAGATGTGTACTTCTGCATTAAGGATTGATAGTAATGTTATCATTGTAGTAATTAGTAATTCGTTCTCAGCATAAGTATTTACATCTAGTTGTTGTTGATCTGTTATGGTTTCGAATTCAATACTCGTTCTTTAAATTATTTACATGTTTGTAAATTATTCATGTTACATTAATACCATAATGTATTATGGAAAATATCTAAAAATATCATATCAATCATTACTTTATCACTTAAACAATTGGATTATATAGAAATCATTGTAATCAACATTAAGGTTTTAAGCAAGATGCCCCAACTATTCACAACAACGACTATTTATTTACCGTGCCTGGTAATAAGCCCATCATGGATGACTGTTGAATCTTAATAATTTTAGTAATCATATAAAAATAATCTTACCAACTTACTGAGGACAGTAAGTCCATCCTAGGATGGAAACCATTGATTGAAACAAATAAATATACAAGTATAAATATGGTATCAATCAACACAAGATTTCAGGGAGCACATTCAAGTCATTCAACCGAGATTGGACGATCCATATTAAAGGAGAAAAGATGGATCAGCGATAGGAAAATAGATCATTAGGTGAACGTGCATGGGAGATGGGAGATAATCAAACTAAAAATTAAAATGAAGTTCCACGCTTGATAAAAGTTCAATGACAAGGATACATTCTGCAAGAGAGTGATGGTTGTAACGAATTGCGGTAAAAGATACTTGTGGGAGGAAAATTGTGGAAGTCCATTTTTGTGAAAAGTGGGAAGGTGTATCTTCAATCCATAATCCACAATCCGATTGCAAAAAGGACCATTGCAGCTACATGATTGCAAAAGTCAGTTTTTGGAAAATTGGGAATTGCATACCTGCTACCCGCAATCCCCAATTGTAAAGAGAATCCTATGGAAAGGAAATTGCGGAAGGAAAGGAGCTTGCAGAATAGTTGTTTCCAAAACTCAATTGTGAAAAGATTGAGTTGCCAAACGAATGAGATTGCGGAGGGATATTCATAAAAAAGTTAAAAAAAGAAACCTGCAATCCACAATCCCTAGTTGCAGAAGGTTAATTGCGGAGGGTTATTTCTAAAAGTTTAAAGTACAACCTGTAATCAGCAATCCTAATCCACAAACCAAATATAAAACCTATGATTCGTAGTTGCGGAAGGTTAATTGCGGGACAATAATTCTAAAAGCTTAAAATTGCAACCCGCAAAATGTAATTACAGAAGGAACATTGCAAAAGACTAATTGTGGAAGGTAAACTACGGAAGGAACTTTCTAAAATGTTAAAAATACAAACCACAATCCAGAATCCGCAATTGCAAAAGGATCATTGCGGAAGGCTATTTGTGGAAGGTTAATTTTGTTTTATATTTTAATGGAGACCGATAATCTACAATTCACATTTTCCAAAGGGTCCTTATGGAATGATCATTGTAGAAGGATCATTGCGGAAGGTAAATTTGTTTTAATAGTTTAATGGAGACCCGCAATTTGCAATCCACGATTGCAGAAGGGTCATCGAAAAATGACCATCATAGAATGATCATTGCGGAAGGGTAATTGTAGAAGTCTAGGTTGCAGAATGATCATTGTGAAATAGTCATTATGGAATGATCACTGCAGAAAGAACAGTAAACTTAGCAAATTAGGATTAAAACACTTAATTAAATTGAAGCCTAATTGTTAGAATTGGGTTTTGATATTGAGGAAAGGTTGAACAAACAAGTAATGCCAAGAATATGCAATAAACTCTCAATGTTTAGTAATGGCCTATTACAGTTTGGGACTTTAATAATGTGTCTTTAGATATATGTTATATAAATATTTTTTTTTATTATGGATTTTTGAGGTGTTACAAACACATGGTTCTTTCATAATGCAGTGGTTAAACTATTGTCACAGTAAATAGTTTTGGGTTATTTCTGGAAGTGTAGAAAATATCTTAACATCCTCTACATCCAAAGTGCTTGACATGCAACACTTGTAGCTACGACATAGTATGCTTCAATTGAAGAAAGAGTCGCAATGGGTTGTTTCTTTAAATCCCATGACACAACACATATATCAAAATGAAATGTGTATCCATATGTTCTTTTCTAATCATCTATTCTCCCTCCACTTTTCTTGTCAGTATATCCAATAATTCTAAATTTTTTTGAAGTTGAATAAAAAATACCAATTTTTTTTGCATGGGCTATATACCTTAGAATTATTTTTCCTTCTTGCCAACGAGATTCTTTTGCTGACTCCATAAATATTGAAATAGTAATTGTGCCATACGTAATGTTTGACCTTGTCACAATAATATAAATAAGGTTTCCAACCATCCTTTTAAACAATGTAGAATCTACATTTGATCCATCATCATCTTTTCTCTATTTTAATACCATTATCACTAGTGTTGAGGATTCCTTGCAATCAGGCATATTAAATCTCTTCAAAAATTCATTTGTATATTTGTACAGTGATAAAAATATGCCATTATTAGATTGTTGGACTTCAATAACTAGAGAGTACTTCACAACTGCAAAATTATTAACTTCAAATTCACTTTCCATGGCTGATCTAAAATATTGTATTCCAAAGTCACCAAAAACGTATTAAATCATTTACACATACATGCATACAATACAATGATCTTGACCTTTTGGTGTTACATGATGTAGTGAATGAACCTAATGAGCCATTACCCTTAGTCGCGGGAGTTCCTATGGTACATATTCCGCAACCATGGGCACACGGGTTGGATAAAACTGGGTTGTTAGGGCTTATCAACATGCCGCACTTCATGAGGCTGAATGAGGAAAATGCTTGCATCAAATAGCTTTTGGCCTGTTTTCATGGCGGGACGTTGTGGTTGGATACACCAATCCCAATCACAGTGGACTTAATCTCAGATATCACGGGGTTACTGAAGCATGGGCCAGACCCATCACAATATTTTTGACAAAAGGATAATGATAAGCAGCTCTCTCCAAGGTTGAGACAAAGGTTCAACTTACAACGTTATAGGAGGGCCTACCAAATAGACAATATCAAAAATTGTGCAGTATGCATTGGTGCGTGCATTCTCTCCAGGAATATCGTAGGGAAGAATCACCTCATCCAGTGTACTCTAGGGATGATAGTGTGCACATAAAAATGCATCGAAGGGGTGAAAATGAACCGGGGGCTATTTTTTCTCAAATAGTTAGCAAAGGATGTAGTAGCAGTTCATGCCGAAGAGCGGCCTTTCATATATAGTTGTCTCTTGATCCTAATTGCACTACTCGATTGGATGGAGACAATGGATTAACAAGAGATGGAAGTTGAAGCAGTGAAGGTCTGCAAGGGTGCACAGTATCAAAATATATGGTGGGTTGAGGATCCTACACAAAGAAATGATTGCGCGATCCACTTATGGGTCTACTAGGAAGAACTGCAAGCAACAGTGGTAAAAGATCTCTATCTATAATAATAAGTTGCAGTAAAGTACTGGATGATTATGTGGTTCACCATAGGGATGCACACTATTCATATCTAGGAGTGACACGACCCTAACAAACAATGGCTATCTATGCCCTACAAGATGACATGTAGAGTTGGAAGCAACATTCCAGGATTGGTGGCCCACAGAATGGCGTGCAACGGTTAGCGTAGAAGAAATATTAATAGGACCATTGGTAGACACACTTGAGGATCCTGTGCGTAAAGAGAAGAGTCATCATGACTCTGATCGAAAATCATCGACGACGACCCCTACTGATCTAGAAGAAATGTGCATCCTTGCAAATATAAGGACAAAGCAGGAGGAAAGCAACAACACCATATAAAAATTGGAGGCACAACTACAACGAATTATTAAAGTTGTCAATGATGCAACATATACTTCCACAAAAGAAATGAGAAAGTATTCCTAGGAACGCTTCGCTGAGGTAAGATCCAAGTTAGATTCTGCTTATGATATTGCTTCAAGAAGAGCACCATAAAGTTTCGTTGTGTAGCACTTGCATCAATTAGAACTAAGCAGTAGGTCCAGAATGTTCATATTCCCCCGATTTTAATTGACAATGGATGGGAGGACATGAATTCGTCATTGTAGCAGCTGCAGAACGTTGCGCTGGACATCAACAAGTTGACTACCCATACCTTAGTCCACATGCAGTGGGTTTTGAACCAAGTGTTGGGCGATCATCAAAAGGAGATCAACAACCAGTCCTTACAGTCGTAGGAAGAAGACGAAGCACTGTGGCAAGAAGTAGAGGACTTGCATAGTGAAAAGGAAATAATGATGACTGACAATGCACAAGAAATTGAGGTGCTGAAGAAAGCACAAAAGGAGCTCAAGACAAAAACTTCAGAATAAATAACATAGCTCAAGAAAGAAACTAAAAACCTAGTTATTAAGGCACAAATGTTTTGTAGTCTCTAAGAGGTGGAAGAATCTATTATGGATTCTTGTGAACACATTGGTAAAAGCACTGCAGAGTTGGATGTAGTCGCAAAGGAAAAGAGACTTGAAGAAGTTACCGTGCAACTACAACAATACAACATTATCTTGAATGCTTTGGTCTACCCAGACACACCACTAGAGAAAATCACAAAATGAAAGAGTGCCATCGAGGAGATAAAGGCACTGTTCGAAGAAATGGAGCACAATTCCAAAAAAATTACTGGCGCGACGACACAATTTTAGGGTATTGTCGTTCATGATGAATAGCTGGAGAAAATAACCAAACATTTACAACAAGTCGAGGGCTTGTTGGTGACACTAAATATGACATTGAGGAAAATACCACCAATTGTCCAAATTACATGGGAAACAAAGTTGAAGGAGCTACAACAACAAGTCAGGAAGGCTCAGGAGCGATAGCGGAAGCATAATCACCAACTCGATAAGTTCCAAGAAATTGGAACCCAACTTATGGTAAAAGAAGTTGCTTCCCTCTAGGCTATGTAGGAGCGAACAAAGGAAGTGACTGAAAAAATGGTGGAGCACCCATTAAATCATGATTTTCTTGAGTGGGAACCCCTGTCAACTTGGTTTTGTTGGTTGGTTTTGCGCCAACAAAACACAAGTACAAGTGCATTACAAATATTGTTTTTTAGTTCTTCAAAAGATTGTTGTTGTGTCAATTCCCATTTAAAGATAGTTTTCCCAACACTGCCACCATGACCAAATCCGTCATTAAAGACTTGAATCTGTCATCGATTATGTCAACCCAACGGTCGGATCCTCCATCAATATGCATCACTTCAACAAGATTTTGACTATGTCACAACCCTCTAGCTAGTACGACAAAGTTTCCTAATTGTGCTACTGACTCCTATGCTTGCACAATCCATTCCTTATGGTGCACTGTCCATCTGGCTATCTGGTCCTCCTATTGATCACATTTTTTTTAGATTGTGCAGTTCCTCAAGTACTATACGATTCTGTCCTTGTCCTATAGGGATTCATTCGGCTACCATTCAGTAGTTTTGGCAGCATCTGTCCATCTAATTGCTGCAGTTGAACTAACCCCTAAGAATTAATGGAGTTAACAATATATGGACCTAACCAATGCATGTGTATCTTACATGGATGCTTCATGAACTTGTTGTCATATAACAACACCGAATTACCTTGCTGAAACTACTTGTTCTTTATGTCGTGATCATGCCACGTCTTCTATCAATCCTTCTCAACATGTTGATGGAAACTTGTGATAAGGCATTCCTGTTCAAACTATATCAACTAGGACAAGCGCTCATTTAGTGCTTGTACATCATCCATTATTGTGGGAGCATCAATGCATAGACTAGGAACAATGTATTCCATAGGCATGATTGCCTCTTTCCCATATACCAATTCGAATGGTGTTTGTCGCGTCAATTTATTGCAAGTGGTGAGATATTTCCACATTATAGCTGGAATATTGAAATCCTTGTCATCTCGGTTAGTGTTACATACTTTTGTAAGTGAATTCTCTAAGATCTTGTTGAATAATTTGATAGTCCCATTTTCTTGTGGATGATATGGTGTACTTTTCGTATGTTATATCTGCGATTCCTTTTTCAGCGCACTTACTGTGCGGTTGATGAAATGGATAACCTGTTTGTTCATCAATATCCGGGGGCATCCAAACAGCATCATAATGTTGTCAAACATAAATATTGTTGTTGTCACGGGGGTGCAATCCACAACTGGTGCAGCCTCCACCCATCTCATAAAGTAGTTTGTTTTTGTGATTATGTACCATGCACCATTTCACTTCCATGGTGAGTTGATTGGTCCGACAAAATCCATAGCCTATTTGTCAAAAGGTTGCAAGGTTACCGGGGTACTAGTGGCATCCCGTCCCGCCGTGATGGTTTTCCAGTGTGTTGAAAGACATCGCATATCCACGCGTAATCTATCACATCATTGTGTAAGGTGGGCCACAAGAGCCCTGCACAAATCACTTTTCTCACAACATCTCATCCTCCATAGTTTCCACCTGCAACTGTTGCATATACTTCTTCCAAAATATGGCCTTGTTCATGCGGTAGGACACATCGCCATAAAATATTATCTGGGACCAGTTTTTATAATTTCTCCCCAATCACCTAAAAATATGAAGCCTTAACTACCAACTACTTCTTTTGGCTTGTTGAAAAATCCTTTGACGCAACTCCTATCGCTAAGAACTGGATTATTTGCGCATAACAGTCATCTTCCATTTAAAATCTGAATAAATGCGCATTGGGAAATTCATCTTCAATATTGGTTGGATGCCCGCTTGTCTCAATTTGTGACAAATGATCAGGGCCAACATTCAAGCGACCTGGCTTCACAATTATTTCAAAATCAAACTCCTAAAAGAGAAGTAGTCAGTGACATATCTTCCCTTGCAACATAGGCTTATTAACTAGGACTTCAAAGAAGAACGGGCAGTCAAAATTTTTAAGTGACTTCCCAAAAGGTAATGTTTAGATCTCTGCAACACATATTATAGTTGAAAATCTCAAAGGTTAGAAGAAATATTGGAGTTTTATACTTAGATTTTCCTCCTAAGCTCGCCTCACCAATCTCTTCTTCAGGTTGGTTTTCAATGGGAGGCTCCTTCTCGGGTGTCTCAAGTGCTTTCAAAATCTTTTCTTTCTGCTGAGGTAGGTTAATCATGGAGCTCCTTCTAGCACCATTTATTGATGCCTCATATTGTAATTGCTTGAAAAATTACAAGCCTATCAACACGAGGATAAATCTGAATCCGAAAGGAGTCAAATAATCATATGCAAGGACGATACTATCCCCAAATTGTTTGGTATAGATAACTCCTATGTATATTAGGCCTCTTCTATGACTGTGTAAATAGATCCCAATGGATCTCCTCTTCTTTTGTGGAATATATAAAGGGTGTGTAGTAACAAGGTAAATTGGTATAAGTGTTAAAACTAAAACTATTAAAGATGATAGTATGAGAAAGAACAATCACATAAATTTACATGACAAATGTTTTCCAATCTCTAAACATATAAGTTAGATTTCATCTTATAAACTTTAAATAAAATAGAACAATTACAATTGAGTCATTTCATCCAAAGATTTTTAGACATGCGACTGTTCTGTCAGAAAAATGCTAATTGAAAAATTAACATTTAATATGAGTAACTGTTTGATGTTTGCAATAATGAATATATGAATTAAATGAATAAATTCTTTTTATACATATTTAGCACAATAAATGTGCAATGACAAATAAGAACATAAGTTAATGTGTGTAATAATGATGAAACATATAATAAAGTTGTCTTAAAGATAAGAGAGAAACCAAGATTCGTAAAATAAATTTGATAAATAAACCAGGAGATTATGGAAAGAAACTAACTGTATTTTATTCAGAATGAAAAAATTACAATCCTACAAAATGCAGAGTATCTTCAGTCCTTCTCTTGTGGTTTTCCTCTACTATCATTCACCCCTCTCCTCCTCCCTGTGATATCTCAGTCTCTTTCAATAATAATTACAAATATTACAAAGAAATAAATCTCCCACGGATGTAGGGATCATGAAATATTATTCTTAGATTCTCCAAGGGAATATTTCTAGTTGGAAAATACATCTAGTAAATTTGTTATGTCCTTATATTAAGCAATTTCTAATTACATAACTACGCTTGGTAGATAAGCAACTTGATCTGCCTCTTCTTTACTTTATTCCATTCTTGTAGAAAGAGATTGATCCTCATTTGTGAAGATATGGGTAACTTGATCAATTCCTTTATTTGTGCTATGTGTACATGATCGAGATACTCAATTTTTTCATTATATTTCGAACATTCCCCTTCAACGCACTACATAATGATATTGGGATGCAGAGCATATTTGATTAGATCCATGAGGGGTAAGTCCAAGAAACTTAATTGGTTCTTTGATGTGTGCCATATTTTCTTGCATACTCTCTTTAATCCATCCTAAATGGTTTACTAAACTTATTCATGGAAATTATCACAGGATTTTAAGGAGATTTTGATTATTCTCAACTTGATCTTTTCTAATATTGGCATATCCTCATATTTATCTTTAATGTACCTCTTCCAATCTACCACATTATCAAAATATTTGGTGGCCTCCTTCGTCCTTGATCAGATTGATGTTCAAAAGAGTTGAAGGTATCATGTATTTGATTCATCCCTTCAAACCACTCCATAGATACATACTTAAAATCATTCTAAATCTTAGAAGCCAACTCTTTGAATTCTTCCTTTGCAAATTTATAAAAGTAGTAAGCAACATATATAACCTCGAAATAATCTAGTTTTTCTCTTAGAAATGTGATCTCTTCTTATATTTTTCATTAATTCCTTGTGATTCTTCAAACTGTTGTTTGAGAATATAATTGTGTTCTAGCAGGCGTCTGAGTTGATCCTCATAATTACTTTTCAAACTATGCAACTCATTTTGATGGTGATCCTTGCCTGAGAGTGATCGTGTTTAAACCTTCGTAGTTCTTTTTCTTTTTCCTCAATTTCCTTGTCGAGTGCGGTAATTGAGTTATAATTTTCCCCTGCAAAGGCTCCCATAGTAGCTTTTTTTTCCAAATATTCTTTCTTAACATATGTTTATTCCCTTTTCCATATAATTTGGTTTGGGACAATGCCTTTCATGGATGTACCTTCTATTGCTTGCTTGGACCCTTTCGTTACCATAACCTTTTCATACCTTCTCAAAAAATATTACCAAATGGTAACCACTGCATCATCTCCAAAATCAAGTGTCTCATCCTCAGTCGTTGTTGTCATTTCGGAAACCATGACCAAACCCATGGGTTGGGAAACATTACAAGTTGGAATGGGAATACTTACCTAAGAAATGGAAATGGATGGCTTGGGAGGATGAGAAGTTGCTCGGGTGGAGGAGTGGAAATAGTGACTGCAGTAATAACTTTTGCAGAGGTGGAAGAAGTAGGAATGACACTAGGTTGTAAATATAGTGAGCAAACTTGTGCTTGAGATACCTGTGAAGGCATGAGTTGGATAAGATAAACAAGCTGATTAGTTACTATTGAATATGAGACAGTAATTTCAGAAAAAATACTCGAAGGAATAGTGGTTGAAATGGATAAAGAAAAATAAGATTCCTTAGTGGTAGTGGTGATGATATCCGGGAGATGGATATTAGAGAACAAATCATTATCCACTAAACCCTCAAGTGGATATACAGGTGTCTGGGTCACATAGACCATTGTAGGTAAGGTAACAGGGATAGTGATTGTTTATGAGAAACTGATGGGATGAGTTTCCTCTTCAATATCACTCTCCTCAATCACACACATGTTTACCTTTGGGGGAGGATTGACCTGTTGCGTTGACTCTTGAATTCTGGGCTTCATTGGTGGAGGGGTAGTATTTGTTTCCTATGGCTCAGCCACTGAGCTCATTAGATCTAAACTCTTATTAATTTATGCTGACCTCATTAGAGAACCAAGACTAGATCAAGGCTGAGGTTTTGGAGGCTATTCAATTACAACTTTGGCATGGTCGTCTATTTTCTCAGTTGACATAGAAGAGGTGTTGCCTTGTGATTTTTGTGCTTCATTTTCAACCAATTTCTTTTGTGCCTTTTCTTCTAGTGGAAATTCAATTTTTATATAATGGAGTACCTTATTTTTAAGCTCTTGTTGATGTTAGAAAATAAAGTTCTTTGCATGAGGAGAAGAGATATTTCTCAAAACCTTTGAGAATGAAATTTCCCCTTGATAGATAGAATCATCAAGATCCACTTGGTGAGCATAAGTTGTCTTCATATGTTCTTGATTGAAATGGTTAGCCAAAATGGACCTTGGATCATGCATCATTTTTGGAGTCTCCCCAATATTCAAGGTGATGATATTTATTCCAGGTATACCTGCATGAGTGGAGTTTTGAGTTACTAGATATCCAAACGGCTAAGGGTAAATTTAGGCCACCCTTTCCTTTTGTCTCCAGTGAGCTTTGGAAACACCCCATCGATAACTGTCCGGAAAGGTATCTCTTTGAGAAATATGCTGTCAAACACAATTCTAGGTAGTAGATGAATAGTGTTGTTACCCTAAATTATGATATAAGAAAAATATTCAACAACATACCAATCTCCCATGGTGGAAATAAATGCTTTGGCTCTTGTTGAAATTGCGGGAGCATCTTCCTTGAATATTTTTTGATAGAATAAACCTATGAAATGATCACAAATATCATAGATAAGGAATGAAATGATCTTCCCATTATTCTAAACAATAAATGTGGGCTGGGGGTCCAACCCTGGTCCAATTCCATCCCATGGCCGGGAAAGGGAACGTTGCACAAAAAATGTCCATCACATATGAAAACAGATAGAATGTAGGATTCCTAGATGTTGGTGTCTTTTGATACTTCTCAATGCATTATTCCAATACGACTGATAGGATTTGAGCCCAAGTAAATGATTCCTTTGTAGTGAGAATATGAGGAGTAAAAGGCACCCATTCATCTTTGAAAACTGTACAATTTGGCAATCCATACAACCTGCATAACATTGTTGCTAATAGAGAGAAAGGTTCCCTAAACCAAGAAATAAGGTAGAGCTTGTTGATGTATTTGTAACTTCGGAATGTATTCACTTGTATATTTTATATATTGTATTTCATTGGTCCCCAATGTTTCTATCAAGAGAATCATTAAAGTAATCAAGTCATGTAAAGTCATAGAGATTTAACCTGCTTTGTAAGTCAGGGGAAAAGTCCCCACAGTTGATGGGCACTAGGGTTATTAGACTCCCCTAGAGGATTCGGCCCTAGTAAGTAATTCTCAAGTCATAAACTAGTATAAATAGAGAGAAAACCTCTCTATTTGAGACACACACTCACCCAACTATAGCGCATAGGTGAGAGAAGAGGAGCTCACACAAGTGAGAGAGAGAGAACAAATGTTGGAGATCATATTTCTAGATTTGGGATTTACTGCTCCCATTGGTGCTTAGTCTATCTTTGAGGAAGTTGCGTGGTTTTCTCCTTTAGGGTTTCCTTGAGGAAACTCTTTGTGTCTATTGTCCCTTCTGATCGATTGTTGTGCATGCTATTCTCTCAAATAAGATCCTAAGATCATATTTCTTAAATGAACAAAATCTAACATTGTATCAGAGCTAACCTAAGAAGAAGACATTTTGTAGTTGTAGAAGCTAGGGATTCTTGCTTTTTGGGTGTCCCTCCATAGATCTTCAACAGAAGGAGGCTAGGATAACTCTACACTGAAGGGCACATTTTTCTCTCGAAGCACAATTGATTCGAGGCATTTTTAGTTTTTTACCTACTTCTATAGTGGCAATTAGGGATTTTCAGAGAAGTGGAATTTTTGAGTGAGCCCAGCATAGGGTTTCTATCCTCCTCAGAATTGAAATTTAGAGACTAAGGTCAAAATTTTTGGTTGGGTAAAAATCTGCGAATGTCAAACCCTAATTTGACCTTGGACATAAAAAACCTTAAAATACTAAAACTGGTAGTTTTGGTACATTCTCTATATCTCGAGATTGGAGAAGGATCAGAAGCAAAAAAAAATATAAGACAAAGAAAAGTTTGTGTTATACACTGTGTAAATAGGACACCTAGGGAGAATTTCTATATCTCAGACTACGAAGGTCCAAATGAAATTCTGTAAGATTTTCTAGATAGGTCATAGAACGTACTTTCTTGTGGTGAAATTTTTAGACCTAGATGATGAAATGGTGCCACGTTGCAGTCCATACAAGTTTTCTACTCTAAACAGTCCTGAAATAAGTCACCTTGGAAAGACACTCATAAGTCCAAATTGGTGAAACTAATTATTCTAAAAACTAAGGTGTTGGAAAGAGGACAAACGAGGGTACCTCAGTACATAATTTCAGACACCGGGGAGTAGTAGTTTTGGACATACTGCAGAAATAATTTCAGATATTTATACAAAATAAATTGGAAAACTAGGGCTTGCTATTCGAGGAGCTTCCCTCCATTGTTTTCAAAAACGGAGTACATTAGACATCTTGCCTTCAAGAGGCCCATCATTTTATCCAATCAAATCAGAAAGATTCCAAATTTTAAAAAATAAGGTTTCTCTGACCAACCCTAGATCAGCCATATTCGGAACTAGGACGAACTCCTCAAATCGGTAAGATCTAATTTTTGCTATCTACATTTGAGGTTCTCATTTAAAAATGACCTATGACACCATATTGATGACAAGCTTGGTGAAGATGAAAACTTTCGAACATGGAAGTATAAGTTTTCACTTTTTCTTAAAGAAAATGAACTGGAAACCTACATAAGTGGAGAGGTTCTTGTTCTAGAGAGAGATGAGGCTAAGGCCTTACATAAGAAGAACTTGGTCAAGGCAAATAGGATTATTGCTGATTCAATCAAGGATCACCTTATACCACAAGTGTCTTCCCTAAATGAACCTAACGAGATGTTTGATACCTTGACCAAGCTGTTTCAAGGGAAGAACATAAATTGAAAGATGACTTTGACCAATTGAAGAATGTAAAGATCCAGAATGCAAACACCATACAATAATACTTTACAAGGGTCTATCAAATCAAACAACAACTTGAAGGAATGGATGAAGAAGTAGAGAATACAGAAATTGTGATAACCACCTTGAATGGCCTCCCATGATCATGCCAATTCATTCAAGGAATGTGTGCCAGAAGTAAGTGATTACCTTTATCAAAATCTAGAAAGAGTGCACATAAGAAGAAGATCAACTCATAATAAGAGAAGAGAATATGACAACAACTAAAGATGCAGCTCTCATGATTCAAAGAAGATCCCTCAAGCGATGAGGAATATGAAGAACTCATTTCTTGAAGAAACTCTTATCCATATTAGCATTTGGATAAGAAATGGTGTTGTTATGAATGAGGAAGATGATGAAGCTCAAAGAAAGAGTCTACCCACAAAACAAATAAAGATAATTATTCAATTGTCATTCCATGATATTTTTTTCTTGTGCATTTTTTTATATTCCGTTGATGTGTTATGCATGATAGAATGTTTGTATTAATGACAGTATACTACTAATATGCATGTGATGGGTAAGTAGCTCATGGTGCCATACAACTCTCCATTGCTACTTATCTAGAATGAAACCTCTTTGCTGACATATTGGATTAATGCACAATCTCAAGGATGTCATGGTAGAGATGGAAGGCATCTAGAAAGTTTTCATGAGATATGGATGAATGTTATATTGGGTAAAATAGTTGCATGATTATATATTTATGCATAAGAATTTTCCATTATGAATATGCCTTATGAAATGTTTCTAACCATACAACTATTGCATTTGACTTGTAGGAAAGATCGCGTACAATTGCCTACAAGAAAAGAAGGATGAGACTTGTTCCGAAGAACAAGTGGCGACAGTTCAAGAAATAATCCAAAATGAAGAATGATGACTAGAATGCGATGTTGAAGACCCGAAGGGAAGTCCGTAGTATCTTCCATATGGATCTGCAAGATCTAGTATGTAGTAGGATACAAGGCAAGATTCGTAGCATGAGGATTCTCACGGAAAGAAGGCATAGACGACAAAGAGACATTTGCAGCCATTGGAAGTTTGACAGGTAGACTCATGTGTGCAAAAGAAGGCCTCGTACGAGCTCATAAGAAACCCATGGGATAACACATACATGAGGAGCATGAAGATCACCTAGAGTGATGAATATTTTAACCTTTTCTACAAGGTTGAAGACAACATCCTATAGAAGATGACAAGCTCATAGATTTGTGTGAGAAGAAATTTTGAAAAGGTTCAAGATAGAGGATCTTGGTATCTAGTGACCCTAGATGGATATATAGAATATTAGTAGCAAAGGAAGCTACTTGTCACTATAGTACAAAATGTTTCAATACATAGAGTACAAAAGAGAGAGGGAGTATCATGCTCCACTTCAGAGGGAGTGACTGCAGAAAATCCTGAGGTTCGACATGATACGACAGGATGGACAAATAACTGATGGCTCTAGGATTTACTGAGAGTAAAGAGGATTCGAACCTTTACTTGAAGGTTGATGGTGGAATATGAGTGATGCTCCTATTATAAGTTGATGACTTGTCTCTGATAGAAAAAGTGGAAAGAAAGAGACTTCCTGCTGAGTTCGAGATGAAGGACTTGGATATGATGCACTACTTTCTAGTCATGGAGGTGTGGTAGAATGCATATGGAATATACCTAGGACAAGGGAATTATGTAGTAGAGATCCTGAAGAGGTTCGGAATGATGGAATGCAAGGCCATGACCAACCCTATGGCATCGATCCTGAATTTATTGAGTGATGGTTCATTAGAGTCGATTGATGCCACGATGTATCATCAGATGTTTTGTTCATTGATGTTCTTGACATATCCAAGACATGCTCACTTTGTTGCAAAGCATGCAGTGAGGTACTTGAAGGGTACAGTTGAGCATGATATGAATCAGAAGACTAACCTACATGGTTATGTTGATTCATATTGGTAGTGCCATTGAGGAGAATAACACACTGGGCTTCTTCTTCAGTTTGAGATCCAGTATGGGCTAGTGGCTTGGAAGGTTGGAGTCTGGCATGGCGCTGAGTAGAGCCAACAGAGGAGCAGTGAAGCTCTAGTTTGTGATCCAGAATGAGATCTTGTGAAGGAGAGAGTTCTAGCATAGATGATGAGACGGGCTGTCTAAGCACAAAATCCTATAAAAGCTCGTATATTTCTCAAATGTAAATAATCATGTAGGTTGTCCTAAGATGTAATTAGTCCTGGCGAACCTCGTAGGTTATCCTTGGAGCTAATCAACCCTCATGTGATTCTATGCTATAAATGGCGAGAGTGAAGTTTGAGTACTTCAAGGAGAAGCTTGGTGTTCTCCAGATCGAGGTTCCTTCCAAGGGGAAGTGATGAGTCCATGAGCCTTTCCGACATGGTGATAGGATTGGTTCCTCCCATGGTCAGATATAAGTGTTGAGCCTTTCTCACATGGTGGTAGGATTGGTTCCTCCCATGGTCATATTTAAGTGTTGTGCCTTTCTGACATGGTGGTAGGATTGTTTTCCCCCATGGTGAGATTTAAGTGTTGTTCTTTTCTGACATGGTGGTAGGATTGGTTCCTCCCATGGTCAGATGTAAGTGTTGTGTCTTTCTAACATGGTGGTAGAATCGGTTCCTCCCATGGTCAAATATAAGTGCTGAGACCTACATCCAATATGAAAAAGGACTCGCTGTGTAGAATTACATCCAGTATGAAAAAGGACTGGCTGTGTTGCGGAATACTTTGTAGAGGGAAAGGCCTATATCTAGCATAAAAAATGGTTGGCTCTCTAGAGGTACATCTAGCATGAAAAAGGGTTGGCTCTGTAGTGACCTACATCCAGCATGAAAAGGGGCTGGCTCTATAGAGGTATGTCTAGCATGAACAAGAGTTGGCTCTGTAATGGCCTACGTCTAGCATGAAAAGGGGCTATCTCTGTAGAGGTACATTCAGCATGAAGAAGAGATGGCTCTGTAGTGGCCTACATCCAACATGAAAAAGGGCCGGATCTCTAGATGTACATCTAGAATGAAAAATGGCTCACTCTGTTGATGAAGACCTACATGGAGGCTAGGTATACAACTAGCATGACAAATGGTTGGCTCTATATATCTTCCTATGACGAGAAGAATTGAGAGATAGCACCATTTGCTCGAGATAAGGAAAGAAATGATGATATAGCTTTGATGATGATCCAATGATCTGGCTTTGATGATGATCTAGCTTTGATGAATGATCCAGTGACGAAGATTTGCTGATGAATTGTGTCAAGAGAATATCATCCTAGTTAAGAGGGAGTGTTGATGTATTTGTAACTTCAGAATGTATTCACATCTATATTTTATATATTATATTTCATTGGTCCCCAATATTTCTATCGGGAGAATCATTAATGTAATCAAGTCATATAAAGTCATAGAGATTAACCCTCCTTTGTAAGTTGGAGGAAAAGTCCCTAGAGTTGAGGGGCACTAGGGTTATTAAACTCTCCTAGAAAATTCAACCCTCGTAAGTAGTTGTCAAGTCGAAAACTAGTATAAATAGAGAGTGAGCCTTTCTATTTGAGACACACACTCACCCAACTATAGCACATAGGTGAAAGAAGAGGAGCCCACACAAGTCAGAGAGAGAACAACTATTGGAGATCATCTTTCTGTATTTAGGTTTTACTACTGCGATTGGTGCTCATTCTATATCTCAGGAAGTTGCAGGGTTTTCTCCTTTATGGTTTCCCTGAGGTAAGTATTTGTGTCTGTTGTCTCTTGCGATTGATTGATGTGCATTTTCTTCTCTGAGATAAGATTCTAAAATCATATTGCTTAAATGATAAAAATCTAAGAGAGCTTGTCAGTTTTAGGTAAAAAGAAAGTATGGTTATCCATCAATGACTTGAGCATTTTTTTCAAATTGAACATGGTTGCAGAGGATTCAAGGAATTGCTTGTTAAGCAATTGTTAGGGTTGTTTGATGGCATAAGCTCTAGAAAAAACTTGTGGGAAAAAAGAGGTCAACTCGGTCTGTATTTGGTCGTTGAATGAGTGGTCTTGGGGTTTTGCATGGTCATTTTAAAAATTATCCATTTCACAGCATTAGTATAGGGAATTAAAGCGGGTCTCGATGTTATGGCATGAAGTGTGGACTTGATAATATTCACAAAATCCAGTTTGTCATGTTGAATGTTTGAGTGTTCTCGACCAGCCGAGGTGATAGGGGTTTTGGATGATCATCCATTTGTGTGAGAGAAAATGCCAAAGTTTGAGTCTTTTTTTTCTACTCCTTGAAGGTCGTTTTAGATCTGTTATTTCTCGACATGGCTGATAGGAAACAGAGTAAATTCTGGTAAAAAAATGAAGGAAATAAATTGGGTAAGAGATTCCAAGAAATTACCAATAATTTGCTTGGAAGAGGTAAATCCGTTGAACTTGTAAGAATTTGTAAAATTCCAAGATTGGAAATAGTAAAATGATAGTGATTGGAAATAGTAAAATGATAGTGATAACTAGGAATATTTAAACCACTCAATTCAATGGCGAAACGGATATGATTCAGAAAGATCAACGATTGAGATCAAAGCGGGAAACTAAATTGCCGGGGAAGTTTTGGACATTCTTATTTTTTGATTTCCATAATCAGCATTTGCGTTTTGCGGAAATGCGAGGTGAATTTTTTTTATCATATGGGAGGTGAATTTTTTTTATCAAAACACTATTGTTTCCGCAATTTGCAATCCGCGGGTTGTGGAATCGTGGAAGTGTGATTTGTGATTTTATTATATTTTTGGGTTTCCAATTTCCACAATCCCCATTGTGGGACGGATAGATTGAATTATTTATTGCAAAAATCTTTCTAACACTAGCATTCCGCATTAGGGGTTGCCAGTTGAGGAAAAGTGAAAATGGAAAACCAAAAGGATTTCAACATCCGCAATCTACCTTGTGGATTGCGGAAAAACAAATTTCAAAAGCTCCAAAAAAATGACTTTCGCTATGTCATTTGCTGAATTCAAAATAGAGATTGTGGAATTAATATATTTAAAAGAAAAAAAAACTATTTTAGACAAAAAAAAAAAACAAAAAAGCTTTGAAGCAACTTGTTGGAGTTCCAATTTTAAGAGTTAAAATGGGATCTCTTGTGCCAACAAGAACCCCTTTGATATTTAATGAGTCCTATGGTAAAAAGATTGTGTCTAACATGAACGATTATATAGTTTTTATTATTCGTTTTGTGTCCTTTGGTAAAACGGTTGTGCCTAGCATGAACCATTATATAGTTTTTATTATTCATTATTTAAACAAAACGTGTTATTCATGATGATTTCATTTTTCCAGATTAGGGTTCATCGTAATATAATATTTTTCTAGAAATTATCGTAATATTCCCAATGTTCATCTGTTAATCCTATTCCCTGCACCCCTTTGGGAGAATTCGATCTTGGGTCTAGAGATAAGTGTATTTCCTAGATTGTAAATTAATAAGGTACCGGTATCTGTATCTAAATAACGGTATTTAATGAATTTGCATTACTAGAAGCTCCTATGTTCTTCAGCATCACGCACGATGCTTAAAACTCCTCCAAAGATACCAATGCATCCATACTTGGCAGCATTACTAACACCGACAACAGAGAACCACTTATATTAGTCGTAGCTTTGTACAATACCTCAAGCTGCCTATGCTCTTCACTTCACAATGTTCTCGACTAGCCAAAATCCTGAGCGCATTTTGCTAGGCGAAAAACTGTTTGTTCCTATGGCTTTGCTCAGTAAAATTAAATCATTACTGCTTGCATTTCTAACAGTTGGCCCAAGTTGTTTAGAAGCTTTGTATCCTTCTGACTTGCCTTAGTATAGTGTGTTCATTGTCTTGATTTTTTTTATATAATTCTTCTTTCTCATATCCAAATTCTAAATTTTAGGGTTTCCATAACATTCCGAATATTCTTGGGATGGTGGCATCAATTTCTTTGAGGTTGAGCAGGTTCCTCACTGCCTCTTGACGATCGGTGATTGCGCACGAAAGGAGAGGAAGGGCTTTATTTGCTCTCGCGCGAGGAACTAAAGCATCCAACAAGCGTGGTGGGTTGGCTTTTCTCCTTATGGGCGTTGGCCTATCCTTTGAAGAATTGAATGCTTGGGTTGGTGGACTTGGGAGCTATTGAAGCTAAACATGAAATGGGACAAAATACTTTCAACAAACAATTGAATTGAATTTATAAAGGTGGTTGAATGATCGATACCAGTTTTTCCTCCAATAAATGGCTATGACAAGATACCCAGGTTTTATTGATCGATATCGCTTCCCCATGAGTCGAAGAAAAAGGATCGCTACATATCGATTGCCCCATACTCCCTGGCATACCCGAGTCACAATTGGAAAAGGTAACAAGGGTGAGGCAGGTACCAATTAGGTGTTTTTGGTTGATATTTTTTTTTATGTTTTCGTGGTAAACAAAATTTAGCATGCTGCATGCTTGGATTTAAGCTGCTTCACATAAAATTATGTTTTATTGATGTTTCCAAAAACACTATTCGAGTGCAGATATAGACAAACAAAGATTTATTACATGCATACCCAACATCACACATATTTATTTTAGGAATGTTTATACATATCGTTGCTTATGTTGAGACTAGCATCTATGTTGTTTCACTTTTCAAGTGGTCTCTAAAAGAGAAAATTATCTAAATTCGATAGCTATTAGTTCTGAGTGCATTAAGTTGAGATCATGTTGGATAGGCATACTACGTAAGCCTTTCATTAGTTGATTGATTGAGAATGAACGAGGATATCACATACCACTATGTGTGAAGATATGCAGGCTTCAACAATTATGCTATATGGGAAGATAGGTAGGTTTCAACAATTATGGTATTAAAAGTTTATTTTTTAAAATATTTTAATGAATTTTTTTTGGAAATGTTAAACTCTCATTTTATTACTAGTTTCTTGGTATGTATGCTGATTATGAATTTGATTTATAAAAGTGGTAATCTATTTACTTAAAGAACATAATATAAATCCTAGTTTTGTTTTTGTTCATTGAAATCTATGTCATAACTTCTTCTTTTTTTAATCTTTGTATTTCTACTTTTCTAGTTTATTTTGAAAGTTGATTTTCTTAAATGTTAAATATGAGTTCTGTGATAAGTCCTTCTTTCTTGCAGGTAGCGTAGATGTTACAACTATTTAGTTATTCAATTTATCTATTGAAATGATAATTTTTTGCATCAATTCATAGCTAATCTTGTTTCAAGTCTAAGCATGAAAAATGAGCTTAAAACCATGGTGTTTGAGAGTGTGGAACTAATACCACACTAAACTTAAGTTCATATAGTTGTTGATTTGTATTTATCTAGATTTTAAAGAGTTGTTTTGTCAAAATAACAATAAAATTTATGTAATGTTTACAGTTCTCTTTATAAAAATTCTTCTTTAATTCAAGCTAACCTAATCTAAAATATTTATGTATAAGTTTAGCTTGATAGAAAATTTATAATAGAATGACATTTTCATTCATTCCATATTTCTAATATAATTAAGAACAAATAACATGAAATGCATTTTTCCTTTATATTTTTAGTTATGATATTTGGAGAGATTTAATTAAGTAGAATACCTCTTTTTAGTAGATTATAGTGGGCATCCTTATATTCTTGTAGATGCTCCTCACCAAACCTTAGAAACCAACTAGATTATAGTGTTGGCCCTATGAAATCCATGGATTTCGTAGCCCCTGAGCCCACAATCCGATAATATAAATAAAAACTTTCCTTAGTTCCCAAATACTTCAGCCTTGGTGTAGTTTTCCCTCTTCTTTTCTACTTCCCACCTCCTCCATTCTGGAGTTGACTCCCTCCATCATAATTTCCTCCTAGAAAAGCCCAACCCCCTTCCTCCTCCTTCAAAAATCTCTTAAATGCATTTTTCCTTTGTCTCCAAACCTTCATGCTTACTCCACCATCCTAGCCCTCCATGTTTTTGGGGTATTTTAAATAATTAATACAATTACACTACCCAATGAAGAAATGATTATAATATTATCTCAAGGACTTCGGGCTCTCTCGTAGTGAAATGTTTAATTGCTCATTTAATTGTTTCATTAAAATTGACTTTTATTGTTTAATTTAATGCAAGATAATAATGACTTGTCTTATTGAGTTATAATACAAGTTAAATAGGTAGTATTGTTTTCCCTATGGAGTTGGTAGTGGTGGGTGAATTAAATGTCTTATCCTATCTGAAAATGATGTCTTACAGAGTATTAAATTACTGACAAATATTATTTTAATGTCATCGTATCTTATGTTATTTGTTCGAGTTAAATAATAAAATATCCCCTTTTAACTTTTCATGAAATGCTTGAGTGTCTTATGAATAATCACTTAATTCAATTGATATCATAATTTGGTTGATCCACTATGATTTATAGTAAAGAACAATTTCACCATTATTGATATTAAATAATAGTAATAATAATTAGTGATTAATAGATAATAACAATATTTATTTTTTTTATCTCACAAGGGCCCTAGTACCAACACAATATTTCTATATTTATAAAGAAATAACCCATAAGGGTTGTAAACAAGCATAATAACAATTAAACAATACAATTCTACTAATGCATATGGAACAATATTTGTGTTGATTTACGAAAATTTCCTTAAGACAATTCTAATTGATGATGCTTAATAAATTACTTATCACAATGTTCGCATATTCTTAATAACTAAAATATCTGTATTGGATCATTGCTTAACTAAATTAGTTATCATGCATCATATTACCAACACATAATTACTAACTAATACTAATTATCATTCATTGAAACAAAACAAGTATATATATAACATAACATTATTAAAAGATCATTACTTATTTTATGAGTTAGCCTTATAATATTTCTTGTCATTATTTTTCTAAGTTTAATCAATCAAGTACAATGAAAGGTACCTACTATTACTAATTTCGTATCAAGGAATGGCCAACCCTCAACAATACTAACTAACACATCCTCCCATCATAACCTATGTTCGCATCCTCCCTATCCTTTGCTTGTTAGTATAGAAGTGGATGTGAGTTTTACTAATTTGAGCACAATGATAACCTCAGAGAAGTTGAAGAGCAGACCTAACCTAACCTGTGCTAGAAGGAAGGTGAAGAGTGGACCTAGCCTCTCCTAGAAGGAATTCAATCGTCGTCATCACAACAACTTGAGGACCATGTCTCAACACATCCCTCTCATGACCTTGGGTATCATAGTAACATAGGGTGGGAAATACATTCATCCCTCTCAATATACTATGTTTATACCTTATCAAACCGTTTTGTGCTGCTATTGAGATTATCAGTGTGTCATCGTGTCATCATTTTTTGTTTCTAAGGTTTACTACATAACAAGTTGTTATTCCACATATCATATCAAGTATTTGGCTATTGCATAGCTCAAGTGTCATGTGAGTTAGTACTTCACAAAATGCAGAATTATAACAAGTAATTCCACTTCATAATCAATTGATCCTCATCATTATCCTAATCATTTTTTCTTGTAATAATTTAATTCATCACAGAGACACGACTTGCAATAATTCAATTGATCACATCCTAAAATGCTATACACATACTGCATCATATATTTGACATTTTATCAATGAAAACATTCAAACATATATACTCTTATTGTAACCATGATAATCATAACATTGTAACTCCACAAACATAGAAACATAATAATCAAAATGACATCATCAACATAGTAACATCATAGTCATAATAACATAATAAACATAGTAACATCATAATCTCGGTCCATCATGACTTAAATATATCTTACGTAGTTAAGGTGACTAAAAACTAAACAAAATAAAGTATAAACATGTTTAGTAAAAATAAGGCATTACATAATTTTTTGCCAAATGTTGCACACAGTATGTGATCCTAAGTATTTGGGATCCCGTAGGACGCCTGTCAATCCTAATTATATGGATTCTGAACTACAATTCAGTCTTCATTTCATAGGTTTTATTAAACAAATAGAGAGTAAAGTATTGGCATCTCGTCTTTAAAGAAAGCATGCTCGGACCCATGATCTACACCAACCCTTTAGTCCACAAGTGATATCCAGTTGAGCTTCTCGCTCTCTATTTTAACGAGATGAAGACGTATTTTAAAAACATCTCCCTTCACCTTTAAAAATAGAGAGGACCAATCTCTCGTAAATGGAATTATCAATTGTCTAATGCTCAATCTCATGCTATTAAGATTCATGTGTAGAAGCATACGAGGATATATTAGTGACTCCTTGTATTAATGATTAATGGTTGACAAATCACCTTGCTACCTTACCATGATAAAAGGCCCGATTCATCATTTTTTGTTTTACATGATTTTGGTCAAATAATATGGTTAAATAATGTAGTTATATATGAATTAGATAAATGAGTATTTATAAGTTTCGGTACTAGGTTATGAAAACTATAAAGTAATTTGGTCCCGATTTCATTTAAATACTGGTTTCTTTTGAATTTTATATTACTAAGGATTTTTTTTTGTAGGTTACAACTATTGAGAATTTGAGACAAAGTATTTGTAGGTTACAATTATTGACGATTCGAGACAAAGTATGGCAGTTGCATAATGCATTCCAATTTTTTAAAAATTTGGATGTAGAAAGTTGAAACCCTTAGAGATATAGCACCGAAGGAAATCCAACAAGCAATGCATCTAACTCTGTTCTCCAACAAGCAATCGTATCAAACTCTATTCTCCACATACAAACTTCTACACATATTTCAAAATTCGTAGTACAAAATACTGCACATGCCTCTATATTCATACGGACCTAGTCAACGACTTCCCCTTATGTTTTTCGTAGGTTGGCACTTGCATCTTAGCTCTGCAAATTCTCCTAAACTCTTTGGATTCTGGAATTTGTGGAAAAATGCGTAGTGTTATTGTTAATGCATCATAGTTAACTCAACCTGGAATTTTAGAACTAAATAAAAATAAAAATATTTCCAGAATCTTGCAGAAATCATAATAAGAGGACACCAATGTACGTTAAGATACAATGGGAGGTTCACTTGTGCATCTCCTGAATTTCATAGAGGATGAAATAGACGCAACAAATAAGAAACCTATTTTCATTTGTTGTTTTCAACATATTTTTTCTTCCTTCTCTATTCTCTTGTGTTCTTATAAGGAACTCATCAGACGAATGTATAGTGAAGAAATGAAGCTAGAAATGGAAATGGAGAATCAAACTTGTGCATTTTGACATGATATTCAAATTTGCACAATTTTGGCCAATTTCTAGCTTTAGACTGGTGAAACCAATTTGACCCAAATACACCCAAATGACTTCAAATTTTGTATGAAGGATATTTATGGGTATTAGGAAATCCTAGTTCATATTCTTAATTCTCATATACTTTCCAAATTCTTCTGCAACCTGCTTTTGGAAAATCAGAACACTAGGAAATCGATGTTAAAATCCCCAAGGGTATATGACACTTTTGCCTCTCGGAATGCAGTACGACCCTTCCAAATTTTAGAACAGATTCTGAGGAATCATATCATACATCAATTTATATCATTATTCATGGTTATTAATCTTTTCAAACTGGTTTTGAGGGGAAACATGTATATGGTAACTTTTAGTGAATTTGCTTAAGGGGAAAAGGTATTAATAACTCGATTTTGACTCATGAAAAGTAGATTGAATGGATCACATAATTACATGAAATATAAATAACATAAAAAAACATTCAAATGTCTTCCCCCAAAAAATTAAACATCAGATAAATTCCTTCATACAAATATGATATACAACTCTTTCAAGATGGAAGCCAAATAGATGAAAACAAGTTATTGAAGAGGATGAGAATGCAATCCTTTCACAAATGGATTTCTTATATTTTGAATTAGATAGCATATTTATATAAGAGTATATATCCATCAATCATGTACCAAATCTTGGGCATCAAATACACTCATCAAAGCGCAAGAACCACTCCAACAAGTGCACCATCAACTTGAGAGTGTGCGAACATGGAGAAGAAAGAATGAGAGAATAGGGAGATATATGAGAATTTGAACTGTATGGAACTTCAACCTACAACTAAAAAACCTTTATTGATCTCCAATGATAATTCTAAATTTCCTCTCCATCAACCAATTTTGAAATGAATCCAACTCCCTCGAAATTGGTTCAAAGGTAGGGAGAATGAATACTCACCGTGTAAAGAACAAGAAAAAGTTCTCCAAAATTTCGAAGGCCAATTAAAAAATGATCAAAATATATTCTCCTTCATAATTAATTCCTTTTATTAACTTCATGATTCCTCGTAATGTATAATTTCCCTCCATGGGATTCCTCCAACTCATCTTAGTGGTTTAGTAACTCATATGACACTTATCTTTCTCTTCATGCTCTAGTTATTTTCCCAATTCAAATGGCCTCCTATAACACCTAAATGAGCCCTCTTGGTGTCTATTTTTAGCCCTTTCATGTCATTATTGCCATATGTATGCAATCAGGTCTGAATTTGTCATACTTTTCAAAGAATATTTCATCATGTGTTTGCATAGTGTGCATTGAATCTCCTTCCAAGTGGCATTGTCTTCTAGTATCTTTCGCTTCCATCGGAGTTACTCTCCTTTAATAATTCGAATTCATTGGATCATGATATACTATTTGAAACCACATGACCCTCCAATAACGTTACATCCCCATGGAATTGAATTTGGATGAAGATCATGCCAAGTGTCTGGGGAATCTAGTCATCCAAAGGATCCATAGCCTTCGAATTGTCCTCATGAACCCATGCAACCTTGTTTTCTTAGAATTTATCCTTTTTGTGACCCATTTAAATTTTAATATGGTAAATTAAAGTCCTTTTGGTCCACATAGCCCATTATTACAAAATTTATGTCTCCAAATCAACCTAGGGAACTAGTAGGTTGGTGAAACATTATTTGCAAGTAGCCTTATTTGGATGGGGACATGAAATTCCTCCCCACCCAAGATTGGTTGTCCTCAATAAATTCCAATATTGGGTGTTATAAAAAAATTTCATCTTCCCAAGTGGCATCTTTGGTTGGTAGTCCTTCCATTGCACCGAGTGCTCTCTTATGGTTCTGCTCCTTAATTTTCTTCAGCTGCAATTTGAGTAGTGGCACTCATGTATGGCTATTTTGTATTCCCAAAGGTAAAGAGATGTGTGTATTTCATATTGATATCTCTTGTGATATCACCACTAAACACCAAAAGAACAATTAATTCCATCAAAACAAATTTTGCACAAATAATATTTACCTCCATATTTTGGAAACCTTTTCTGAAATTTCAACCCCTTTATTTCTCACTATATAATTATTTGAATTTGTACTGAGTTACCAAACTTTGAGTATTTAATATCTTATGAAAATTACAGAGAGGAACCACAATGGTTGCTGCTACACTACTCTTATTGTAGTCACCTTCTCAAGTGGTGACTCAATCTCACATATTGCTTTTTACTCCTAAAATTCAAACCAAGCAATAAAAGGATCCCATTGATTGTATTGAACCATTCCAAACATCATGAGTACAAAATATAGATCATTAAAGTACATAACAACATCATACAAATGTATATCAAGAAGGTACCTCATCAAAGAATCATGAAATTTCTTATACATCTGAGTAAGTAGATCATCATGTGGCCCATACACACAAGCATCAGGTATTATATCAAATATACCCCAATGAGATGGGTGAGGGTCTGTTGCAGCTGCAACATTTTCTTCCCCAAAACATTTGATTTTTAGGGTCCCCCCTTTATTTTTGTTACCATCTAGACGATCTAGGGATGTTTTATTTTGACCCAAGTTTTCCCAATGCTAAAATATTCTCCGAAAAAACTTAGCATTTTTGCATGTCTGTATCAGATGCTCGGTCAACTAGATTACCAATATCGAATCCTTAGTTGACTAGTCTTCTGACGTTGCGGAGAAACAGTCTACTAGCTTTCTGATGGGTTTTGTGAGGAGCTTTCCGATATCAAAATCGAAGCGTTAGGAGTAGGTTTGTCTATCCTTCGGGAGTTGTCTGTCGAGGTGCAGGTGCCTTAGTTCAAAGAGGATCCAACGAATTGGATGTCCATTCCGCTATCCTCTTCCAATAACCAATTAAGTGGGAAATATCGATGTCGGGTTGGTTTTCTGGATTGAATCCAAGTTGTTAATCTGTCCACTGACCGACGTTACCGAAGGTTAGTTTTTAGCTGATCCGAAGGCTTCTTGTTTTCTCCATCGATTGTGAAGTGATTAGTACCTCAGTTTTTTTATGTCTTTCCCAAGGAGTTCACCAAGGGAATAGAGAGATAAGTAGTCGACACTGCGGTTTCGCTTCAGAGTTGGCCTCCCAATGAGGGTTAAAAATTTTCTGGTCGCTAGTGTTCTACGCTCTTGATCAAGGTCTATATAATGTCGTTTGGTTTTGTTATTTGTCATTTGTCATAGTAGAATCCATCTGTCCTACTAGTTGCTCAACTGTCAAGATTTCACTCATCCTCCTCTACACCTGCAAAAGGTGCTTCCATCCAGGTTGCCTGAATCATCATTGCTAGGTAGGATCTATTCACGGTTTTGGTTTTCTTGTTTTGTAAATGTTTAACCGCCAAGTGGACAGGCTTAGGTTTCCTCGATAGGGTTAGGTTTCTTTTTCATTTTGCGGTTTCCTTGCGGTGATTTTATCCTTTTGTTGAGGGCTTAGCTCGTTGGCTATGAACGTTTCATTTTGGAATGAGCTGGAGTTTATTTTTAATGTTGAACAAAATCTTTGGGAGAGATAATGGGAAAATTTTTAAGTTTGGTTGGATACCTGTTATTTATTATGTTGCTACACATGGCACTATTTTTAAGTGGGAAAGCATAGTGTGAAACAACCTGTCAGCCTGCATCGGCGCAGCATTGGGAGGAGTATCCCAAAAGAAGTTTGAATGCTACATGAGATCTATTTTGATCAATTTCATTCTATGTACTCATCCTTTCCCTACACTAAAATTCCATTGGGATAAGGATCGAGCTCCAGTATATGCTTCTTACAAGTTATTTTGGGCTCACAAATAGTACACCTATTATAGGGAGATCTGTGAGCATTTCATCATGAATTTATACACGTTGATTTTCCTAGAGGAATACAATTGCATGTCATAAGAAGCCTTCAAGGTTATGCAAGAATTTTGAAGTTATTATCTAATAGAGGATGGTTTATATTTAAGGATGTATGGTGGATCAAGATCCCCTTCTCTATTCCCGAGATATGCTACTCATTATGTAGTCCATAAAGAAGCTGTTAGACAGTTATATATTGATGGAGTAGGGAATTTCCTATTTGAACAGAATAAGGGAGTATATCCTACAGTGCATTTTTTCATTGGGAGTTACAAATTTTCAATGGTGAAGACTGTGATAGAATTTGTCAAGGAATTGGGATACTTTCACTTCGGTGAAATGAACTTTCATAGAAATGACTCAAATGACAAAGTAGCTGATTATTGCAAAAAAACTAGAGTACATTTTGAATACACCAATTTTTGGGACAAAGATGAGGAGATTTTCCACAATGCTGAGAACATGACAGCCCTTAGAAAAATATTCAAACAAAAAATAACAACTATGGGTGGTAAAGGAAAGCTTGCTGAAAAGAAGAAAAGGGAAGCAAAAGAAGAAGTGAAAAAGAGAGAGGAGGAGGCTAACAGACTTGTACAAGAAGAAGAGAATTGGCTCAGAATAGAAGAGGAAGAAAAGAAGCAAGTAGCTGAGGAAGCAGCCAAGAAGGATGAAGAAGAAGGGAAAAAACAAGAAGCAGATGAAATTTGGAAAAAGCAGGGAGATAGTGAAGGGTTCAGATCAGAAGGTGTCCAAAAAGAGAAATAGTAAATAGAAAAGGCACCTAAAAGCTCAAGAATAGAGATACTAGAAGGACAAGACAGTACGGACCAAGAACAGGATCAGACTGATAGTAACCCCTTAGAGGCTATTGTTCCTTCTAGTAGTACAATAGCAGAAGGTTCAGGGTCATTTCTTGGATTGGATTTAATTCCTTTCATGCCTACGGAAGGAGAGGAGGTACCAAATTTCAATACTATATTTTATGATAAAGAAAAAAAGAGAATTGTCAAGAGAATTGAAAGGAAAGTGGACACTAGGGGTAAACCAGGAATGATCATAATTGACAAAATAGTAGTTCGTGGTACACATAAGGATCCATGATTATTAGTGAGGGCTAGGGTAGCCATAACCCTAGCCACTAAAGACAATGTGGATAGGATCATGATTGACCTCGAGCAGTCTCAGAAAAGAGTGGCTCAGATAAAAGAAACTTTGAAGAAAGGAAGGGGTGAAAGCCAGAATCTGAAGAGAAAGTATGAGGACATGATTAGTGATGTCAAAGTTTCAAAGACAGAATGTCAAACTTTGTAGCTGGATAGAGATGCTCTGGTAGTATCTGCAGAAAATATGGAGAGGAATTCTCAGGCTACCTCAGCAGAGTTGGGAAAACTACAGCTGAAATACCAGAGTTTGGAGGCCATGAAAAATCATCTTCAGCTATCAGTTGAAGAATTGGATAAAGAAAAGAGCATATTAGAAGGTAGAGTGACAGAGCTAGAAGAGAAGGATACCACCGCGGAAGGGGAGGCTAAGTTATATGAGACTCAAATAGAAACCTTGGAGGAGCAAAAGAGTTTACTTGCAGCTTCACTAAAGACATCTATGGAGAAGAAGGTTGATATTGAACCTTTAAAGAAGCATGCTCTTATGCTTAGATAGTATATTTATGAAATATAATTGTAGATAGATGAAGAAATATTTAAATTCCAACAAATAGACATCGGATTAGAAGAACTTGTAAGTACAGACTCATATTTTTCGGATAGAACCCAAGATATTCTGGACACTTTGCGGGGAAGGATGGCTTGGGTAGAAGCAAACAAAGAATATCCCATAGATATATGTGTCAAATATCAGGAGACAATAAAGAAAGAATACGAGTTCATTGAGTTTTCCAGCAATGCAGTAGAGGGATTAAAGAAGGTAGTGAAGAGAACACAGGGTTCCTCTGCTGAATTTTGTAGGAGAGTGCCTTGACCTATAATCAATGTCAAACCTCCATTACGAAGAGATTTGAGGTGCTTCCAAAACATGACATGTTTTTGAAACAGTTATAGGACAAACACAACCAAGATGAACAAGCCATCAAGCAAGTCAAGGAGTTGGATGAAAGGATACTGAATACTGAAGTAGCACATGCGGCTGTGAGTATCCACTTTCTAGAAGACCAACTGCGTTTGATTCCTGCTAGAATAGCCAGTATTAAAACCTAGGCTACTCAGTACGAAATCACTATAATATTTCTTGAACCTTTTGGTTTTCAGAATATAGCAGCTGAGGCAAATACATAGAGAAAGTTCATGAATGAACAAGTTGGGCCCTCCTAGTTGAATGTTTTGGAATATTGAAAAATAATGTAATATATTATATTTTTTTTGTAAAAGAAAGGTCGGAATACCAAAAGGCAACAAGGGGTAGCCCAAATTTTTTTACTTTTTGTATAAGTATAGGCAAGTTTTAGGTGGAAAGGACCTTTTTTTAGACCATATTTGTGCAAGATTATTGTAAGGAGAACTAGTTCATCTTATAATAAAGAGTATACTTTTTGGCTGGAGAAACCACTGCGGAGTTTCAAATGTTTGCCATGGGCTGGTTGGATGTGAACTATTTCTATTTTAGCTTGTTTTCATTTACTGTGAGATCATTCTAACTTATGAATTCTTTCATGTTGTGAATGTGCTCTTGTTTATTTCTATGAAATTTCCATAATCATAGTTGAGTAATCAATGTTTTAATTAACAATGAGCTATCTCTTTGTTCATCTGTCTATTGATATTCATGTATTTAGAAATGTTAACAATTATCTGTAGTTTTGTTTATGCATGTTATACAATACATTTCTCACCATTAACAATAGTATTGGTCCCTAGGGATAGGTTAGTTAGTCTTAGTTAGTTTTTCTTTATTTGTGATTTAGAAGCGAGTGAGGTAAGACAAGAGGTAAGAAATTGCGCATCACAGTGTGACCCTCCTCATTATCTCTATCATCTGCATTTTGTCGGGCACTTGCACATCATACCTAAAGATAAAAAACTAAAAATACACCTAAACGGTGAACCGAGCCATAACCAGTAAAATATTTTAATCGTTACTTGACCTATGGTAGCCAGACCATAAATCGGTTGGATTCCCAGTACCAAACAATAACGAGATAATTGGGAACATTTATTGGGGAGAATCCCTACTACTATTACCTACAATTTTGCAGGCCTAAACGGTTTTGGCACTAGAAGGAGGGACACCAGTGCATGGCTCGCCGAGGAAGCCCACTTTCTCGAAATTACTCCACTAATGACAGTTCTAAAACTAGTTTACTTTAAAAACCCACTCCTGAAGAAAAGGGAAAGAGGTATCTGTATCCCATTGATAACAAAGTTGGGTGTCTATTTTGGGGGGGTCTATGACAAAATCGAATTTGTTTTTACATGTTTTTCAACTTCGAAGAAAGAAAAGTTGTATTTGTGTTTAGT